>JAHWFO010072353.1:117861-148509 GCA_023313115.1 Rhysida immarginata
CCGCGACCCTAACGGATAAGCGGGTTTGAAAAGTAAGTAAGTAAGTATATTTTATTTCAGTGACGTAATCTGAAGTAATTTTGTATTTTTTTTCCCACGGAAGGAATGCATAAAGATTGAAAGGTTGTTCCAGAGGTGATTCGAATTTGCCTGATTTTCCATCTCCCGTATGTGTCCTACCCTGATGATGTGGTTACCACGAAACGCGTAGGTTTATTAAAAGTTCAATTACCAATTTTCTATTCAAGTCCTTTATTTTTCATTTTTGAGCATTTTTCACAGCAGCTGCTTGCTAATGGCAGCGGAAGATTGCCTTTATACCAACAGTTCCACATGCATCAACTGCCATGTGGGACAGATGGTTGGCACAATAAATAAGCTCAAGGCAAAAATCTTTTTAAACATTGGTATGCAGATGTGAACCAATTTTTGATAATTTTCGTGGTCACTTTTCTTGAAGTAGAGTTTTCAATTTAAATATCTTCGACCACAAAAATATTCTCTTGGACCCTTGGATCTAATGTTTTATCTTACTTTGGACCCTTATCAGGACGACCACTGGTGATGATCAAAGGCAAAAGTGAATCTCCTTCAGCACTTACGTAGCGTTGAATCAGAAATAGACGAGCACTTCTCATCTATTATTGGCTGAAATGTTGAACTATGCGTCATCGCGAGTGCTGACTGAATAATTATCTCGACATCCTTTTCTCCCTTTGAAATTTGGTGATTGTTTTGTTTAATTTTATTCAATCTTCTATTGTGAAAAGTATTAAATAGGAACAACTTCGTAAGTTTGTTGTTCTACACGTGCGGTGTTCAGAAGGTGTTTCATACATGGACTTTTCTCCCAGTTTTACGAGTTTTATGCTGTTGTTCTTTTTATGCAAAGAAAAGACTTCTACTACTTCGGTGGCCCTCTACAACTTTGTAATTGGAACGTTTTCTCTATCTAAAGCGTGGTTCCCATTGGCAAAAAAAAAGAGAACAGAAACCAGGGCGTATTTTTTTCTGCCTTTTTACTTTCTGCTTCTGCAGGTGTCCCACATGACAGAAAGTCAAAGGATAAGACAGCAGAAGTTTTGCCCAACATAAATGCACTGCACCGAAGCCGTCGATCGATCTAAACGGTCGGCTTCGACTACACACAGTACATACATAGTTCGTTCATTCCTCATCAATCATCACACCGAATTTTTGCAATCAATTGTTGTTTATTCAATTTCGCACTTCTTCTATTAGTGCTTCTACATCAATTTTCTTTCTCGGCCTCTTCTCCTTTGTGAGCTGAGTGTCCGACATTTTTATTTTCTGAGAGAGAGGACGTCACTGCAGAGATCGTTTTCTATTGGCTGAGCAATCGTTTCTGCCCTGCTTCTGCCACAAAAGTTGAACTCAACCCAACTCTAAAAAGCAGAAATTTTCAGTCGGGCAGAAGAGACGAAAACAGGAAGTGACATCATAAAATTTTTCTGCTTTGTGGTTTCTGCCGTTGTTTTTACGCATGTGGAAACCACGCTTATCATGGCTCAAGACTAAGGCTGAGTCACACTAGCGTAAAACGTTACGTAAATACGCCGACGTAACGGCGCCAGTGATGTCACTTCCGTTAAATAGCTTGGCGCCGCGCTTTACACCGAAGTTGAATTTTGTTTAACTTTTTACGTCGCGTTAGATCGTACGCCGAACATCCAGCCAATCAGAAGAGCGATTGGCCCGCCATCAAGATGGCCGACAAGATGTACAATAAGCAAATGCTTTGTAGAAATGGCGAGGAAGTTTAGCTATCTGTATGATAAATAAAGTCCAGGCTATTAAAATACTGCTAGACCTTGTAATAAAGGTCGATACTGTTGGCATTCATGCTGAAGCTACTTCAAGTGATGTCTTGCATTAAACCAATAGCGAAACGGCATCACAAATTGCGCCGCGTTATACGTTTTCAGTTTGAACAGACGTTTCTTCTGCGACGTATTTACGTTGGCGTTATTTCCGTGGCGTTAGTGTGACCCAGGGGGTGGCCGTGGCCTGGTTGTCTCGTCGGTTGGCTCGCTGATCGATGGAGTTAAGCAACTTCAGGCGCGGCTAGCTGTTGGCTGGGTGACAGCCAGTGGCTTGAGGACCACTGCTGGGTAGGACGGCTATTTGGGGCACAGCTGTTGGGGGATTTTAGTCTGACCCATTTGCTGAGTAACCAGTGCTGGTTGTCCAGCAGCTGGTGATAGCCACTGGTTTGTTCTTCCGCCAGCAGCTCTTCCATCATGAACCCCCCCCCCCCGTGCTTCGGAGGGTACGTTAAGTCGTCGGTCCCGGCTGCTACTGTCATCTCGTAGCAGTCGTTAGTTACTGGGATGATGCAAAACTCCCTCGAAGGAGTAAGTGCGATAATCTACCCTCTGTACAAGATAAGATAAGATAGTGTGACCCAGGCCTTAGTTTTCGTAACTTCACTTTCCCATAGAAAGACCTGTGGCTCTTGTACCTTTTGTTCTAAAGTTATTCGACTGTTTCGGGAATTTCTCTATATTCTGTATAGGGCATATAATGTGCCTATGAAATCTTTGAATATAAACCTTGGCACGTAATTATAATCGATATAGATGTTACCTACATTAGCTTCGATTCGGAATTTTGTTATCACTCCGTGAGCTTCCCTAGTCAGTAAGAAGTGCTCTTTGCGAGTGATGGAAAATTTAACAGAGAGAAACGGAAGGAACCAATTTTTCACGGGTCCTTTGTGATCATTTCGTTCTAGCATTTTATCGAAATGGGAAACGGGACCCGTGGTAGGTTTGGTCTCTTAAAATTACTACATATATAAAAGAAAGGGAAAAAAAATCTATTCACCCCTCTTCATTTCGATGAAAGGTTCCATCAATTGAGGGTAAGATAACGAGATCGATATTCCTCTTTCGCCTGTTCTGCTGATGAACCATCACTTTTGCCTCCGCGTCTAAGGGATTAACAAATAGCTTCGACCCTTTATTGGATTTAAGGGAGCGACACGTGCCGTGCCATGTGTTAATAATTGTACTTTCAACTGGAACACACCAATAAAAGGAATATTTTATAATTTATTCCATATTGTGCGAAAATATTAGCATCTACACGGACGGGCTAAATGTTTTCTGCATTTTTTCTAAAAACACACTTTATTTAGAAATGAAGTTCACCCGCAAATCTTAGTTGTATTAACCCCGAAGAGTTCCTTCATGCATTATTTATGGCACGAAAATATGAAGCTTCATGCTCTCTGTAACCTCTATTTATTTTTCTTGCGTCGAAATCAAAATTGAATATCAAAGCTGAATAGCTGCGGAAATACTGATAGATGTTGGCTAATTTCGGCCACAATCACACTTCGCGCTCCTTTGCAATGTGCGTCCGTCTGTTCATCTGTCTGTTTGTTGATGCTCTAGCGATCGAACGCTTCCGAATTTTTGACTTTCATTTTCGCCATTCGACAACTTAGGCAAAACGACAGCCGAGTTCGTTGGTGGAAGAAATCGGTGAATTCCTTCCGGTTCAAAAGGTCACAAATAATTGGAGGGACCATGTTTTTTACTATATGAATTGTTGCATGAAGCGTTTCCCGGGGAATGTCTGAGGCATGTCGTTTAATGCTGACTTTCAGCTCAGACACAGTCCGTAAGCTTTGTTGATAGACCCGATCTTTCAAATATCCCCAGAACCAAAAATCGCACGTGTTCAAATCCGAAAAACGTGGAGGCCATGCATCTGGAAAACTTCTAGAGATCGCACGATCATCTCTATAGTTGACACGAAGTTCCTTCACTTGTTGACCAATATGGTTTCGCTCTCGCAAGGCAGGAATCATGCTGTGCAAGAAGTTCACAATACCGTTCACTTGTCACAGAACATCTTACAGGACTTCGTTGTGTCAGTTCCTCAAAGAAAAAGGGGCCTAGAATGAAATCAGCGGTGAATCCACACCGTACAGTCATGTATTTAGAATGCATTTCATGCACGACACGGGAGAGCGAGGCACCCCATATGCGCTAGTTCTGCGTGTTAACCGCTCCTTCTAGGGTGAAATGTGCTTCTGACCACAGAATTCCACGGCCTCAGGTCGTCAACAATCATCCTCGCCCAGAAAGCGATAAGCAAAGTCAGCGTGTTGAGTGGGACCTTGAGGTTTTAGTTGTTGTGCCAGATGAATCTTGTATGGGTACCAATGCAGAATAGACCGCAAGACCTTTCGCAGAGTGGACCACTGCAACAGCCAAGTCCTCAACAACTTCGTCTACTATCTTGCGCCGTCCTCTTCCTTGTGCGACATCCAAATCGCCAGTCGATTCAAATTTCTTTATCATTTTTCGCAACCCAGTATCTGACATGGGTCCGCTTCGCAGTCCTTTTAGACGACGTTATGCTCGCAATGCAGCTGGACTGCTGCTATCATTCTGGTAAAACAACTTTATCAACAGTGCGCGTTCTTTCTTGCTTAAAATCATGATCTTTCGTGAAAGCTTTTCGCTAAACTGAATGGATCAATCCATTCCAATCTGGGTATGTTGACTTTCTAATTTGCGTGAACTTTCTGCTACTGAGGCTGATATTGGGAACGAACATATGCTGTAATCAAACAAAAACCTTGCCTGCTTGTTTAAAACAATAAAACTAGTTTTAAAATCTCCATTCGTCATTCTACAGCGCCACATTTTCACCTGGTGGTGAAACTTTGCACTAATTTTTTTTCTTTCCGGAATTCTCTCCCCATCGTCTGAGTAGCCTATATTTACCTTTGCATCACAATCTGTTCATTAGATTGGGCTCTAGAGGGCTGTAAGTAGGCGAACTTATTTTATAACAATCCTGTATGTACGAATACATTCTCTCCATTTAACCTTTCTGGTTTCATTTTGAGCTATATATTTCGGTTAGAAATACGCTCAGCCTAAGCAACTAGAGGCTTCCTTAGGAACCTGACTTAACCCTAACAACGAAAGGCTTCTTTAGAAAACAAATGCTTTCCTTTTTATCCTCGATTTCCTTAAACTTATCGATCCTGGGCATTTCGGTTGCCTGATTTGTTTGCCTTCAATTCATTTCTGATAACGTGAGGCGTGATTCCTATAGGAAAATGGGGCAAGTCTTGCAACTCTAGGGTATTTAAACAAAGAATCTGAGCAGGTTAGGATAGGTATCCCCAATAATCTGAAAACAATGCATAAGCTACTGACGATTCATGCTGAAAGTTGTATTGCCCCTCTCCGTTACTTGAACAGTATTGTAATTCAGAATCCTCTAGACTATTTTAATACTTACAGGTTTTAATGGTACCAAAGCATGCCACGAAGTTCATCCCCACACCATCATACTATTACCAACTAAACAGTTAGGACGATACACTGGTATGTATCATTTTCATGTCATCCGCCACAGACAGGATCGACCATCAGATGGAACACCGCTTCTTTTGTTCCAGCAACCAATCGCGCCGAGCTAAATCTTTTTTTTTTGCTTTTTTGTCAGTTATCATTGGTTTGAATGCGGCTACATAGTATTTCAAATTATGGACCCCCACGACTTTTTCCTACCGCAAACGTTAACATCTTCTGACCCTCCTTTTACCTTCGGATAGATGCTTCTATCATCGTTGGATTTCAAAATTTGCATATTCAAATAAGTGTAAACCAATATAAAATGCTTCTTTCTGGTCTACAAGTGCAATGCCTCGAGAAAGAACTTTAAATGGCAATAAAAAGATCCAAGGCTGCAATACACAAAGGGTTAAGCAAGATGAATATGGCACCAAGAAGAGAACAGGATGAAAATCTTCCCTCGCTCCCAGAGACTTAAAGAGAAATACGTGCCTTGCAGTGTCCAAATCAAGAAATATCAAGGGAGATTTACTCATGAAATCAGCAAAGATTTGGATGGAAAAGGGAGCCATGTGACTAGGTGGAAAGGGCTGAGAAAAAACCCTCATGTGAAACATCTTAAAATGAAGACTGTTCCAAAACTCTTAGAAGCGCAAAAGGAGGCAAGATTGAACTGGGCCAAAAAATTCGTGTCCTGGACTACAGAATGACGATAGTCATTTTTTTCAGACAAAAAAAAAATTCAACTTGGACGGTCCAGATGGCTACAAGTGTTATTGACATTATTTGAGAAAAGAGCCCAGAGACAGATACAGTCGACAACTTGAGGGAGGTTCCATCATGATATGGTGCGCATTTGCATTTCATGGGAAAGCAGATTGGTTATAACCGAATGAATTCAGACATTCAGGGTGAGGCATTTATCTTGAGACAACTAAATATCTCAGAAACTAAGCATTGTACGAAAAAAATGTCCAAAGTCAAAAGTGAATTATTTCACGGGAGAAATTCATTAGTTAAAAAATTACCCCCCCCCCCCTTGTGAGGGGGGCTGGGGGGAGGGGGTAACTTTGAAATCTTAAACAGGAACCCTTATCTTTAAGGGTATATTCAGATTGTGCACAATATTCGAGAAATATTTTATTCTTGGTGTTTCTTCAATTGATCCAACCGTTTAGGAGATAGAGGCCCTGGAAGTGTTTTTTAGGGGCAGCAGTCCTATGGAGACAGAGTCTATGGGTGTGTATTGAAAAATATTGGATTTTTGAAATTCTGACTTCGGATTCTTAAAGACCATTAAAAAGTAGAATAGGAATGTTTGTGAGACCCACTCTCTATCTCTTTGTCTTCATCGATAAAAACCATTAAAATAGAGATTCCAGTTTAAGATTTCAAAGTTACTCCCTCCCCCCAGCCCCCCCTCACAAAGGGGGAGGGGGTAATTTTTTAACTAATGAATTTCCCCCGCGAAATAATTCACTTTTGATTTTGGACATTTTTTCGTACAATGCTTAGTTTCCGAGATATTCAGTTGTCTCAAGATATGCTTTACAATGAATTGATACCTTTTGGTCCACGTATTGGAAGTCTTGAGTGGGTATTTCAACAGGACAATGCTCTATGCCATGTATCAAAATCTACGAAAACATGGTTTGCAAAAGAAAAGAACAATGTTTTGGATTGATTCTCTCGTAGCCTCGATTTTAATCTTATGGAGAACCTATAGTTTACCCTGGAAATAAGCAATAAGAAAATGCAAATGAGCTCCGAAGAGCAATAATGGATGCATGGGTTGCAATTTCCAAAGAAGCACTTGAAAATCTAATAAGGGCAATGCCAGGACGAATATATAATGTCATTGAAAGTAATGACACTTTATAGATCATAAAAGGGTTTAGATTTGTGAGAATGTTTCCATATACGAAATTCCATATTCCAGATTATATGGTATTATTTTAATATAATCAACGATAGAAACCTTAGTATTGTGTTGATGTAAATTTAAATTTAAATTTTATTACAAATTTAAGAGCTTAACTTTATTATAATTAAAGAACGGTCACAGACGAAGCTCGTTAAATAATATGGTAGAGGTTTAAAAATGTTTTCAATTTTTCTTTCTTATTTTTCCTTTAAAAAAATCAATATTCTCCACGTTATGGGCGTATTGAGCTTTTAATGTAGGCGATCTTTGCTCTCCTACACAAGATGAAAAGAGTGCACTTTGATAATGGGTTTTCCAACTTTTAGTAACTCTTTCACAAACGAAGTTCACCTATCTATAGGTGAAGGGTATTCACTTGAGGTTTAGTCTACTATTTTGTCTAGGCTAGACAATATCACTTAAATTTATTTATCGCGAGTTTCCATAATTCGCAGTTGCTTATTCATTTATTAAGTGCGAACAACGATAACGTCAGAGGTTGTTTGATTCACGAGAATCGAATTTTGCGGCTTATGCGTGTCTCTCTTTTCATCATATTCATTAATCATTCATTCGAAGCTCCAATAGCCTTGGCCTTTTTAAATAATTTTTCTTATAGGAATTTACTTTCACAATACATTTAATGAGCTTTTAATGTAGCTTTGGCTCTCTTACTTTACATGTTTGGTACAAAGTAGTTTCATTCATCTAGAAGTGCTGTATTACTGATACACGTGTATATTATTATTCTGGTCATCATCATCATCGCCCACCAGTTTCCTGATCTCATCGCTCCATCTCATATGGAGGCGTCGTCGTGCTCTTTCAACATTTCGTAGGATGGCTATCTTGTCTTCCGGAATGTGTCCGGCTCATTGCTATTTGAAATGTCATATCCGCTTTATGACGTTTATGTTCCTCCTTCTTGTACATCGTTCCATCCTTCTTTGGTTAGTTTGCAGTAATTACAAGTAGAGAAGGGAAGGAGAACTTCCGCGACCTAGACTCGAACCCGGGACCATGCTTTTTACTGGCTCCGCTCTTATCAAAAATTAATGACTGAAGAGTACTCAGCATTTTCTCAAAACCAATAATGCCTCAAGGTATATTACTGACTGAGTATGAAAAGAGTCAGATCAAGTTTCTGCTTGATGAGAAATTGGTAAAATACTGGGACAGACACACACTGTTATAGACAATTTCATCAAACTGAAGAACAACTACGGCAAGAAAAAAGCATCCGGACGTCCACCAATACTTATTTCAAAAGGTAAAAGGACAATAATCAAGAGGATAACCACAGAAAATATGTCTATCAGAGAAGCGGCAAAGATGTTAAGACATCCCTGCATCAAAAGTCGCAGTATACCCTGTTTTTTCGAAAACCTTGCAGGAATTGGGAAATCTGAATATTCCAGTAAGGTATGGGTGAGATGGTCTATCTTTTACGGTGTGCATCGAACATGGCCGCCATCTTGAAATCGGCCATCTTGAATCTAAGTCAGTTTTTTTAAATGGAATGGGGGTCATGTGATATATCAAATGACATCAGCATTTTCTGACAATTTCATTCCTGTAAACAGATTTGAAGTAACAGTTATGGTTCAAAAGTTACAACACATTTTGTTTGGAATTACAGGCTAGACTGTTTTCCATACATTTAATATGTTCAATATGGTGTCCCTCTTGGTCAAGGCATATTTGAAGGCTCTGAATCCAATCGTCATGCACTCGCAGAAGGATTTCCGCAGAAATGCTGGCACACGCTTCTTCAATGCGTTGATGGAGATGGTATCTGTTTTTGATTTTCTCTGCATATACGAGTTGCTTTAAATGACCCCACAAATAAAAGTCAAGTGGTGTGAGATCAGGTGATCTGGGTGGCTATTCCACAGCACCACGTCGGCCAATCCAATGACCAGGAAATTGAACATCTAACCACTGACGAACATCTGCACCGTAGTGTGTGGAGCTCCATCCTGTTGGGAGTAAGAGGGAAAGCTGCCATCTTCATTCAGAAGTGAGGGAAGCACCACTTGTTGCAGCATTTCCAGGTAGCGTTGAGCATTTAGGTTCTGGTCAATGAAAATGGGTCCAATTACACGGGTACCCATATTCCACACCACACCATAACCTTTACGTCACCAATTACTTTGGAAAGTTCCATCCGGTGTGGATTGTGGTCACTCCAATACCTGTGGTTGTGACCTTGTCGATGTTGCTCTAGGGCCCACGTGCAAAACTGCTAGGTGCTGGAGTATCTGAATCTTGAATGGATTCCATTGATGAGCATGAAGGATTCGTACGATCAATGGCTGGCTAATTCCACATTCTGCTGACAAACGTCGTGTGCTGCGTTGTAGGCTCTTGACGAAGGACGCCAAAACCATTGTTGAGGTTGTCTCGTCAGTAGCACTTATTGGACGGCCACTCCGTGCCTTGTCACCACAGTCCCAGTTTCTCGGAATTTCTTAATGAAGCACCTGACAGTGTTGTGTGAAATTAGAGGTCTGTCTGGGTGCCGGTTGTTAAAATCTGCAGCTATGACACGGAAACTTCATTCTCCAGACATCAAAATGACCTGAATTCTCTCCTCCGTGGTCAAAGCCATCTTCAGTTACCTGCTACAAAATGAAACAAAATGTGTTGTAACTTTTGAACCATAGCTGCTACTTCAAATCTGTTTACATGAATGAAATTGTCAGAAAATGCTGATGTAATTTGATATATCACACAACTCCCTTTCCATTTAAAGAAAATTGACTTAGATTCAAGATGGCCGATTTCAAGATGGCGGCCATGTTCGGTACATACCGTAAAAGATAGACCACCTCACTCATATCTCAATGGAATATTCAGATTTCTAATTCATGCAAGGTTTTCGAAAAAACAGAGTATACTGCGACTTTTGACTCACCCTGTAGAAATGGTCAAAACATAAGTTACTTTTTCGCAAGGCATATACTGTATAGAATGAATTTACGCCTTCTCATGGACTTTACTTTTAACTGTCACAACTTTGGTTTTTATATTTTTAATTTTTATTTCTATTTTAGTTTATGTTGAATTTTCCTTTATATTTTCTCGATTGTTCCTTTCATTAACTGTCAATCAGGACGACAGTTCTCATAGTGAGTTTTGATTGGCTGACTTGTTTCTGCATGTTTAAAGTCATGCAAATTAATTAGTTTGTCCGTGAAGACGATCTACACCCCTCTCCAAGACTTTAGCAAGAAATGCAAATTTCGCAATAATATGGTAGGTTTCTAAGAAAACAGACGATAGGGCATATCCTTCCTCATGTCAGAAAGAAGACATTTTGATGATGCAACACGCTTGCAAGCCATTGAAAGACTACGTGCCGGTCAATCCCTCAGGAAGTCACCCTTTTCATTGGTGTTCATTATTAAGTACAGCAGAAGAATGGAGCTACTTATTGGGTTTACAGTCTCCGTTTGTCCGTCTGTCTCCTTTATTATTTTTGCATTTTTTGAGGTAGAAGGTTGAAATTCGGAATTTAGCTTACTATGGGGATGTAAACCTTCACTATTTAGTTTGGTTTTGATTGGCCCACTAGGGTCGGAGTTTCGGAGATGGGAGCGAAAGGGGCAGATTCCTCTAGGCAAGATCTATATTACCATGAAGTTTGGGCCAAATTATTCCAATGGGCTGGGAGTTGTTGGGAGTGGCAGTCACTTAATCTTTAGAACTATGGCAACATGTGGCATGTGATATATCATATCTAAATACTAGGTTCGATAAAATCAATTTTTCGATTACAAAAAATTGGGGGTGTTAAAAAGTGCAGATCGATAGAGTAAAAATAAATGACCTCAGTGTTTCCGCTACTTTCCTATCTCCTCCTCGGGGGGGAAGGGGGGGTTAATTTCTTGTTCTGTGATCTCATCACGGTTGGAACAGTACCAGAAGACCTGTTTCCTAGGCATACAGACGAAACGTAACCGTTAATCAAGAGTACCTGTACTACAGCACACCAAATTGTAATCATAAGAAGGCAAGTACAGATTGTCCCAAAAGGGACTCCCTGATTTTAAGAGTAAATATCTCGGATCGATAGAAGAATGAAACAAGTGGTATGTTTATTTCGAAAACTTCTGTATCATATTTTTATGTCTTTCGAAATGAAGGTACCACTTATTCGATCATTCCTCTATCTATCTCCGTTTCCGAGATATTTACTCTTGAAATCAGGGAGTCCTTTGCGGGACATCCTGTATCGATATGTAACTGTATGCTGCATATGCACGATGATCAGCGAGATTGTGCCATTGCAGACTGCACCCAGATATCATCGATTACGCTGGAGTGAAGATTATGCCAACGGATCATAGATCAACAATCGTCTGCGGGTCTGGAATGCGCCTGGAATCAGATTCCAGCCCAACGATACTGAGCGCCATTTCTTGGCTTTTCGGTTACACGTTTGCGACAGCCTTGCAATATCGAGATGAAATTCTCGGTCACTATAGGCTATCAGACCTTACTGTCTATGAGACGGTCTCGGGAGAGCAGTAGCAGCTTGTCAATCTCCTCCGAGGGCTCGCTAAGAATCGCCAACAGCTCTTCAAGAAGAGTGGCAATCGCTCCCTTGAGCAGGAGCCGATCACCTCATTGAAGGGATAAATCGATGATGTCAAACATGCATCCAGACTGGAGGAGGGTACATCCTACATCAGAAGACATTATTCGAACATTAATTTTCCACATGGATCATTATGATAAGCATCTTTAACGATATTTGTTCGCATGGTAGTCTACCACTTATATCAGAGGATATTGGTGTTTATTTCTTGGTGTTTATTTGCAAGTAATTCTCTATTCCGTGCTTAACTTTAGGAGGGGATTGTATGATGGAAATGCACTGCTCCATCATTGTTATTACTCGATCTTCTCGAAGCGTATGCAAAATTTTCAAAATCGTTTTTCGCCAATCGATAAACATGGTTCATCGCACGAACCATTTCGAAAATGGTCGAAATTTGTACATTAGCATGTGCTCTGACGGTATCGTTCTAGTACCCCCTACAGACTTTCAATGCTAAACTATAGTAAGTAATATATCAAACGACTCTTAACGACAAGCTATGAGCGAATATAACGTTATTAAGTAAACACACTGGCCAATGAATTAGAAACCCGTGATGAATTACTGTACTGATATGTAAAGCGGGGTCACAGTCAGAAACGATTGTGATATGCAAGAGAATGCAATCATGTGAGGTACATGCTCATTCCAAGCTGCAGGTACAGGGTAGGAACAAGCTGCAGCTGCTCAAGTTGAGCAAAATGGGGGAAACAGCAAACCTGTCTGAGTTCCAAAAAGGAGTTATTGTGGGAGCCCGTCTAGTTGGAGCTACGATTTCCAGGACAGTACAACTGACCGGTATCTCGAAAGATCAGGTCTCCAAGGTGTTCAATGCGTGGAAACGGAATCCACACAGACAGAGACCGACGTCGTCTGAGACGGATTGTGCGGCAAAACCGAAGGTCGGACATTTAGTAGGACATGGATTAAGGTCTTCAAAGCTTTTGGAAATGTTTCAAATGGTTTATGTGACGGCGACTAGTTTGGCCGTTCGGAATTTGTCTATGCGATTCTTTAATGGTTTATTATAATTACAATATTGTCTTTCTTTCTTCTTCATTTGAAACAATATTAGACCAACATCTGTTAGAAAATTATTGAGTATACAGGCATCTTGCTTCATTCTCATTTCTTTTGATACAATCATACATATGATGCCTATTGATCACAATACTCACAATAACAAATTTTGAAACTTTCATTAACCTTTGTTTATGCAAATATCAGATTGTTTTGCACGACACAGCTCAGACCTATAAAAGAAAAAAATACTTGGAATTAAAAAAAATTACTAAGCGAAACCCAGATATTTGTATACATTATCCTTGTTCGTCATTGATTTGCTTCAGGGAGAGAGTCTTCAATAATATTTCTAAAAATATGAATTCAATTTTATTACTTGTTATTTATGCAAAACAATAATTAAAAATATTGCAATTAAAATCCGCCAAATCTTATTATGCATCCGGTTAATAGAAGTTCAATTATTGGATAATCGCTGCTCTACTCCTCCTCCCCCACTCCCCCGCACCTTCTGGCTTCTCGCAGCGTAATGTTCGTTGCTCGGAGGTGACAGGAGCGCATATAGGAATGGGGAGAGAGAGAGAGAGAGAGAGAGAGAGAGAGAGAGAGAGAGAGAGAGAAATCGATAAGATACGGGTCCTCGATCGCCTCGTGGAATAACGTCATCGCCGACGTCACTCGTCCTCCATGTTTAGTTTAACGGCAATGACGACGGATGTGGCCGCGCTATCTGAGCAGTGCCCCTTGTAGCACCGCCATCGTTTCCCCAGTCTAAAATTCGGGTTTTCGTTTTGCCGGGGTCTTCCGCGCTCGCAAGGGGAAGACATACGATTATTGGAAGCAAGAAGCCGGGGGACATCCACCATCCTAAACGTCGTCCGAGGGGGGAAAAAGTGCGATGCCGTCTTCGCTATGCCTTCTGCCGCTCGTTCTCTTCCTCGTGTCCGTAGACTGTGCTCGGGAGATCTTTAGTAACTCGTTCCTGGTCGAGTTCCACCACGATGTCAACGACGACATCGCCAAAGAAGTGGCCTCCAAGAGGGGGTTCATTAGCGCTGGACCGGTGAGTGTTATAAGTCTGAAAGTATACTAATTCCCCCCCCTTTATCCTTTCTCATGTATCATCCTGTTTTCTTATTCTTCTTAATAGAGAGTGACACTCTCTATCTGCCTTTTAAGCTTCATATTATTATTATTATCATTCTTATTTTAATTATAAAGAATATTTTTTTTCAGATGTTGATCGTAGATTTCTTGTTTTGTGTCTAGTTATTTTATTTATCGGTTGTGTGTGTGGTGGCACCACGATTGTCACGTTAACCTCTTGCTATTGATTTACGACTTCCAATACTTATCTTTCGCTTTCGCTGAGATTCCGACTTGACAAAGCGACTGAGTATTTTAGTGTTCGCAAAATTGTATTCAATTCGACCCACTATGGGTTTCTCAAATTTTACTCAATTCAGACGTGTTGACATAGTTTTTTCCTCATCAATCTGTTTGTGGACACCCGACGGACATTGTACACCTTGGCCTTGAATTATATGATCGTATAGAAACGTTTTATTATTTTCTTGTTTAATATTTCATTTAATAATATAAAAAGTCATTTTGATCTAAATCCAAATAAATATATTAAAAAATATGTTTTTGGGTTATGCTTGACCACATCGAACATTTTATTGATTGATGACATTCCGATGGACAAGAGTCTCAAAAACAAAGTCATTCCAAAAATACGTGAAGGAATATTGCTTTTTTTAATGTTTAAGGTTCGGTACAATGCTTTAATTAGATTTGAGCATTTTAAGACAACACAGACGGATTTAAGATTGCGCACATTAAGTTTGAAAAAAAAAATCAATAACACATGAAGGATTGATTTTCAAAACCTGCTGTCTCCAAAACTCAGGATTTTATGGTTTTCTGGTGTTTTAGTAACCTTATGACCTTGTCTACACAATGCAATAAAAATTTTCCCCAAAAACATTTATTTTCTAAGCCAGACATTATGGTCTCATGTAAAGGGTCTCAGCTTTCTTTCAGAAGCATATGTTTTTTTCCTTGTTTCCTGAACATTTAGTTTAAGTGGAGAAAGTAGGTTTTGGAAATCAGACTTTCAAAGTTTGCATATGTAAAAAAAAAAAAAAAAAAAAAAAAAAAAAAGCGACACTAAAATAAGTTTAAAAATTCAGCGCCTTCAGTTTTGTTCTCTCATGATGTAATTTGTCAATAAAGACATAGCGTGACGATAATAACACGTAATCGTTTATTGCCATTAAATAAGAAGGCTGTGTCTAAAAGTTCGACCGATGGCGACTGCAGTGACCAAATCACCAGAGAGCCATGCTTGTTATTGTTACTATTGTTAAGAAGCACTGTTTTAAACAACTAGAAATATAAAAAGACCAGGCACGAAGAATTGCTATTATTATATCACGTGACTCGGTCGGACTTTTAGACACACTCTTATCTCGTATACAAGGTGGCCCATATAAACGTATTCACTTTGGGAGCTGATTAATGAACAGATCATAGCGACATAATGCGGAAACGTAGCACAGAAAAAGTTGGTGTTTTGAAGAGGAGAACGATGGTGTTTTGGTATTAGTGGTAAACACAGGTGCCACTGGATTTTACAGCATCAGTTATTCCTTATATCAGGCAATGAGGCATATTAGGAAAGGTACATTCTAACATGATGGCGCGCCGACACACATAACCATCCCTGTAAAACGTTTCTTGCTTTCTGTTTTTACATTGTTGAAGACGGATAGACGAAATACTCCAAAAGCGTAGCCTCCTCGGATCTCCAGACTTTAATCTCTATAACTATCTCTATATCCATAAATTGGTTATGGGGATTTCTAAAAAGCAGGGTTTATATTAACAGACCAATAACTCCTGTGACCTGAAAGAATCCATCAGAATAGAGATAGCTCAAATCTCATATCTAATGTTGGAATCTTTTGTTTTCAATATCGTTAACTGCTTAAATTTATTGATAGAAAAGAATAGCCATATCCAGCGGGTTATCTAATGAGAAATGTAAATCTCTTACCGTAAAATCTTGAATACTACAGGCCCCGGCGTCTATTTGTCTCAATAGTCAGGACCCCCCCGGCGATTAATCGAGACCCGGCGTTAAGGGCTATTCCCAATAACAGGGTGTCTAGAATACGATTTCGTAAAATTCCCTGATTTTTCTCGGTTTATCACGTAATTTCCCCTGACCACCAGCTTAAAAAAAAACTATTTTTGTTAGAATATTATATTGACATTTTTCAAATTTTTGTTCCAATTTCGCATTTTTTTTGCTGATTTTGTAAAATTCCCTGACTTTTCCCAGTTACAAAAAAATTCCCCGAAAAAGACCCGGCGTTTAATCTATTTTAAACACCCCACCCGGCTTTTATTCGAGACCGACGTGTATTTGAATACCCTGCCTGTATTCAAGATTTCACGGTATTTCCATATTTTATGATTGGAAATATCATTATAATCTGTTCATTAATAAAACCGTTAGAATGATGAATGATGTTTTTTTTGGACAACCTTGTAGACACACGAATATAAACAATGTATAAGTCGACCTCATGAATAAGTCGCAGGCACTTTTAGGCCAAATATTTTGAATAAGTTGGGAGAATTTAGTGAATTTAATAATATTTCTGTATTTTCGTAGGCTTCATAGGATGAATATTGGATTGGCTGTACGTAATCGGTTTCTACAACTGAAAATTAGGGGAAAAAATTATATGAACTTAAGATAATTCCTGTAAACACTGTAAATACACTATAACTTCAGATTATTTGTTTATTATCAAAAGAATAATTTTGTGCAAGCGAGATTAAAATTTGCTATGGCGGAGTAAACCATGTAACCACTAAAAATTTTTTTCCAGCAAACCATTCACGTATAACGATTTCATGCAACAATGATTTGGAAAAAAGTGCACGATATAAAAAATGAAGCATACTCTCTGAAAATCCAATGACTCCTGTATATAGGGTTCTGCAACTGAAAATAAGGATAAAAAGTTTATATAATATGTTGTATATTCTGGAAGACGACAGATTG
Source organism: Rhysida immarginata (assembly GCA_023313115.1). Taxonomy (NCBI): domain Eukaryota; kingdom Metazoa; phylum Arthropoda; class Chilopoda; order Scolopendromorpha; family Scolopendridae; genus Rhysida; species Rhysida immarginata. Next base: position 134,841 of record JAHWFO010072353.1, read on the forward strand.
GTCATGGAAGATCTCATCTCTATGGATTTTTATGTTTGGGGGGGGGGGGGGAATGTAAAATCTAAGCTTATTCCACTCCTTTTCATGAAATTGAGGATCTTCAACAACAAAGAGTGGAAGACGGATGCCAGCAAATTAGGGGCATCCCGAGAACATGTTCCTGGCGTTTTCATCGCTACTCATTTAATCTAGCGAACTAAATTCATATATTGAGTTGTAAGGAGATATGGCATTTAAAATGAATTATCTGCTGTAAATGTTTTTGGTAGAACCCATTATAAAATATCAGAGAGTTTCTAATTCAGATTTGCATAGATCTTAAAGTATGCTTAGGAAATGTTTTAGAACATAACAGCTGGAACTTCAGAATATCAAGGAATACGCATGTCGAATATTATTATTATTATTATTATTATTATTATTATTATTATTATTATGGATAGTCTGATGAAAATGTGTTTTCCTTCTCCAAAGTTTAAGCGCAAGGAAGTTCTTAATTAGACTGTGAGCGAAAATGAAAAACGATTCTTTATCTCTTTTCTCCTCCCTTGCCATCTCGTTCTCTCCTATTTGCGTCACGTCGATAATTAAAAGGGAGTGGAGAAGTTCCTCCTTTATCTCTCTCCCTTCCACCTTCTCTTTTAACTTACCCCTCCTCCAAAGTCCCTTCCTACCCCTTCTTCCTCTCCATCCATTCTTTCAGCGAGGAACTTGTTTTCCTTTTCGCCATAGCCAGAGGATTTGCAGCGAAGTCAGTCCTCGGGCGGAGCTTTTCAACGGAATTACTCGCTGGAAACTGAATCATACACACACATACGAAAAGAGAGAGAGAGAGAGAGAGAGAGAGAGAGATATGAAATTGTGTTTTCTTTGGTGGATGCATGCTCTGGTTTTTGCAGGGGTTTTTTTAAATAAATACAAAAATATTGGATATAAAAAATCTTTAGATAATTACGAACAATTTATAAGCACTCTCCCTTTTCAAACGTAGATGTTTAAAAACATTTCTTTAAGACATAAAAGGCAAATTCATTCAGTCAAATGAATACAAAACATAAATTATAAAGTTTGATCATCCAAATTTATTTTGTCACCTTCAAAATAGGTCCCATTTCTAATTGCGATACACTGATGCCAATTCTTATATGCACTTTCAAATTCTGCGTAGTTTGTTTTTTGGACTCAAAACGCCTTCAAGTGCTATTTGATTTGGGGGAATAGAAAACCACGGGGTCATATCTACTTGGTATGACATTTTTCAAATTTATGCAAAACTTATTGAAACGTATCTCCAAAAGTATGACAGATAGAGGCATAGTGTCAATTGCAAAGTTGTAGAGCACCCTTCAATTCCTTGAAATCGAATGTTGAAATCTTTGCTTTATCGGGGGAAAATTAAAGAAAAAAATTGCTTGAATTGGGTAAGGTACTTCACGTCATTAGCAGAGAAGCCAAGTGGTGCGGACCAAACCACTAAATTGGCAGGGTGAAGGAGGCATGAATGATAGCCAGGCTGTGGTTGATTCAATACTACAGTGTACTGGAAAAAAAAATCACACCAAATTGACATCATGCCTCCTTCTTGACAACTCCATTGGGCTTTCCAACATGACGACTTGGTTGTCTTTAAGACACATACTGACAGCTTGGCTATGTCTTGGCGATTTTTCTTTCCATTTTTTCAATGATGTTTGGGGTGTCAGCTCCAGTTTCTCTTCATTATTCAGTGATGGCTACAGAAACAAAGGGCAGCATGGCGCTCTCGAAGGCAATGGGGCACTGAATGTCTGAAAGGGGCACCGAACGCAGCTAAATTCTTGCTTTAAGTTAATAAAAGCACATGGGTATTTCAATGACCTACATTCATATTTTTAAGGTATAATGCTAACTTCGGAATCTGTATGCGATTAGGGTACGTTAAGGCTTTCTAATTTCTTCTAGGCTAATCTCTTCTTTACTTTGTGATGCCACGAAAAGACATCATCTCGAAGTACAGTCCTCAACAGTTTTCAACAATTTATGCACTATTTTTACAGGATAAAACTGCGATTAATGATTGCATTAAGATTTTTAAACTTTATACCTTTTACGTATTACTCCTGAGCATTTTATTAAAGCAAATTTAAACATGAAAGGTTATTGAGGAATACTTTGACCACAGGAAACCACCACACACGAATACAAAAGGCTGGACTTGTCAGTGCGCAGGATAAAAAAAGCACACGGAGTAACGCGATAAACAGCTCGTCACGGCTACCAACTAAACTGATTTGCAGTTAGTTAATATTTTAAATGAATGTGAGTAGCTGTTTAATTATGAGGCTTTAAATCACTCACGCCGCAATGATAAGCTCCAATGAATACTTAAGCTGCACATTGTTGGCATTTATTGGTTTCAGTTTCTTGCGTTTGTGCAGCGCCGAGGGGCAGCATGGCGGGGCATGGGGCAGCATGCCGCTAGGCATCACTGTTACTTATTATGAAAACAACTTTAAAAATTTTTGATGCACCAATTTTGGTATTACAACATTCACTGAGATCTCTATGTTTAGAGACGATGCGTTCAATAAGCCCACATATAAGCTCTTTGAGACGAGCCCTCCTGTTTGTGACCATTTTATGACGCAATTCTTGATCGGCATTCTTCAATTACTGAGCATTATGATTCGTTCTCCTTATCTATGCTCTCTTCAATAATTGACATGGCGAAGCTTAAGAGATTATATTGAACATTAATTAAACTTCTCATCCAATTACTTTCATAAGGACTGCCTGCTTGAAACAACAAAGTTTATAAATCAATGTTCCCGAGAATTATCTTTACTTGATTAAAAAGTTCTTATACAAAACAGTTAATCTGTGGAACGCCTTGACATTTAGTACGAAAGATTTTATTTGCACGAAATTGTAACTCACTGTGCTGTAGTAATCATGATATGAAATATACGCTTTTCAGATTTTTGCTAAATATTTTTGGACAGACAATTACAGTTAAGGTTTCATCATTACCCTCTGTTGCATTAAATTTACTGGCTAATTGGGGTAGACTTTCTCCTTCAGATGCCCCCACGAGAAGAAGATTGATATCGAAGCAGCCATTACGAAAGACTTAGTCGTTCCCAAAGCCTTGTCCCGCGCAGCGCATTTTTGTGGTTTTAGATTTTGAAGAGGGCATGCATAAACGTGCTGAATGTTGTAGGACCATTTATCGATTATCACGAATAATGGTTGAACATATCAACTTCCTTCATAGAAGCTTCCTGAAGCTTTAAGAGTCATTCACAGATCACTACCGTTGCTCCATCTATCCGAAAGCTTTGGAACTCAACAGTCAAACGCAGGATCATTAAATGCGATAACAGTGCAATACCAAATACATTTTTGAAAGCCCGTTGGGTACATAGGGTATATGGACAGTGTATTGCCGGACTGTTCAACATTAGTATTCACCGCCTTCCCTATAGCTGGCAGCTTATAATCTTGTAGACTACGTTGAGTAGTATTAGTTGTATATTATATAAGGTGTTTCTGAATGGTTTGCACAAACTTTCAGGATATATTCCAGGGACCAGAAGAAGCAGAAACTGCCATATAAAAATGGGGTAGAAAACGCTTCTTTCTAGAATTATAATTGTTTGAAGCTGTCCTGTAGTAGGAGAAGAGTTATGACAATTCAAAAAACCGTCTGAAGAAAATTGTGCTCTCTTCAACATCAGATTCGAAACGTTCTTGGAGAGAGCACAATTGTTGACTGTTACCGGCCTGAATTGCCTAATTGTTGATAAGCGTCGATTAACTGATCAGCGTTTGATGGTTGCATTTGCTGTTTTGTTCCAAAAACAAGCATTTTCCTATGTTTCATATGGCATTTTCTGCTTGTTTTGGTCTCTGGAGCCTATCTTGCAAGTTTGTTTGGAACAATAACTATTTTGAAATACGAGTCTTCAAATGTCCTCCTAACATTGGTCCCCTGACCCAGCCCAGTTTATGTGGCATATTTGGAGGAAAAAATTATTTGCCATGAATTTAGCTGGCGTTTATGTTTATTTTTTAAAAACAAAAAACTGTAAAAAGTGTCAAATTAGCAATTGATGATCTCATTTATGTTAGAGCTCGTTATATTTTATGATTCATCTTCCATTGTAAAGAAGTCTGGACGAAGTGTTTACACTGAATGAAGTGATAAAACTCTACTTCTACGTTTTCTATATCAAAATCCGGCTATAATATAATAAGATTATTGCATATTTTTGTCACTTAACCATCCAGTTTATGAGTATTTCCTGTATCATGTGATAGACAAGAAGTTCTATTATTCCTTGTCGCATTGGTCGCTGGAGGGACACTTCGCTGTAAAATGGGGTCAGCTCCTTCCTTTTTTTCATTTCAAATCAGAACCACGATCTATATTACCTTTCTCTGTGTATCCTTCATCTATTATCATCACACGTGCACGAGTTGCTAGGCAGTCGGTGATCACTCGTTCTCTTCGCTTGGAATCAGCTGCGTGGGTCGAATATTAATCGAGTGGGTGCGCCTGCGCCGTTGGGTCGCCGGAAGCCCAGCAGCGTCGGTCGGCAATTGCGACAGGTCGTGATGAGAAGTTAAGATTCGCGAGCGGGAGGAACGAAGGCTTTGGCTGTAATTAGGGCTCTAGCCACGTCGGTGACGGGTGGCATGAATCAAAGGTTGTGACACACGGACGGACGGCGCTGGATCCTTTCGACCGTCAACCAATCTGTCATGCACTTTGCGGTGCGTGAAGCCATCGAGTGTCATCGGCTTTGAACTAATTAGCCATAAATTAATAGAATGTGCTTTCTTCTGCTTTATATTTACTTTTAATATATATAGCACGCGCTTTTTAACGGGCTGGGCTCGTCGTAGCCTAAATATAGCAGATCCCTTGATGAAATATGTAATTAAAATTCTACTTTTTAAAGACGGCCTCTTTATTAAGATTTTTATAAAAATTTTGTTAAAGGTGACTAAATGTAATGTATATTTGGCAATGAGATTAAAACTTGAATTACTTCTTCAATTAGCTGCTAGAGTCTTCTTATGTCATTTTCTTGCTATACAACCTTATAGGTTAGATAGACTTATAGCAATAGTCGAATGATTCTCAAAATGTTCTTGAATTTTGGATAACCTTAAAAACTTTGTCTGGCATTGATTGTACCAGTTTATGTAACAGTCTCTGGTATTTGCCTCCAGGCTCAAGTTATAGCTGCTTTTAAGCTTTTAGTGTTTTACACTTTTCCATTAGCGTATACACTTCTCTTGCAAGAAGACCCTAAACTTTGTTTTTGTTCTTTACAGTTTTCATAGTTTTCATGTAACCACAAATAATGCTGGACTACACTTTGCGATTTATTAATATGATCAGCAATGGTTCTTGTGGGTCTTTCAGGCGTCAATTTCAGCTTGTCATTTAGCATGATGTATCCATACAAACTCTACACGGTGATAGGTGATAACATACTGAACATTTTTTTTTTTTTTACCAAAGAATGGATGGTCCAAAGTTCACCATTAAACTGCTACAGGGAAAAATGTTGGGAATACTCAACCCATTACCAGTTGAATTATGCATGCAAGCAGCATGAAACTTCGACCTTGATATCTTCAGTATGAGCTAACCGTTGACTCCTTGAAACTTTGGAGTAGTTAAATAATAAATGATATTATAACTGAAGATAAGCCTACCAAGCATCAGGTAAAGATTTTTCTATCGAAAAATGGAAGGAAAAATTCTGCGACCTGGGTTCGAACCAGGAACCTCGGCTGTCATGGCCGACGCCCAAGGTGTCTTAAAGACAACCAAGTTGTCATGGTTGAAAGCCCAATGGGAGGCGGGCATCTGGCATACAGATCGAGAATCCCTCCTATCCAACCATCTGCAATAGCCCAACTGATATAGGCGTCGGCCATGACAGCCAAGGTTCCTGGTTTGAACCCAGGTCGCAGAAGTTTTCCTTACACTTTTCGATAGAAAAATCTTTATTTGGAGTAGTTGTTTTATACCTGGGTGCTCTTGTGCTTGATGGCAGCATACACGAATGAAGAATTTGCAGACATACATTTTGTGTATGGAATAGCCGTTGAGAATGCCACATTTATAGCATCAATGATACCCTAATCGGCGGTTATCAACCATTAAAAGATTTCGTGAAAGTGAAACATTCCGTGTTAATAGGCATGAAACAGGACGAGGCAGACATGTTAGTTTTTTCCCTGTAGCGATTTAATGGTGAATTTTGGACCATCCATTTTTTGGTAAAAATGTTGAGTATGTTATCACCTATCACCCTGTGAAGTTTGTGCACCATGTTCAAAAACAGCAGTACCCCATGTTCCGAAGCCCCATTAGGACTTGTTTGGAAAAATGGAAAACTAGCAACAAAATATATAAATCTCAAAACAATATCAAACTTATATACAAAGACACTTTTAAATCATCAATATTACAAAAAGTAAGATCTCTTCCTAAAACTTATTACACATTATAAATTATCAATACATGAATATCCGAGCAAGTATAAATTCAATTTCTGTTTATCTAGTATAACCCTTCCAATATAAAAAACTAGATTTAAATAACATTAGAGCCAATCAAACAGTATGCTGTCATATCCATTCAAAGTAAAACAGGGTTTACAAAAGTTTAGCCAAACTTCCAATATTAATTCTATTGACAATCCACATTATAGTTTTCTAATGCAAACCTCTAAACAGTTGATGTTGTTGTTTATGAAGAGTGAGTATGTATTTTCAGGACATTGTAGTTTGAGCATCTAGAATGTTCACAGATTACTACTTTAATAAACAAATATTCAAAATACTGATAAGTTAGGTTAGGTTAGGTTATATATGCAGTTAAATTTTTCTACTATTGCACAGTGTCGCATTTGCTTTAGTAAACAAAACTGGGTTTATAGTTATCAGGATCTTATACAGAGTGTTTCATAATTGGTGTCCCGTCTTTAGGTCCAAATAACGACTCAAGGGGAACAGATTGGGGGGAAATGAATATTGATTATTTGGTTTTAATGTCCCCTAATTCAGAATAAAAACATTTCGCGTCCCTGGGGATGAAGGGCTAAATTTAGAAAAATTTTAATTTTGTAGGGGTAGGGGTTAGGCCCCATGTGTTATTTAGAAAGCTATAGAGCATCATTTAAAATGTGGGTTTAGCAAAAAACCCGGTGAAAAAAATCTCATGCTCTGCCCCATTTATCGAGTGGATAAAGTGAAAGGTATGGCTAGCCGATGTGGACAAAAACCATACTTATTAGAAAACAGTAGGGCCTACATTTGGAAAATTAATGAGAATGAATGAGTCGTTGCCCTGGAAAGCTAATAAACTCGACCGGGCTTTTCCCCCCAGGAAAAACATTATGAAATTTAAAAACTATACATGGGAAATGGGAAATGTAAAAAATGTAAAATGTGAAATGAAAAACGGATGTAGAGGTGTTCATACGAAGAAGCATTCCTCAGTTTACAGTCTTTGGGAAATTGTAAAATGAAAAACGAAAGTTTGGCCCATCTACTTTGATGGGAAATCATTCTCATTCATTTTCAAATGTACTGTTTTCTAATAAGTAATAAAGTTCTAATAAGTTTCTAATGAGTTTTTCTGTTTTTGTCTACAATAACATCCTCTTACAGCTACATCCTCTCGGACAAGAAGATCTCATGGCGCTTGCTCTGACTGTTGGTTCTCGTTCTCCAAATCTTGTCAGGTATTTTTCTCAATTGCAAGAATATAAATTGTAAACCCTGAAACTGAAGAACTGAGACGAGATATGAAGCAAAGTAATTATTTTGAGATTAGTTTTAATAAAATTAGAATTGAGAGACATTAAAAGTTTAAAGAATTTAAAAATAAGTTTTAAGAAAGTTAAAGTGAAAATAAATCAAGCAGTTTTTTAATTATTTGTATTAGCATAGTAAATGACAATTTTGCAGTAGAAGAAATTTTCAAATGACAATTCTAAGCCAAGATGTCAGCAATAGTGTCCGCTATTAATGACGTGGTTCTTTCCAACGTCGACCTCGGCACTGGTCGCTATCTAACGTGTAGTGCCAATTTTATAATACACAAAGACATCATAAAAGTTCACTTAAGCTGATATCCACTTGATTAATTAAAGTTCAATGTGTAATTTTAGAAAAAATAAAGCATCATAAATTCGCCTCTCCAGATATGAATTGTTAAAAATGCACTCAACCCCAATATGCAATTATGGTCGAGTCTGCCAAAAAAATTTACGTAGCTGAGTCAATACGCAGAATAAATTCGTTTTTATTTTGTTCTTTGCTCATCGTATCGCTCCAATACTCCAAATGCAAACTTGACGATGTCAGAAACGCTGAGCTCATTACGTTACGAAAGGGTCCGGAAAAACCATTTAATTCGCACTCGAGATATTGTATTACTTTGGAAGCACTTGCCTTAATCTGGCGTTTAACAGGCATCCTTGCATTGCTTATTTTTCCGGGAGTAGAAACATCGCTCTTTTCGAACCCACCGTCAATTAGATTCAGCGTGGTCCTCTCTTGACTTCGTAAACCTTCCTTTCGTCTACTTTTCCAAACTTCTTTTCAACCCCCCTCCCCCCTCTTCTCCTCATTTCCCAACTTCCTTGACGCATCTTACGCTCTTCTTCTGTCTTCAGACTGCCATTCATTAGGCATTTTTACGTCACTGTTGAACTCTCTTCCATAGAATATACCGGTAAGCGTTCTCCAGTGATATTTAAAATAAGGGCGAAACAATATTCAGTTAACAACCCTCTACCATCTATAGGATTTTGAACCTAAAAGTTTGAGACATCCTATATATATACCCTATATTTGAGCTAACTGCAAAAATAGCATTAGATATCCTTTCGTTTATTAGATCTCGCGCTAATCTATGTATCTCGCTAATTCAATAATAATCAGCAAACCTCTCTGCAATCTTTTAGCTGCACCATTTCGGGTTTTCTTAGTAGCGACTCAAAATGGCCATCCGGTTGCAGTGTATGGAGACTCTTTTTCTGGGTGAAATCCGTAATTACTTAGGCTGAACATGACCAGTCTTAATGACATCAGCCAAACAAGTTAAGGGATGCTATTGCGCACTTTCACCAGTGTTAACTACTAATCGAACTTTTTAAAGAACGAGAGAAAAACGTTGAATTTTCATTTAAAGTTCATGTATAAGTCGCATTCGTTGTATTAGTCGCAGGACCCTGCAGGAGCCAAAATTTTAGGAAACAAGTGCGACTTATAGTTCGGTAGGGGAGAGTGGTGTTGGTTCGGACGTGGGTTGGGCAAGTGCAATATTTCAAAATGTAATCTAGCTGTTTCACTGCTATTTGATTGTATCACACTACATCTTCAGTGTGTCAATCCAAACGTAGGGTGAAAAATTGTTTTTTAAGGTGAGAACGTAATTATATTCAGTTGTATTTCAAGTTAGTTTGTGGGAAAATGCTTTTAGGTGTAGGTCTCTGTTTTAAGCAAAATTGTTTTAGTGATATTAAGCTCCGTGATCACAATTACTGCTCCATGATTTAAAGGATTTGGTTCGGACAAAATGTGTGGGGATATGTATGAAGCAGTTTTTATTGAAACAATAAGCAGAAAGGCACCAACCAAAGCAAAACGCAGCCGGAAAAGGCAAACAGTCAAAAATCCAAGTGAATCAATGTAGGTAGACCAATTCTTCAAGCAGATGATAGTAATGGGGCGACATTCATTATTGACTCTGAGAACTTCATGCCAATAGAACGCAAACTCCAGGAGGGTGATTATGTGCTTGTGGAATTTGTGATGTGAAATAAACAAGAAAGGGTATTATGCCGGAAGGATTCTGCAATATAGATCTTCTGAAAAGGAATATGAGATTTTCGTTATGAGATGACACATAAAATTTTAGGACAGTTTGCATTTCCTGATGTTGGAGATATTTCTTGTGTGTCTGAAAATTCAGTAAAATGGTATTTTCTTCCAAATCCCAGACAAATACATGGTCGCACTCAAAGGCAGAACTCTTACATGACATTTGGGGTTAACTTTACAAAGGTTGAGTCAAAATTAGTGGCCAATCAAAAAACAATCAATACAGAAAGGGACCGACATCGTCTGAGACGGACTGTGCGGCAAAACCGAAGGTCTTTGGACCAACTGACGGCAGACTTCAATGAAGGATCATCGCAACCCATCTCCTACAGAACAATGCGCCGAGAATTGAAGCGAATATGGATGGGAAGTCGCATGCCAGTGAGGAAAGGTGACTGGACAGTAGACGATTGGAGAAAGGTGATGTAGTCGGACGAGTCACGTTACACATTGTTTTGCACCGATGGTCGGCAGAGAATTTGGCGGCAGCCCCATGAAGCGATGGACCCCTCATGTGTTGTGAACACAGTTCAAGCTGCAGGAGGAGGTGTCATGCTATGGGCCATGTTTCATTGGTATGGCAAGGGTTCCCAGATATTCCTTGACAGTCGGATGAAAGCCAAAGACTACCTGAACATTGTTGCAGATCAATCAAGTTCATCCTGCAATGGTGCATTTGTACCCAAATGGTGACGGGTTCTTCATAGACGACAATGCTACTGTCCATCGAGCAAGAATTGTTCAGGAGTGGTTTTCTGAACTTGACACCGAGTTGCAACATCTGCCGTGGCCAGCGCAAAGTCCGGATTTGAATCCGATCGACAATGTTTGGGACATGTTGGAAAGACACATTCGTCGAAGGTATCCGCTTTCGTCTACTCTGCAGGACCTGAAGGTCTCTGACGAATGCATGGTCTACGATTACCTTACCTGCATTGCAACACCTTGTAGAGTCCATGCGAAACTGCATATGTTCTGTAATTACAGCCAAAGGAGGGTCAATACCATATTGAACGAAGGTTTCTAATTCATTATTTAAAAAACTAAATCAAAACCTGCATTTCATCCGAATCAACCCCACTCTCCCCTATACTGATTTATGATGTTTCCAACTCTGTTGAAATGCATTGTCATCGTTGTCTAGCCTATAAGGGCTCAAAAAATTATGTATCTGTCCTTTGTATATTTTGAATTGTGCATCTTGTGTATACATTTTTAGGCACTGTGCATTTTTATGTTAATTAAAAGCAACGCGCATTAGGAAATCATACTTCGTCTAGAGTTCTCTTTATAGGCAACGACAACAAAGACAAGAAAAGATTTCAAAATAATTTTACTCTGCATATTCAGAATTAATGAAGGCAGTATAATTTAAATTTTAAAGAGGATATCTTTAGTTGAGCTTTATTCTATTTCTGTACACCGGTTTCCGTTTTGTAGGGCTTCATTGCGTTTTAAATCAGAGCCATTAATTTTTAATAATATTTCTGAAAACTTGCGGAGCATATGGGGGAACAAATAAAAACTTTTGAAATAGAATTCCTGAAATTTATTCTACCTCGTAATTGAATTAGAAATCCCGTTGATGATTAAATTCCTGACGTTAATTAAAGAGAGCGAGTTGGTTGGCGGTTGATGCCGGCTGAAGTGCTCAGAGGAATTAAGAGGTTTCTTGTCCAGGTCGAATTGTTAAAACGTTTGTAGGAAGGGAAAACGACAAGAAACAGATAAAGCAGGATAAATAAAAGACCTCAACCTTAGCATTTGAGAAAATACTTGTTTCTACGAAAGGGATTAAAAGGAACGCAATAAAAAGAACCTTTTCTTTTGACAGCATCTAGGCAATGGAGTTTGCTTGTAGCTTATGCAAATTAAGCAGTTTAAGAAAAATCCAGTCATTGAAATTTGTTCTTTTTAAGAGAGGCTCATTTTAATCTTAATCGCAGTCACAAGTAGGATAAAAATATAACAAAGTTGTGTTTATCATTATCTTCTTGAAAGGTTCTTCCATTTTAATTCCAAAGTCGTCAATGTTACTGTACAGGGTGACTGAGAAGTCAGACAGTAGATGATAGGTTTGGCTCTTAGCATTCACATTATGATCTGACATACACCATAAATTATACTCTTTTCATTTCGAAGCTAGTCCATAATAAATTCGGATGTTGAAAGTAGTTTACATAGCCGATTAATATTCAGCGTGTCGCATAAGTCCCAATGGCCCGAGTCTTGTAAACGAGGGCATGTTAGATTGAATATACAGGTTTCCTCGACAAGCTTACAAATGTTCGATAAGCATTCCCCTGGTGACTCGAAAAACGTCAGTCTTGTATTCCAGCTCATGCCACCTTCGTTCCAGCATATCAGTCATTCTTTGACGACGCTCTGCCAAGTCTCTTGGTAATGGAGGCACGTAAACCTTATATTTAGCGTGTCCCCAAAGAAAAAAGTCACATGAAATGAGGTCAGATAACCTGGGAAGCCAGGCGAGAAGAGCGAATATACCCAACGCTATATATCTTTCATTAACAAAACTCGTACCTCTGCCCCACGCGTTTGATATCTTTTATAGTCTTTCTTTTTTGGATAGATTTCGAAATCCCAGCGGGACTTGAGCAACACGTAAAACCTGAAATTCGAAGTTTTTTGGAGGTTTCTATCGTTGATATATTTTTTCTCTTTTAAATTTATTTTTTTATGATTTGCCTTCAATCAGAAGTAATGGTGGACCCTCGTTTTGGCCAATAATATGCGTTGTTATAACCGGGATAAAAAATAAATAAAATCGATCAAAGAATCATTAAGATTTAAGTCTTGAGGCTACATCCCTTTTTTTCAAAATGAACCACCATAGGGATGAAAATCAAAATCTTAAGGAATGGCTTGGTTCTTGCAAATTTTGCCACATTTCTTGAGGACCCACATCCTTATCGTCGTCAGTGTTTAAAACTTCTGGAATAGTGATACCAAGACTGATTGTTTGTGTTTCTGTATTTTCATTAAATTTTAGTTTAACGAAGACATGCGAGAAGACTTTACAGACATTTTGTCTTGGGTAAATACGTCATGCCAGCTTTGCTTCAATTTAGCGTTCTTAAAATCCCCGGATATTGCAGCAGTCATCACCCTAAATGTCACTTAGGAGGATTATCGCAAAGAATGTAGATCAAAATACAGGAATAGTATCTTACAAAATCATACCAGTCAAAAGTTTATTATAAAAATGCAGGTAATATTATGTGGGAACTGCAAAATTTAGTTCCTTATGTCGAAAAAATTCGTTATGGTGAGAACTTTTTATGGAGATTCGTTATAACGGAGAAAGAATTTCGAATTAGAATCAAAACAAAACGTTTAGAAAATATGATCTTGTTATGTCTTTTTTAAAGTTAACGAATTTTACAATGCATGACAAGCAGAAAGAGCAAAAAAAAACAACATTTTGCACAATTTTTTTTTGTTTTGAGGCAAACCATTCAGAGCCCCCACTTATTGAAGTGCTGCTCAGAAAGGCGTGTGTGCCATCGATGGGAGCAAGTGGTAATATGAAGGCCAAGGTCTGGTGAGTACGGCGATGCGTTAATATTTCCCAGGCAAGATTTTTTAACGTGTCTTAGACTGTTTTTGAAGTATGATGGTGCGTTATCATGAAGCAATATTACGAGGGTGGGCTGAAAAGTAATGCCTCCATGGCTGTAACTTTTTATTTTTTAACCGATTTTCAAAAATCTTTTTGTATCTGATACTCACATTTCTCCTCTATGTAATGCACTAT
>JAHWFO010072353.1:178509-237982 GCA_023313115.1 Rhysida immarginata
GATGCTGCTGCCTCTACCACCTTGAAGACGAAGCTACAAGATTCCGATGCCCTCGTCGTCAAGGCCGATAAAGGTAACGTGTCGGTTATCATTTACCGTTCTACGTTCACTGATAAAGTTAATGATTTCATCGCCGCTAACAATTTTGTCACCCTCCCATCCGACCCCACTTCTAAATACCACAAGTCTATTATTTCCGTCATCAACAAATCCCCACGCTTCAGATACCTCCGACGCCTCATCCCACCCAACCCTCGCCCACCCAACCTTAACGCCCTCGTCAAGATCCATAAACCTAACATGCCTATACGCCCCGTCGTTAACTATTCCCCAGCTCCTGCCCACCTCGTTGCTAAATCCCTTTCCACCTTCCTCTTTAACCTGAAAATCCTCCCTAATACTTATAATGTACGCAATTCCCTAACCCTTACTGAGTCCCTTTCTTCCATCCACACGGATGAGCACCTCTCCCTTATGTCCCTTGATATCACCAACTTATACACTAACATCCCTGTCACCCCCACCCTTTCTATCCTACAGTGTCTGTTACTAGCCGCGTCTTTCCCTGCACCCGATACTATTGACCTACTAGCTATCCTCTCTGTAATTTCTTCCCAGAACTATTTCTCCTTTAACAACTCTTACTATTCCCAACCCACAGGGCTAGGAATGGGGTTCCCACTCAGCAGTTTTCTGTCTGAGGTTTTCCTACAGCACCTGGAATTAACACACGTCACCCCCCTCCTCAATAATTCCTCCGTCATCGCATATTTCCGCTATGTCGATGACATCCTCATCCTTTTTGACTCCCGATCCACTACTCCCACTAATATTGTTAACACCTTTAACTCCTTCTCTTCCCATATCCAATTCACTTTTGAACTAGAAACTAACCGGTCCATCCCTTTCCTTGATATCCTCATCACCAACAATCCCCACACTAACCGCTTCTCCTTTTCTGTCTTCCGTAAACCGACCACATCCTCCAACTTAATACACCATTCCTCCTCACATCCCGCCACCCACAAACAAGCCTCACTGAGATTCCTAATCGACCGTGCCCTGAAGCTCCCCCTCTCCCCCCTATCCAGATCTTCAGAACTCCGCATAATTCGTCACCTCGCCCACTCCAATGGATATTCGACCTCCACATTCTCTCGCATTCTTCACCGCCGCAGACGGGCCCTTCTCTCCTCCCCACCTCCTGTTTCGCCCCAAACTAAAAAGTGGACGTCCTTACTATATCTGGGACCTAATTTCTCCCAGCTTTCCGATTTCTTATCGTCCCTTGGCCTCCGTATATCATTTCGTACTCCAACCCCAGCTGCTCGCACCCTGAACCCGCCCACCTCCGTCACCGCCGACAAATATTCCCAATCCGGAGTTTACCGCCTGAATTGTGCGTTTTGCGATAAGTTCTATGTGGGATTATCGACCCGCAATCTTGCATTGCGATTCAAGGAACACCTTGACTCGTATAGAAAACGGGACCGTGTCTCCCACTATGCAAACCATCTCGCAGATTCCGGACACACTTTTAAGACAAAAGAAGAGGTTATGTCTGTCTTGCACATCTGTAATAAACCTGAAAAAACTGCTACCCTCGAAGCGATCGAAATATTTAAGGCCAAGAAGTCCACCCCACACTTGCTTCTCAATTGCCAGACGGACTTTAACGTGTTTTCTATACTTAGTTCTTTATCTGATCTACTATGATTTTCTCTCGTTTTCTTTATTTTATGTTTCTTCTGCAATTTGTAAGTTTCTTACCCCTTTATTTTATTATGTTTTTTTTTATGTTAATTCTCTTGTCTTCGGACAACCGGATATGTTCTCTTTTCGGTCCGCGTTAAACGCACCATCTCTGTATAACTTCTCTTTTGTGTATCTTAAAAAGTTTTGTATTTATTCTATTTTATTCTACTGGCCATTACGTCCTTTTTCTCATTGGCCCCCTTGCTTTTTATCCTATAGGTTCTTGTATGTATTTACGCTCATTGCTTGTACCACTGTTCTGTATATATAAAGGCTTGCATGCCTCTTGCTGTATATCCTTGACAAAGCCGGGAATAAATGGCGAAACTAGTTGGAACTCCTGATGTCCCTCTGTTATACTGTAAGGCCACCACCTGTTTAATTTATTAATGAATGATTCTATACTCATTTATAAATGGAGAAGATAAAATAACAAATAGTAAGAATAAATAATAACAAGTTCACCAATGAATAATGATGAGAGTTTTTGAAGAGAATTGAAGACTTGTAAATGAATGGAAGATGGTTGCTGTGCATTGTTTAATTTTTATTAAAAATGTCCAACAAAAGACGAGCGCATGAAAAAAAAGGCTAAATTGGCAATACTGCACACAAATGATTATAACGATCAAAGTCTTCGATTGTTACATCGTTGTGTTGACTCTGAGCCATGACGCTAGTACTCTGATCACGTGATCACATTGACTCGGAGCATGACTCCGAACGAATAAGTGAACGCACCCACGGAACAATCGTAAAAGTCTTCATTAAACACAGCAAACGTCACGATTTTTTAACGCTGGTAAAAATCCCATTCAGCTCTTGGTAAATTGAAATTTAAAAATAATCTGCAATGGAAAGGAAGAAAGAAAAAATAAAATCCTTTCTTAGCGAGCACCTAGAAGCCAAGAGAAACATACTTGCCAAATTTCAAGTTTGTAGGCTTCATAGTTATGGATATTTCGTGGTGAACGAAAGAATGAATGAGTGAGCGAGTGTATACATTTTAGCTCTTTCTTTTATATACAGAGTGATTCAAAAAGATGTCCGGCATTTCAAAATTTTACTATGCATTTATTTTATAGCATAAACTAACCAGACCGGGAAATGCAGGAAAATGCAGGAAAACTCAAATATTTTTAACCTTCCCGCAATTGGAGGCTGTGGTGGCGTTAGTGTCGCAATAAAAGTAAAGGCATATTGCTTCTTGGAGTATGCAAAAACAAACTCTATAATTTTAGTCCAGCGGGCAATTCGTAGGCAATTTCATAAAGATTGCCCTACTGACAAAAGCATCCGTAAGTGGTATGATCAATTTCTGGAAACTGGATGTGCAAAAGCACGGGACTAGTAACAGCAGGCATGCTGAAAGGAGTTTGGGATGAGATTGACTATCGTCTCGAATGAGTCACAATGCTAGAATCAAAAAATATTCGAGTTTTCCTGCATTTTACTTAAGAGGTGCCTAGCATGAATAACTTTTCGCACTTTCTAGCAGTCCTAGTATTAAATTAATAATAAAATGTAATGAAGGTCTGAAAAGAATTATTATACACCTTGTTGCTCTTTTGAATTATTGGAAATGGTTTATTTTTAGAACAGCTTATATAAAAAATATACCACCACCACTTACTAACCTGTCTGAATTGGTTGTCGCTTGCTAGGAGAGAAAAAAAGAATACAAGTTAGAAGAGGGTTGGAAAAGTAGCCCCCAAACTCGATTTGTCTGTTTCCTAGGAGTCGCTCGTATCTCGTTTCTTTTTTTATCTTTTTTTTTGTTCTATCTTCGATGGATGGGGACGACAGGCACTTCAAGCTCCTTTTATTTAATTCTTCAAATGGATATTGCCGTGTCCAAATGCTTCATGGCGCGTGTTCTGCAATCTTGTAGTCTCCCCGCCTCTCCTTTCTTTATGGTGCTCTTGGATTCTCCTCCTACACCCATGAAAAATCCAATTGCTTTACGTCATGCATGTATATCAGAGTGAAGAGTGGGTGCCGGTCGTAATGCGGAGCGCGTTTCGTAGAGGCTTACGAATTACAGTCGCCGAGAGATAGTTATAGAGTAAAACTGCAGAATTATATAATCATTGTCGTTGTAGTTGAGTTCCCGACACCAATTTCGTAAGATTATTGCGACAAGGCGCGTCAAAACCAGTTTACGCCAACGTTTAAGGACTCTTATAGCTAATTCAAAAATATTAAATTATAGGAAAACAAGTTTTTAGGTACTTTCTAATATTTTTTGCTATGTATAACGATACAGTAAAGAATCACACTTTACGAAATGTGTCGTTTTCTTCTAACTGGATGGAAATGAATACAAGCAGGCCTACATTAGTACTTTCATTAATATGTAAGATTGTGATTAAAGCAGATGATGGCAATAAGTACCCGGTTGCTCATATTATATAAAATTATGAATTCTTTTTGGATCGTATCCAAAACGTCTGGGCTTCTTGGAGCTAAGACAAAATATGTTGAGTATATATACATATATGCGTGTCATCTTTAAAGTGCTCTGTCTAAGAGTCCCTTCTGCATCCAAAAAATCTTTTGAATAGTATAATCACGAATAATCACTATGATAAAACAGGACAAACATTTTTTCATGTATGCGCTGTGCTGTCTAAAAACTCCTAATTTCCACCTTTGAAATAATCACCTTTTTTTTGGAAGAATCCCAATATTCCATTATGGAAGCAGTCATTGACGTCTGTCGGCTATAGTGTGATTAGTACGTGATTCTACTTGGATCTCTTCAATGGAGCCAAAATACTGTTTTAAACTGAAATTTCATTTAGAGGATAGTGTGGAATATGCAGAATGGGGAACAATCATGAAAATCCTCCTACAATAGATGACATTGAGGATTCTACAGGGTGCGGCAGCGTTCATAACGTAATATTAATAGCATACCAGTAGGAAATAAATGCTTTTTATTTATTGCTCTTTATGTCAAATAGTAGTTGCAAGTATGCCGTTTGTTAAATTATAAGTCAATATTTGATTGGGTTGATTAATATTTGAATATGAGTCCTGTCAAATGATGTCCCCGCTGCACAAAACATTCATCTAAGTGGCGTTGGAATAATGATTATTGGAATAAATGTTGAATGTGGATATCGACCAATTGTGGTTTCAACAAAACGGTGCGATCTCGCATACAGCCAGAATTTGCATAGCTTTCTTGCGACAGACCTTTCCGGGGAGAGTAATTTCTCGTTATGGTGACATCTCCTGGCCGCCTCGATCACCTGATCTTTCATGTGCAGACTTTTTCCTTTGGGGCTACCTCAAGCAAGAAGTTTTCCGAACACGTTGTGCCACCATTCCTGAGTTGAAGGATCGCATCAGAACTGCCCTGGGCAATGACCCAGGGAATACGTTACGCCGAGTTATGGAAAGCTTCCATCCCGTCTAGATGAATGTGTTGTGCAGAGGGGGCATCATTTGACAGGAGTAATCCACGCAATGGTCAATGACTTACATATTTGTAAATGGCATGCCTTTAACTATTAACTAACATAGGAGATAATAAATAAATTACATTTACATCTTAATGGTGTGCTTTTAATATCCTACTATGAACGCTGCCTCGCCCTGTATTTTTAGTTTATCACCAAAATCAGCGACTGTCATAGCCTCGTTGCACAGGTCCTTTATTTTTCATTCATATTTCCTTTGTCTACTTTATTCACTACGTGCTCAAGCAAAATGTCAAACAAGAAATTATAACGATCCTTCTGAGGAAAATTAATTTCGCATTAATTGCCAAAAAAAATCTTAAAAGGCCTCCAACTTAACAGTGCGAGGCTATATTTTTCCTCTGCAAGAAGTTAATTTTTGTCAGAAGTCTCACTCTGAGAAAGGTGTGTGCAGGAGCATCCCTTCTTCCACATCTCAGACTGTTTGCGCCTCACATTTTTCACATGGTAGTAAAACTTCCTTTGACAGCTTAACTGACAAAGGAAGTACACGAACGTGTACCTCACAGATTACCACCAAATTGAAATATATTACTCATCTAAAAGCCACTACTGAGTAACTCATTTAAAAGCTGCGAAAACGAAAAAGTTTGAGCACACATATCTATACACAGACTGCATTGTTAAAGCCATAGTTAGGCGATGTGTGTGTATTAATGCGCTTGACAGAACTTCTTTCTTCCACTTCTCAGCAATAGAAGCAATGAAAGCAATGGAAGTAGCAGCAGACGACAGTTGAATGGATTCTCCAGTTTCTATACAAACTTAGTTTTTAAAAATAGATTATTAAAATTAACTAATTGCCTTCTAGTAAAAAAATTATGTACAGTAATTAATAACTATTTCCTTAATTTATTATTTCAGTTTAATAATTGATTCGGTAATCTTCGTAAATTTTCCGGGACTGATGTCTGTGAAACGAGAGCAAGGCTGTCGAGTGATACTGTGACCCCCGAGAGAGAAGGCCTCCGCAATGAAACTGAATACATTGTTACATCATCATAGATAGTGCAAATTCAGGGCTTATTATTGGTAGAAATACGAATAACAATGCACTATCTTTGTGCCGCAACAATGTATTCGGTTTCATTGCGGAGGCCTTCTCTCTCGCTGGTCACAGTGATACGTTGCCTTGGTGTCGTGGTGCTTTATAATTTTAAATAAAAATAGTGTTATCTCATCTTATAATTTATTTCGAGACGAATAATTGTACAGCAAAATTAAGGTCCAATGCTGAATAACAGTGTTCTAACTGTAATTAACGATTTTGCCTCCCCTTTCACTGCCATGTTTTTGGAAGTTTTCACTTCCGGAGCGCTACCAATCGCTGCGCAACGCCATCGCTTCCAAGGTATGCTTGCGCGCTTACAAAGAGTTCTCTCGTACACCTTCGTCTACTCTCTTGTAAGTGGAACACTAGGAGAAAAATCCTTGTGCACAATTCTTCGAAATGCCAAAAAGAAAGATTAACATAAAGAAAAAACGAAAAGCAATGTTGCGCTTTCTTTCAGCCGTGGAAAGGATGGCGAAGACTGCTGGTTTGTTTCCAGATTTCAGTTGCTGTTTGTTGATCTAACGCAGATTCTTTGTGCTATTTAGATAATTACAGACTCACGCGAACACGGTGTGAAGAAAACAGCCGAAATTCTGAAACGTATGGAATTGTGTAAGGACTGATTATAAAATGCAACAATAGGTATCTAACTATTGCGCAATGTCGAGGCACTAATGATCAGCAAGTGAATACAGCAAGTGAATTGGATATCCTCTTACGAATATTATCGGAATTTAACATGAATGGATGCAGTTTGTGAATCATAATATCGTGTCTTCGTTTAAAGTAGGCTTCATACGTTTAGCAGTAAAAATACAAGTCTGCAAAAAATCTTTTCGGAAAGCGCATGTTTCAACGAATCTTTGTTTTCTTGTGTGCTAACACTAAAAATGATCACCAAAACTAAACATTTTGTTTCTTTTTTGGTGTCTCTTATACGAGAAGAGTGGCTGTCTTGGTTATGGGTAACAAAGAGGGTGGACGTGGCCTGGTTGTCTCGTCGGTCGACTCGCTGATCGATGGAGTTAAGCAACTTCAGGCGCGGTCAGCTGCTGGCTGGGTGACAGCCAGTGGCTTGAGGACCACTGCTGGGTGGGAGGGCTATTTGGGGCACAGCTGTTGGGGGACTTTAGTCTGATTCATTTGCTGAGTGACCAGTACTGGATGTCCAGCAGCTGGTTTGTTCGTCCGCCAGTAGCTCTTCCATCATGAATCCCCCGTGCTTCGGAGGGCACGTTAAGCCGTCGGTCCCGGCTGTTACTGTCATCTCGTAGCAGCCGTTAGTTACTGGGATGGCGCTAAACTCCCTCGAAAGAGGAAGTACAAGATAAGATGGGTAACAAATATATTAAGCGCTACGTCTCTGACATACAACGGCACTAATACCTTAGCAGCGGAAGAATGGAGCTACTTATTGGTTTCACAATATCCGTCTATCCGTCCGTCTCCTTTAAAATTTCCGCATTTTTTGAGGTAGAAGGTTGAATGTAGCTTTCTATAGGCATGTGCACCTTCACTATTTAGGTTGGTTTTGATTAGCCCGATGGAATCGGAGTTTCGGGGGGCGGATATTAGAGGGGACCAAAAGGTCTACGTGTATGCAGATTCCTCTAAGCAAGATCTCCATTACTATGAAGTTTGGACCAAATTGTTCCAATGGGGTGGGGGTGGGCGTCACTTGGTCTTTAGAACTATGGCAACATATGACATGGGATATATCATCATTCAATCGGAAATGGTGAGAAATGAAAGAAGATAGAGCTTTTTTTACACTTTCTAAATAGTACGTTCGAGAAAATCAATTTCTCGATTTGAAATATTGGGGAGGGGGAAAAATACTTTCATATACCTTCCTCGGGAGAATTATTTTCTTGTTTTTGAGGAATACAATTCAGCAGTACTTATGAGACCTACACATGCTTACAAGACCTTTGCTTCTTTTCCTTAATGCATTTGAGTATTTAAAGTTTCACGCTTTAACATCCAACAGTAGCCCGCCATCACATACCATTTACTTTGATAACGTCTTTCAAGGTCTTTCACATCTTGGTGAAATCCCTCTCCTTTGCACTAAAATAATTAACTGTACGTGAGGTGATCATCGGTTTCAGCGCACCAAAAAACAGGAAATAGTCAACACATCCTATGCAGTATTCTATCAATAACGATGATAAAAATTTTGTGTATTTAAAAATGAAATATCACATACAAAGTTAGTTTTTCTTTCAAACTGGGATTCATAAATTCATATTTTCAAAATACTCTTGGAAGATTACCTTCTTGGAGAGTTATAGCGCAATGTATCGATCTTGAAGCTTTGCACTGAAAAAGCCCCCGTCTCCTTCCTCCAAATAAAAGAAAGCTAATGTGCCTTATCTGTTATAGGATGAAGGAGGAGAAAGGCGTAAAAAAAAATCCTCCTCCTAATCAAATTGAAGTGAATGACGCCCACGCTCTTAGCAGAATGACATCTCCTCCATCTGCTGCGCATGCGTGAGTCGATTTCCAAAGCCCCACGTCACTATTGAGGAGGTGAGGGGGGAAACAAGGTATATGATCCACTTTACTGAATCCGATGGAAATCGAGGTGGGAGAAGGTCATCTACCTCACCAGCCCCCTCTTTTTTTTCCCTCCTCTCTTTTCACTCGTAATAGGAAATCGAGCTGCATGCGAAGCGAATACTAACTAAGACTACCCCCCATCCTACATCCCCTAACGCCTTCCCTTCACCTCCCGTCATGTTACTCTATAAGAATCGAGTTGATAATAGGATTAAAAATGGCGGCCGAAGAAGAGATAAGCCTGCTTTATAGAATGAAAGAGCGTACTAAGTAAAGAAACTAGAATTCTAAAGGCAAAGAGGCTGTAAGGATAGTTTCAGCTGGATAAATCGGATCACAACTGCTACTACAAGAAATAATAAGGAAGCTACAAAGTTCTTACAATAATAATCTTATTAATTAAGGGGAAAAATCAATTTTTGAAAGACCTGCTTTTCATAAGGAAACAAAACAAAATAAAACAAATTAAGTATGAACTTTATTATTAATTGTCATTATTTCTATCAAATCATCTTCTATTCATGTAATAAATCTGTTGTCTGTCTGTTTGATTGTACGCGCACCACGCAAGGACCACTGGACTGACTTTGCTTATGGCTGGGTCAACATTTAGGGTATTTTTGATCCCGATCACGAAGTTTCCGAGGAATTATATTTTTCTCCTATCTTCTTTCTTTTTCTTTCTTTCTTCTTTCTTTTCTATGATGAGGTAAGAATGTATTGCGTTTCATTGCGGAGGCCTTCTCTCAACACCTCAAATCTCGCAATATAGTCCATCCAGGCTTAGTTTGCGAGAAATGTGATGGACATGTTAATTGTTATGTATTGTTTAATTTCTGTTGTAACAATGTCCAACAATTGAAACGGCCATCACATTTCGCGCAAAGTAAGGCTGCATGGACTATAGAAAGAAAGCTGCACAACTGAAATGTCATACATTGTGACATCATCATAAGTCGACCCGAGGCCAACGATAAATACAAGGCCCTGACGCGGAAAAGTCACCCGACCAACAATAAAGCCTTCATTGTTTTCAACAAACGAAAAAATACTGCTGTTAAAAATAAAGATTGAAACAATGATGATTACATTGTTATTCGGACTTCCCTGGTCAGGTGACTTTTCCGCGTCCAGGCCTGTCTTTCTAGTTGGCTTTGAAGTCGACCCCAGGCAACACCCAAGGTGATCTAGAACAAGGTGGGGGTCAGTTTGCCGGAAGTAGTAAAAATTGCCTTACTGCGCAAGCGTATTTTGACGTCACTAGATGACATCGAAACCTATACCCGCTAAATCGAAACCTCAACAGAAACTAAAACATGGCGGCAACGAAAGCAGTCGTGCGATAGCCACACTTGACGACTCGTTCATTCCCTTCACAATTCTCATTCTTTCTACTATATATTTTAATTAAATAATAATGCCATTATATGAAGGGACTTACGTAATTTATAATTATTGTAAGATGTACGTACGTATTATCTTTTTAATGTGAACACAGGGTTGATGTTAACTATCAGCACATCGCGCGATAACTGATCATGCGACCAAGGTAAGTGAAATTTACTGAGACTAAATAGGAAAAGGGTTATATATCAGTTCGTTAGAAGGGGAGTGGGTGTCTTTAAAATGTAAAATCATTTACCTTGGTCTCATGTTCACTCATCGTGCAATGTGCGGATAGTTAAGCGAACACAGAGACAAGGACGATAACGTATTTCTCATTATCATTAGGCCTAGTTATCATTCCTCGTTAAGATTTCGAAATTGATTCGTCGGAACCGTTGGCAGTTAAGAGACAGATGATAATTTCGATATTATTTCTTAATAACTTTATTTATGCAGGCATTAGGGAATTTTAATTTATAAAATAGTAAGTTTACAAATAAACGTTTCTTCAGAAATCAACGTAAGAGTTTTGTTTTTTTACGTGAAAACGTTTTCTTTTGTGACCAGAATAATGGCTACCGCACACGCCGGAAGTAAAGCCATAAGTCATCCCGTGACGCCACAATACGCATGCGCGTTAAGCCCTTCTGACAAACTGGACCTACCTGTTATTCTAGATTACCTTGGGCAACACCAACTAGACAGAAGGCCTGCGCACAGAAACGTCATACATTGTTATATCACACAGAAGCGGCTATTGTTAATCGTATTTCTGCCAATTATAATCCGTAACTTTGGCCGTTTGACGATGATGTAACAATGTATACAGTTTCTGTGCGCAGGCCTTCTGTCTAGGCAGTGTTGCCCGAGGCCAACGAGATAACAAGGCCTGGAAGCGAAAAATCACCTGACCAACTGGGTGCTAGCAACAATCCAACCTTCATTGTTTCCAACAAAAGGAAAAACACTGATTGTTAACATCCAAGATGGAGACAATGAATGTTGGATTGTTGATAGCACCCAGTTGGTCAGGTGACGTTTTCGCTTCCAGGCAATGACGTACATTAAAGATAGACTCCGAAGCAATTGTCGTTACTTGAAGCAAATTGGGAAGCTCCATGCCCAGAACTGTCGTGGCCGAAAGTGAGTGAAGATGATGCAAAACACACGACTAAACATGAGAGTAGCTGATAATTAATTCTTTCACACGCCGATCACGGAGTGATAAGTTTATCCTTTCGTTTACTATGTATTTGAAGTATTTTATTATATTTTATAAACAATTTTTTGATCATGGTGTCAATTTCAATTTCGTTTCAATCGCATTTCAGGGCTTATTATTGGTAGAAATGCGATTAAATGTATCTTCGGATGATGATGTAACAATGTATGATGTTTTCGCGCCCAGGCCTTATCTTTAGGAGGCGTTGGCTGGGGCCCGTTATATCGTTGGCCCCGAAGTCGATCAAATTTAGGGCTTATTATTGGTAGAAATACGATTAACAGTGGTCGACATATGATGATGTAACAATGCATGACGTTTCAGTTGTTTGGCTTTCTTTCTATGTGTTGGTACAAGGCCAACGAGATAACAAGGAAAAGTCACATGACCATCGGGGTGCTAGCAACAATCCAACCTTCATTGTTTCCAACAAACGAAAAAAACACTGATTGTTAAAATCCAAGGATAGAGACAATAAAAGTTGTATTGTTAGTCAGACTACTTTTGAGTACCCAGGCCTCTCTGTTTCATCGGCTACAGCACTGTATCGAAGCCTACGCGATCTATACAAAGCACGGTCTATAGATATTCATGGTCATCGAGCTCCATTGTTAGAATGAAGCTAAAGTTTATAGTTCCCGGTAGGGCGGGAACTCTATTGAAAAGTGGCGCTGCATCTACAATCGGCCCAACTGCGCCTGCAGCGCAGCCCTATTGGCAGATAGAAACTTTACTTTCATATTCAGTTTCAATGAAAATCTCTGTCTGCCTTAGTGCGATCTTTGCGGCACCTGGTGCGGTCTGTTTTCCTTAGCTTCTCGAAACAATGGAAAATGGCCGAAGCTCGATGACCATGAATATCTATAAACCGTGATACAAAGCCATTGTATCACGGCCTCACTTGGCATTGTTGAAATCCCATCGGTTTTCGTGACGTATTTTAAATATGAATTTTGTATTTTAGATAACTAGGTAAATACAGTAGAATAAAATGCATTAATGCCAAACATGGGCCATTTAAATTTTAAATATCCTTAGTTTGTTCTTAAATTTATTTTTGCAAGTCGTCACAAAATCCATCTGTTTGCATGATGTCACAAAATCAGTGCCTCGGCTTCGACTGTACCGAGATCAACAATCCAACCTTTCATTTCTCAGATGCCACGAAGATCTCTCGACCCAAGGCAAAAACCAAGACAGAAAATTTGGGAAAATGGCAGAGGCTGTAAAGCAGATTCGAGAGAAAATGATGGGGGCCAAAAAAGCTGTAAAATTGTTCGAGGTTCTGAAAACTACGATGTCTATGTTTGCGAGTTTTGCCGTTAGGTATTAAGATTCTTTTCATGATGTATAAAAAACATCATGACTCTTTGATCAATTTTTCTTCTTTTCATCGCCTTTTTTACAATGGTTTTGAACTCTTTGTCCTCTTAAATGCACTTTTTTTTAATAAATTCTTAATATTTCCGAACTCCAGCCTTCTACATCAAAAAATGCAGTAATTATGAAGACGATAGAGGACATTGTGAAAGAATGAGTGCTCCATTCTTCCGCTACTTAATAATGGTGATTTTGAACTTTATTGGCTGAAAACGTACTCTCAGATAGACATGCACCAATAAGTTTGCCTTTTAAATAGCGTATAATGCGCTAACACTTGACTAGATTGTACATAACGGAACGAAAACGAGCGTGTTATCAGACATGATTGACACTTCCACTTGAGAAATTATTTATCTTAATTATTTCAAGGCTGTTGAATTCAAGTACTTCTCTAGATGAAAAATGTTTAAATAATGAGCCGATAATGTGAATAGCCTTTAGACAATGCCGGGAAAAGTCTTTCAGAGTTGCGCTGGAGTGCCTCTTTTGTGAAGAATAAATGTGTCCTATCCTCGGCTCGTTTAACCAATATAATCATTTCTTATCCTCATGCCTACATCCTTGAGTTCGTGTCGGCACGAAAAGCCAATAAAAGTCACGTGATTCCTTAAGTGGGAGAAAAAGGTCCCTCATAAATAAACGACTCCTCATGAATTTAGACCAGAGTTTCCTGAAATCCAACCACCGGCAACACCCAATGGGACTATAGGAAAATCGCTATTTTTTTTTGTTCTGATTTTTATTAGATTTTCAAAGGTTCCATGTGGAATTTATAAAACAAATTTGGTTCCCTTAAGTAATAAATTCACCTTTGAGAATAAATATTGATTGAATTCTACCTCTTTTCTTGTAGAAGAATTTCTCAGTTGTTTCAGGGAAATCAAGCCATACCCAATTAGTGATTGCACTGAAAGAATTTCTTTCTTTCTTGTTCTTCTTAAGTCAGGCATTTCTACAAATCTGAAGGCTTCATAAAAATAGTGGATTGTCAATACTTACACGTTGCTTCTAATACTATTCAGTGAAGTCCGTCAATGAGTAAAAAGAAGAATGCATGCAATTAGATTTTTACCAAACACTCTGCTGCTGTTTCTATAGAAACTAGGCTCCTCTCTATTAGGCCAATGACATTTTGGGTCCATCTTCTAAAAGACAGTGTCGGTGCCTTCGTTTACATGTTAATTGAGCTTCGTTTACATCCTAGCTCATTTTATCGATAATTGGGTTTATTGTTTACGGAAAGAAACACTGAAAGAAAGCTTAATTTTTCAAACTTCTTTGCTGGACACGTTTTCCCCAGCAATATTTACTTTCCTTCCTTAGAGTGATGTTTATCCTTCTGAAAACGTCGTCTCGAACGAATTAGTTTAGTGTTGCCATCGTAACTTGTTTTTTCTTTATTCTTTAAAAAAAGAGGATGTTTGGATTCCTTTTTTTTTTTCTTATAAAACTGTCGCATGAAAATCTGCGAACGGAGACGCTCGGATTTGAAAACACCGGATGAGAAAGGATGAAAAATAAATCTCTCCTGAAGTTTTTTTTTTTTTCCTTTTTTTATTTTCACTTTCAAAGTAGGGACTCCATATGCCGCTGATTTGTTTCGCTTCATAGACAATGAGTTCTCTTTAATTAATCGATTGAAACTGGATAGTTCTTTGTTCTGGGATTTTATTCAATATTATCTTACTCTTTCTATCTCTTAGATTGTATTTCTTAATTTACATATTGCGAGAGGGTTCGTATCTCTTGTCAAATTGTTATCCGTGTCTTTGAAGAACTTGAAACTTGATATTTCTTCTTTCTTGAGGAAGGCAGAAAATATGAAAATGGTATCATATTACATTTTATCGTCACTCTGTTCCGTAGAATTCAAGAATCTTTACCGCTACTAGATTCTTATCAAAGAAATTTTAATTACCATCTCGTTAGGCCACCTTTTGCCTTTAATACTGCGGTGATTCTTCGTGGCATTGATTGTTGGAAGGTGGTGGGATAGCACTGTCTAGTTGTGCTAGATTGGACGGTAGTGGATCCAGCCGTCTGATGGTTCGTTCGACTTCGTCCCACAAATGCTCAATTGGAGTAAGATCTGGGGATTGTGGGGGCCACCGAAGTAAGGTAAAGTTCCCCTCATGTTCCTGGAACCATTCCTGCACAATACGAGCTCTGTGGCATGGCGCATTGTCTTGCTGGAAGTAGCCATCTCCATTGGGGTACGCCGTCAACATGACAGGGTGGACTTGATCGGCGACGATACGGAGGTATGCTCTGCCATCCAGACGTTGTTCAACACGTATTAACGGACCCAACGCATTCCAGGAAAACATTCTCCAGACAATAAAACTGCCCGCACCGACTCATGCATACGGGGTTCATGCTTTCGTGCTGTTTCCGCCAGATTTTCACATGGCCGTCTGCATGATGTAACTGGAATCGTGACTCGTCAGACCACACGATTTGTTTTCACTGCTCGATAATCCAGTCCTTGTGCTCCTGAGCGAATTGGAGTCGTTTCCGCTTGTTGGCAGCAGACAGCAAAGGTGTGCGGACAAGTCTTCGGCTTCCGTATCCCATGCGATGCAGTGTGCGGCGGACAGTGCATTTAGAGACCGTTTTGGAGGACCCCTGATTAAGGCCAGCAGGGATTTGATGCACAGTTGCCCTTCTGTTTTTCTTTACCAGTCGTGACAATCTCCGTTCTGTCAGATTATCAACCATCCGCGGGCGGCCACATCCGGAACGTTCAGACCCCATCTTCCGGCTAACCGTCCAGTCTCTTAAATACTTTAACGACGGCTGCTCTTGAGCACCCCACGAATGTTAAATCGCGTCGTATACCCATAATTGAAGAATGGAACACGTCTACTGTTGTCGACGACACTCAGCTTCCCTTTTTATATTGGTCCGACCCGCTAGCAATATTGTGGCAACGTCCGTGCGCGTATTTGCATAAACATGTCAGGTGATCATAATAATATGCCCACTCTGTGTATAAGAAAGAAATACTTTAATTTTGTATACAATCCAAAGTAGGAGGTGCTATCCAAAATTTCTGAAATTTAGCTCATGAATATTTTCGAATAGCCACCTTGGATTTAAATTTGTAATAAAACGCATCATTTATTCAAAAAAAACGTTGATATTTTTATTTTCAGTATAATGACGACCCTAATGACTTAGCTCGCACTCTCTTCTTCTTTTGATGATATTTCTGCATAAAGTTGGCTTGATTTTGCTAGTAAAAACGTCGAATTTCTGCTTTGAGCTCATGTTTGTGGTTTGTTAGCATAAACATGAGACATGAGACAGAGAAATCCAAAAGAAAGAAGTCACATGATGACAAATCGCACAACCTTGGTGGCCAATTTCAGTCGCCATTGTGTGAGATTTTTCTCGCAGCAACCTAGTTGTTTCGCGCGCAGTGCTTCTTTACAGATCCATATCGTCCAGTTGAGGCCACGAAAATTCCTCTGTTGCTGTAACGTAAGCCATTCACTGTAAATTGAATTTTGGTCTCATTTTCACAATAATAACGCGTTGTTCATTCTTGTGGCGTTCTATGACTACTAATCGCAACAATGGCAGATGTGAACTCTTTAGGGCCGCCAACCTAATGAAACGACAATAGCGCGTAATTTAAATCCTTGTATAAACTACTGAGATTTGTTCCATTTTTGGAGGCAGTCACTTCCGCTGAGATTCTGCTTGGATCTCGTCAAAACACCCCCATTCAACTGGAGTTTCATTCAGGGAACAGTGAAGAGTAGGGAATATAGGACACCCAACTTTTGTCAGGTGGTCCACTTCATCACGAGCAAGGTCTGTGCATTGTTTTGGTGAACCTAAGGATGTTCAAATAAGGATGTTTTGACTAGGACTTTCGTATTTCTTAAATCGTATAAGAAATATAAAAATTTAATAATACAACCATTTTTCGGCGTACTCTCTCTTCTTCCAGCGTTCTGGAAGCTTCTTATTCCAGTTTCGATGGAATCTGTCGATTAACGTCGACACCACTTCAGGATTATACACACACCGGCCAATGAATTAGAAACCTTCGTTCAATATGGTATTGACCCTCCTTTGGCTGTAATTACAGAACAATCGCGGTTTGGCACGGATTCTACAAGGTGTTGCAATGCAGGTAAGGTAATCGCAGACCATGCATTCGTCAGAGAGACCTTCAGGTCCTGCAGAGTAGACGGAAGCGGATGCCTTCGACGAATGTCTCTTTCCAACATGTCACAAACATTCTCGATCGGATTCAAATCCAGACTTTGCGCTGGCCACCACGGCAGATGTTGCAACTCGGTGTCATGTTCAGAAGACCATTCCTGAACAATTCTTGCCGTCACCATTTGGGTACAAATGCACCATTGCAGGATGGACTTGATCTGCAACAACGTTCAGGTAGACTTTGGCTTTTACCCGACTGTCAAGGGATATCAGGGGACCCTTGCATACCAACTAAACATGCCCCAAACCATGACACCTCCTCCTGCAGCTTGAACTGTGTTCACAATACATGAGAGGTCTATCGCCTCATGGGGCTGCCGCCAAATTCTCTGCCGGCCATCGGTGCAAAACAATGTGCAACGTGACCTGTCCGACCACATCACCTTTTTCCAGTCGTCTACTGTCCAGTCACACCGTTCTTTACACCACTGCAGGCGAACTTTCCGGTCTGTTGCTGACACCAGGGGCTTCCTCACTGGTATGCGACTTCCCATCCCTATTCGCTTCAACTCTCGGCGCATTGTTCTGGAGGAGATGGGCTGCGATGATCCTTCATTGAAGTCTGCCGTCAGTTGCTCCACAGTAGACCTTCGGTTTTGCCGCACAATCCGTCTCAGACGACGTCGGTCCCTGTCTATGTTGATTGTTTTTGATCCACAATTCTGCCGTTTCGACAACTCTTGTGGATTCTGTTTCCACGCATTGAACACCTTGTAGACCTGACTTTTTGAGATACCGGTCAGTTGTACTGTCCTGGACATCGTAGCTCCAGCTAGACGGGCTCCCACTATAACTCCTTTTTGGAACTCAAGAAGGAGATCCATTAATAGTTGTTGAAAACAGTTGTTTAAAATTCAATGGATGATTATTTGGGTTGTTTTAAGAATCTTTTCTCATTTGGAATGAATTTAATGAATGATATTTGGAATGCCGCTTTGTTTCGACGATACAGAAATTCGTGGCGGGAAAGACTCAACCATACAATGCCATATGACAATGCGATGTTCCATTGAAGTAGTGACCAAACGCTATGTTGTTTTTATACTGATACGGATGGCAACCCAACAAAGAGATGATCTCATAAACAAATATGCCATACTGAGTAATCCGAACTTTAAGAAATCTTCAGGGTAAATTTGAACGTCCCTCGTACAACCTCATGTAATAAGTTCCTCAAGTAAACTTCCTGTTGACAATCTGACCATTTGAAACAAACTCCTTATGCACAATTCTTAGAATGTGAAAAAAGTAATCAGCACTGACTTGATGTTGACTTGAAATAGACGCGCTTTTTTTGGATGCGAACACGGCTTTTCAGTTACAGTTCTGTTCAGGTTGAAGCAAAATTTTATGCAGATTTATTTATTCCTTAACACCCTCATTTCGAAATGTAGAGACACATGAACTCGGTATAAAGAAAACATCCGGAACCCGAAAATTACAACGCCAGTTGGCAGACTGACAGTTGCAGAATCAGTTTTGTGTCCAGTTTACTAATTCGGTACAAATAATGATGGCAGAGAGTAGTCCATAATATGATATTATTTCGGAATACAATATTGATAGTATGAATCGGGATATGCAATTTAAGAGGAACCTTCAAGACCACTGCAGGCATCGCTATCATTTCTCATTCAAAGTCGGTCTCAAACGAGAAGTCGATACAGAAATCAAATTACCATTAGTCATACGTGGATGCGATATCCTTTATCCCATAGTGCATATTTCTGCTTAGTATACTTTGATAGTTAAATATGATTGGAAAAATTATAGTTACAGCAAAAGTGATTTATAGATGGATATCAGAATCCTCAGCAGAATTCAGCTAATCTTAATTGCTTATCATATATGCAATGATTCTATTGCATGCATCACTACTACATAGAGAGCGATATTTACCGAAAAAGAAGAGTCATGCTTCTTAATTTGAGAAATTGTTGAATTTTAAATGAATTTTCCTCTTTGCTACCCCGCTACTTGTCACATCTCGGCACTTTTGATTGCAACACTTTTCCAAGCGATTCGTTGCTCGTGACGTTTTGATTTAATTGCGAAGAGCAGTTGTCGACTCCTTCTTTTTCAAATTTCACTTCATTTTTTAAACATATTATTCACTGCCTCCATTCACATGCTAATGAGGTTGATGGATTCATTGGGTGGAAATTTATTCTTCGATGGAAAAATCAAATGAAGTGATCCTTAATGAAGCTGTTCTTTCGTTCTCCGATTAACGCGAAAATTTAATAAAATGGCAGTTTTCGTTTGGAAATTTCTTCTTTTTACTCTTGCCTTACCTTCTCAATTAAAAACTTAAATTGAGTTAAAACGTGCTTCTAATTAAATCAACGATATGAAAATTTGGATATTGGGAAGCACTGTCAAGAGTTTCTTTTTCTTAAGAGACTTTTTTTTATGCATGTTTCTGAGGTTACAATATTAAAATCAAAGTTTATTTTGTTATGTATAATGCGAACCAACCATTAACTTTAAAAATTTATTTTTTCTGTGGATATCAATTCAACAGCCTCCATGATAAAAAGCGTTAAATTCTGAAATATGAAACGTTGCAATTGTATCCAGTTGCAAAGGATCCAACCATTTCCCGGTGGTGAGTGGGTGGTGGGTCCGCTTCGCCCACCAGGGTCCGCTTACCCCACGTAATTTAGACAGTCCGCTTGTCCCACGTCCGCTTCACCCACCCTTTCGTAAAAGTTTGTATAGTGGAAAAGTAAAAAATTCAAAATTTTTGTAAAAGACCGAAAGATAATCTGAAAGAGGCTTATTGTATTATTATGCAAAGATTGATTCGGATTGCTATTATAAGCCGACAACTTGATATGGATATGGCTCGATATGACATGGCTTTGCTGAACGAAGGGCCAAACTTTCCGATTGATAGTACTAATCTTATGATTTAGTAAGCAAGTAATCACGCTAATATGTTGGTCACAACAACCATTTCTTTCTCGGACATGACTCAATGAACATCAGCAATATCATGGCGGATACTAATAGGCTACATGAAATGCTTGCATGAAATAGCATTGTGTTTCTGACTTTGCTTACTATGCATTTTGAAGTCCATAACAGAAATGGGGATAATGAGCGAGGAAGCTAAGATACTAGGGAAAGGTTTCATTGAACAAGTCAGATCAATTTGTGTGACTCTGCATTAGCGGCGTATCTAACAATGAGGTAAATGCATGAGGATAAATGAGGATACGGAGGGTTGATTCAGATAAAATGAGACGACTTTAAACGCCGCGTATGACCTTGACGGAATGTAATTTGCATGACTTGTCCACTATTCATGGGGATTAGCTCTGTATACACTTGTTGCTGTTATTTGGGACATTTCGTGCTGAAACATGGCTTCCAAAATCACAGCTTTTTGGGAAGGATATATATGTTTGGCCTTTCCGACGCTAACTTCAGTTTTTCGTGCATTGTGGAATAATGCAAACGAAATGGTATTGTGGCATCCAAAGCTACTTTGGGTCGAATAATCAAAAAGAACAAATTGCGACCGTCTAATGAACGTGGACGAGCAGAGAAGCAGACAAGAAACAAGCCCTAGCCAACACGCCCAGCTGAGGTGGTGCGAGAAATCCGGTCTGAAGTGCTGAAAGAAAAAATCCCCACACAGAGAAGTCTCGCCCGAAGGAAAGGTATTTCACAGGCAACGGTCTCCAGAATAATTCATGACAATCTTGGGCTAGAGCGATGTCATAAAGCGTCCAACAACGTGGCTCTCACATCATTTATCACAACAACTTGGCCAAGTCATCTATGGCTTACTACAGGAAGATGGAGCAGGAGACGGGCATACGAGTTATTCCCTTCTCTCATGTGCCTGTAAAATCTCCAGACGCATCACCGATGGATTTCTTTGGTTTTGGTCTCCTGAAACGACGGCTCGGAAGTCGCCGACCAAGAACCGTTGATGGGCTATGGAAAGTGTGTCAGCAGGTGTGGAACGAACTTCCCATGGAGTCCCTCAAACTCAGCCTACTTCAGTGGAAATTACGGTGCCGGGCGATAGTCCAACAACGTGGTTCTCACATCGAACACAACCGATGGTGGCGCCATGGTATTACACCATCGTAACAGAACTGCAAAGTCGTCTCATTTTATCTGAATCAACCCTCTGTATACAGCAAGACAATCGACAATCGAACAGTGAAGTGAAAAGAAAGACGCGAGTGGTCCAGGAGCCAAGCTCACTTTGCACGCTCGCCCAAAGAGTAAACCAGAGGAGGTACACTGAACTGAGGGAGAAGCCTGATGTGTCCAGAGAAGAAGTCCTCTCTTACCTCTCTTAAGTCCTCCAGAGAAGAAGTCCCCAGAAGGGACGAGAGTCAGATTGTAGATTGACGAATAGAGTCCCCAAAAATCAGCAGGATCTAAAAGATCCAATAGTTGTGGAGGCGGCCTTATTAACGTCATCAAAGCAGACATCCAGGATATGGCGCGGTCTTCGAAACCTGAGGGGATTTTTTACAATTAGTGGATGGTCCAGAATACCAGAAACCAGGGTGTTTTCATGATTCTCCATCTTGGGTAGCATGTTCTTCATAAGTGTCTGGACAAAGGTGCCTATGTGGGTCATCCCCAAATCGTCATAGATAGAGTGGTTATTGGCAACTCTTCTGTCAAGTTGGGCAGTGGATTGGAGAGCAACATTTTGGAAGGTCTGGAGATCCTTCCACCTAGATTTGCAAATAGAAGCCCAAGCAGGCATTCCATGAAGCAAAGTAGTACGAATCACAACCTTGTATATCAAGAGTTTGTTATCTTCACCAAGAGCGCTGTTTCGCCCAGAAGTGCAATCAAACTGAACTTCGCCTTCTCTGCCTTGTTGAGCGCATATTGGACTTGGTCGTTCCAGTTTAGTTTGCAGTCGATCATGAAACCCAAGATATTTATAGCTTTTTACCCACTCAAGTTTCTTGCCAAATAAGAAGAGGGGCTTTGTAGGGTTTTTGCATTTGCGAGTGATAAACATGACCTTGCACTTTTTGACATTCAGCTTCAATCGCCACTTAGTGGTCGTATTTTTCCTTAATGTTTTGTTTTTTGTCTTATTTTTTTTGCCTTATTTTTCATTTATTATTTTTTCGTTTCTTGTTTCCTTGTTGTGGTAAAAGAGTATCCTCTAGTTTATTACTTAAGATTTCTATTACTTACTATTTCCATCCACATAAGATATTATTCCATTATTCGAATATTGTGTAAATGTTCAACTGGAAAAATATGTTCAATAGGAAGAAGTTTCAAGTCGTATCAAGAGTTGGAGAGTTTTATAAATGAACGGCCGGAGAGTTTTACAAATTTCTTAGTGGATGGACGGAGAGGCGGAGTGGGGTGGGGGGGGGGGGGTAGACTCGCAAGTAAACTCGGGGTTGATAATAACACTGTATATTATTTTGTTTCTGTAAACATTATTATCATGACTGTTTCACCCCTTGTTGGCCTACTACTCACTAAGTTGTATTCGTTTCCCCAACTTAAAAACTCATGATACCAGAAAATTTGTTGAAATTAAAAAAAAGAAACAAACAACAAGAAAAAAAACAACACACCTATACGTATGTGACCAATTTTGTGCAATTATCGCCTCCAAAACGGCAAAAAGCAGAAACAAATTAATCTTTGAGAGTACTTTATACTGTGCCTCGACCTATTTTTATGACAATTGGTTAACCCTGTTTGGAAATTTTAATTTTTTTTCTAAAAATGAAGATATGCCTGTAATCGAATTCGTCCCAAACCCGCATTAACAAGTCTCCATCAGTCCCACGTATCGCAACCGTAATGCGTTCTTTCAGCTCGTCTAGGTTACGGGGAAGGGGTAGGGTGAAGACCTTGTCCTTTACACACCCCCATAAAAAGAAATCACAAGGTGGTCGGGGCTCCGCGGTGGCCACTTTGCAAGTTCCAGGTTATTGTTTGCTCGACCAATCCACCGCTGTGACTTCTTTTTATTTAAGGGACACAATATCAAAATTCCGAACCTAACTTTTTTTTTTATTTAGATACAACCTGTGACAATAAAGTTCGGTGAATGACGTCAAATTGCTAACGGTCGTAAGAGTGCACCATCGTCGTATCCTGCCCCAGACAAGTCGAGACATGTTTAAACAAATTTGAGAGAATCAGCGCTGCGAGTGTGTTTAATGTGTTTAAACTGGACATTGAAGAGAGAAGGCGTAGTACGCGCGGTCGAAACCCAAAATGGATCAGGGAACTAAAGACTCTCATGAAATGATGACAACAGTTTACAAAGAAAGTGCTATTACTTTGAAGTGTGTTTTTGAGTGGTTTAAACGGTTCCGAGGAGGCCGGAACACTGTAGAAGACGCCCCCAGATGTGGCCAGACATCCAACGTAATGTTACGACCCAACTGAAGGCTATCCCTAAAAACGACTACGCCAGGAGTTTCCAGGAATTGTACAGGCGTTCCCAGAAATGCATTACCATCGACGGGGATTTCTTTGAAGGATAGTAACTGCTGTTTCATGTAAGCGAGCAATCCACTCTCAATATGCCATCATTCACCAAACTTTATTGTCACAGGTTGTATTTTATAAATTGAAATTTGACGCAGAATTTTTATTAACATTTTCAATGATTGACAATTAAAAATTAAACATAAAAAAAATGTTACAATACTCATTTTCAAAAAAGTTGGGACAGTGCAAAATATATAGAAAAACCAAAAAGGGATGATGTAACAAAACTTTCTCGCGAATACAAAATAGCAGATACGTTTATGAAATGACATAAATATACTGTGTGCACCAAAACATTTTGTATCGTGGCCGGGACGTTCATTTTGAATGGGGGTGTTGCAACACTTTCCAAAATAGTAGGGAGATACGTTGTAGAAGCGCCGTTAGTAGTGGAACCTTCCGAATTGTTCGGGAATAATCTAGAATGATGACGTCGTACTACATTCCGTATAAATAACAGTTGCCATCCGTCGTTCAGGTAACTTATTCGGAACGATGGGTCGAGGCAAGCCAGTTAGCGAAGATCTTCGTGTTCGAATCATTCAAGAATTCACAAACAACGTTTCTCAGCGTGCAATACCAGAAGATTTACCCTGTCATCATCTACAGTACATAATATTATCAAGCGCTACCGAGATAGTGGTGAGATCACAGTTCGGAAAGGCCAAGGTAGAAAACTTATTCTGAATGCTCGAGCTCTTCGGATCCTCCGACGTCACTGCGTCACGCATAGGAATGCTGCGATAACGGACATAGCCACGTGGGCCCGCGATTTCTTCGGGAAGCCATTATCGTTGAATACTGTACGCCGGTGCATCCACAAATGCAAACTTAAGTTATACTGTGCACAACGGAAGCCATACATCAACAAACGACAGCAACGTCGCCGTCTGATATGGGCTCGAGCCCATCGCAATTGGTCCTAAGCACGCTGGAAGAACATATTGTGGTCCGATGAATCAACCTTTACGATTGTTTACGGAAATAATGGACGCCGTACACTCCGGACCAAAGACGAAAAGGATATTCCCGCGTGCTACAGGCGTTCGGTACAGAAACCACCGTCTGTCATGGTCTGGGGCTGTATTAGTGGCCATGGAATGGGAGACTTGCACATCTGCAATGGCACCGTCAATGCTGAAGCGTATATACAGATCCTGGAACAAGCTATGGTGCCATCTAAGAGGCGCCTGTTTGGACGACGTCAGTGTATATTTCAACAAGACAACGCTAGACCGCATGCAGAGCGCATAACTTCTGCATGGCTACGTCGGCAGCGCAATCGTATGTTGGATGGGTCCCCTTGCAGCCCGGATCTGTCGCCTATAGAAAACGTTTGGCGTATTATTAAAGGAAAACTACGACAGCGACGACCCCGGACAGTTAAACAGCTGAAAACCTATATCCAACAGGAATGGGACAGAATTCCGGTTACGGTGTTAGAAAGATTGGTGTCATCGATGCCCAGAAGATTCCAGCGTGTCATCAAGAGGAGAGGTGACGCCACACCGTGGTAAACGCCGTGCTGTCCCAACTTTTTTGGGAGTGTGTTGCACGTGCCAAACAGGAAAACCACCTGTATCTTTCTTTAAGCATATAAGATATGTGATCCCATGCCTAATTTATCGTTTATGTATTGTAATGCGTTGAAATAAACGGCAATACAATAATCCAAACAAATGTGTTGGAGTTCTTCTTATATGTTGCACTGTCCCAACTTTTTTGGAAATGAGTATTGTAAATATAAACATAAAATATCTATAAAAAAATATCAGATAGATCAGGTTTTACCGCTAACTCATTCTTTTCGGTTGGCAGTAAACCAACGAGATAGAATACAGTGTGTATTCTATCTCGTTGCAGTAAACAGACTTTTTTAGTTACCTCTACCATTTGCGGAGAGCAGGGCTATAGGACAGGTACCCGACTCGCAGATAGGGAATTTCTCCTTTACAGATGCCGGCCAGGCGGACGAGAGGGCTAGGGCGTAGGCTTTCTAGTTCTCGAGTCCACCTGGTCGTGGGTTCGAATCCCGCCGTGGGCATGGATGTTTGTATTTGTCCCGGGCTGCGTATAGATATAACTTGCGTAAAAGGCGCAAAATGACCTTAGTAGTCGACACCAAAATTTCTAATAAGCCTCATACCTGATGGACCCTCATACCTTAAAAAAGGTACAATACCGTAAATAATATTAATTTAATGTCGACAAACGGAATGGAGTCTACACAGACATTTATCCAGAAACGTATTTACAATCAGAACGTAAGTCTAGTACAGCAATTAATTCTATCTCCTTATTTGAAGTTTTTCTTTTAGTTCTTTAAAGTTAAAACAATAAGATTAATCACTTAGGTTTTCGGCAGTCCCCATTCCTGAGAGACTCAATCTCTATCGATCTTAAGTGGATTGCTTTACTTACTTTGATTGCACGGTATATTATTAAGTTTATTGCTTTTTTTGGAGATTCTCATTATTATTGTTAGGTAAATAAAGAGAAGCCAAAAGCTTTTATATGATTTCGTTATTAAATGGAACCTAAGTTGTTTTTTTTTCTGTGCAGTACTCTTTAATTTATGTACCCATAACAAGATTGATTGGGTAAACCGAGACAAAGACAAAGAGGAATTTAATATTGCTCCAGAGTAAAGTTTTCAGTTTCAGTCTCCTAAAGGCATTAAATCATCCTAATCGATTTCGAGGACTGTAGCCAAGTGCTTGACGTTCGTAATTGCTAAGGTCTAAACTTCTAAATTTACACACCGTTACAGGCCCTTATCTGATGGCATTAGCCTTTGAGCAATTTCTTCCCCCTCCTGTTCTCGCTCTCTTCCCCTCCGAAAAAAGACGAATTTCCGAGATTTATGAAGCTGTCAAGGCGAAGCAGCCAAGAGAGAAATGAGACAAATAAGTCATTCGATACTTTGATCTATAAAAAAGAAAAGAGGAAAGCCAGTCACTTTTCTTGTCTTAATAGGTGTAGGGGAGGCGAATTTGGAACCGTAGCCAACTTTTGCTCTCAAAGGAATAAATGTGTAGTGACTTGAATACTAATTCGTACGGTTAAAGCAGCCCGGAGTATTCAATGAGTATTGCATAATGTTTCAGTAAAATTTGACAATTTTCAAATATTCGTGGAGTTCTTAGTTTCAGATCGCTGCAAACAAAATCCAAGCAACCTCTTTGTATAACGTTGTTTATTGAAGATACAGAGTATAAATTTCTTGCCGCTCAAATATTAGTAACGTTTACAAGCACCTTGGTTGCGATGCAAGCCTGAGCTCGGGCATGCAATTCGATCATACAGATGACGAATATCATCTTGAGAAATATCATTCTATGCTATTGATGGGTACGGATAGCATGTTGTCCAATTCAGTCCCACCTAGGATGCGCCCTCCACAATCAGACGTGAGCTGCTATTGAAAGAAAAGGAATGTGTGGAAGACGTGTCGAAGGCGAGTTCATGCCGGAATGTGCCTCTTACTTCCTCCTCGACGAATGTGAATCCACAGGCATAAAATCTTCCATCATTGAAAACCGCCGACTTCCATTTCTCCAAGCAGCCCATTTTTGGCTCCATTGAAAGCGCTTCTGACTGTGTCATTGCATTCTTGCTTCCAGGAAACGACTGTGGATGATCCGTGCTGATAGATGCGAACGTAATTGTTGTGTAGCCCTTCGAAGTCTTCGCTGTCGTGAATCATGCTTGTCATGTCGCTCAAGCTCCGATAGCTGGAAAAATGGTGAACGTTGACGACTTCCATGTACGTTCCTAAACAAACGCTGGTCATGATTTCATGGTCTATAAACCACGCGGTCAAGTATAAGTGGATGGGGTAAAGATCTGACCAATGTTGACCACTTGAGGGGGAGGGGGGTAAGGTATCAGACACGTGGTCTTTTGGGAAGGATGCTGCAGTGAGGGGGGTGAGCCAAGGACCATGTAGTCTCGGGAGGGAAGGTTAAAGATTTTCCACATCGTAGCCACAGATGGGAGGGGGGGGGGGTAAAAATCGCTATTTTTGGATGATCCCTAATGCCCTGGTAGGGTTCTTTATAAACTTAAAATAAAAAAAAACAGCAGTGTGAGATCACCCCTTCCGGGTGGTCATTTTTCAAATGCCACCAGTGAAATGTACGTTAAGAAACTATAAGACCACTGAGCTGGCGTTGGGGATTAGTGTGAAAAGGGTTTATTTGATCAAAACATGAATTATCCAGAGTTTATAAGACCACTTTCCTATTACCTTCGAATGGATGTTTCTATCATCGTTTGATTTCAAAATTTGCATACTCAAATCAGTGTGAACCTATATAAAGTGCTTTTTCTGGTTTAGAAGTGCTTAAGTACAGTGCCTCGAGGTAAAGAACTATCAGAGAAAGAAATTCGAATGGCAATGGAAAATCAGAGAGAGAGACATAGTTATGGGAAAAGGAAGACCCAAGACTGCTGCAATACACAATGTTATTGTTAATCAATATGAATATAGCGCCAAGAAGAGAACAGGAAGAAAACCTGCACTTCGCTCTCTGAGACTTAAGGAGAATTGCGAGCTTTGGTGTGTCCACGCGTGAAATCAGCAAAGATTTGGATCGAAAAGGCAACCATGAAACTGTGTGGGAAGGACTGAGAAAAAAATTCTCTTGGTAGCGCATCAGGAGGCAAGA
The DNA here is from genome assembly GCA_023313115.1 of Rhysida immarginata. Lineage (NCBI taxonomy): Eukaryota > Metazoa > Arthropoda > Chilopoda > Scolopendromorpha > Scolopendridae > Rhysida > Rhysida immarginata. Next base: position 206,779 of record JAHWFO010072353.1, read on the forward strand.
TTGAACTGGGCAAAAAATTCATGTCCTGGACAACAGAATGGCAGTCAATTGTATTTTCAGATGAAATTAAATTCAACTTGGACGGATCAGATGGCTACAAGTGTTATTGGCATGATTTGAGAAGAGTGCCCAAAGACAAATATACTCGACAACTTGGGGGAGGTTCCATCATGGTTTGGGGTGCATTTGCATTTCATGGGAAAGCAGATTTGGTTATTGTCAGTAACCGAATGAATACAGCCATATATCAAGATATGCTTTATAATGGATTGAAATCTTTTGGTCCACATGTTGAGTGGATATTTCAACAGGACAATGCTCCATGCCATGTATCAAAATCAGTATGGGATGCAATTTCCAAAGAGACACTTGAAAATCTAATAAGGTCAATGCGAGGACGAATACAGGGCCGGGACACATTAATGTGACCACCTCTCCTCGAACATGTTGGAACGTGCCATGGTATGCAGATGAAAAATCATTGCATATCATTAAAAGCTGACAACAGCAGACGTGTAGTAGCATCCGTTAACACAGCAATTGTCGCCGTCATGGGCAGAGCAAGTGACCTGTCGGACCTCTAAAAGGGGATGATCATTGGCTATCGGGCCAAGGGGGGCAGCATTTCAGAAACGGCCACCTTTGTGAACTGCTCTAGGGCTACCGTTGTGAAGGTGTACCGCGACTAGACGAACCAGACAGTTTCGAGCAACCGAAGACGTAACTGTGGGGACCCACGGGCCATCGATCCTAGAGGCGAGCGTCGGTTACGAGACCAATCGGCGTGCCACTGTTGAGCAACTGACACAGCAAATGAACAGTGGGGCCACTAGGCGTGTCAGCACCAAGACAGTGCAACGATCCCTCTTGAAGTTGGGGCTCCGGAGCAGGCATATGGTAACAGCACCCATATTGACGCCTGTGCATCGCCGAAAACGCCTCCAATTCGCAATGGACTATCGCCATTGGACCTCGGCCGAGTGGCAAAGGGTTGCTTTCTCTGACGAGTCGCGGTTTCTGGTGAACAGAGTGGACGGACGATGGAGAATTAGCCGAGAAGTATCTGAGAACAGGCATCCCGACACCATCGTGGGGGAGGTGTGACTGTTTGGGGGATGTTTTCGTGGTATGGTCTGAGTCCACTGATACCGCTGGAGGGTACACTGAATGCTGCTCGTTACGTGACGATCGTCGCAGACCAGGTACACCCCTTCATGTCGGCAGTGTTTCCTCAGGGTGATGGCACCTTTCAACAGGACAATGCTCCTTGCCATACTGCCAAAATTGTCCACGACTGGTTCGAGGAGCATGAGGATGAATTCAAGCTACTCCCGTGGCCACCAAACTCCCCGGACCTCAACCCCATTGAACATTTGTGGGACCATCTCGATCGCCATGTCACCCTCCACCACGCACGGTGATGGAATTACGGGATGCACTGCTCGCCGAATGGTCCCAGATACCTGCAACCTCCTTCCGAGGACTTATTGGCTCTCTGCCACGTCGACTAGCTGCTGTGCTTGCCGCTAAAGGTGAATATTCCGGATATCAGCAGTTGGTCATATTAATGTATCCCGACCCTGTATTTTTTTTGTTTATTTGTAATAACATTTTGATTAAATAAACCCTTTTGACACTAATTCCCAACATTCTCAGTGGTGTTATAATTTCTGAACTTACCTAGATAACTTAGAAAGAAAGATTTTGAAATTAGTGGTTTCAAAAGAATAAAAAAAACGTTTCCAGGAACAAGACCCTTTCAAATTCAAGCTCATCTAATAATATGGTAATTCTGTTTCTTATTGCATGCATAAACCCACATTTAGATATCAAATACCTACATAATAATCCCTAAATATAGTTAAACCGTTTTCTTCGATAGTTTAAACATCCTGTCGTTTTTATTGCACAACAAAAGAGGAAAGCGAGCTTTCTGGGGCGTCACCTTTTCCCTACCATCATCCGCTTTTTTGAATATGTAAGAAGGGAAATCGGATTGATATTCATGCCAGTCGTAAAAAATTCCATTTTCCTCACCCTGTCTCCTTTCTATATATATATAAATATTTTTTCCCATCGGCTATTGCTGCTCTCCCTTTTCTGGGCTTTATGAGAAAATTCACTTGCAGTGTTTTTAGTGGAGAAAGTTGAGCCGCTTCTCTTGTTTTTATGAAAGAGGGATTGAAGGCGGAGGGGACTTCAGCGGTGGATTTCTGGAGTCGTGGAGAAGAAAATTGAAACACCTGAAAGGATCAGTTGCCTCTGGGTAGTGGAAGTTGGAAGCTTTTTTTTATTTATGCTCTATAAACCCACTGTTCGCTTGTTTCAATCTGAAGGGAGGAACGAGAGAGAGGGAGCTTCATAAATAAATTAAACATCCTGTAATTCGATTTCAGATGTTTTTTAGTATTCTTTTGAACAAAAGTTGTTTCTTTTAAGAAAAACTCGATTATTTAATATTAATTTGTCTTCCTCCTTTGAGGCATTTGAATTATTTCTTTACCATTACAAAATAAAGACTGCACACACGTCAACGACATGCCTTTAGGATCATCTCGTCAAAAACTTAGATTAAATGTGAACTGCAATGGTTAGTACTCACATGTGAGCACTGTTATGATGTTGAATGCGTAACCCGGAAACTACTCGTTGGAATGCGATCAAATTTTAACACTGTACACAGTTGCTTAGAATCACCCATACTGCCTTTCTAAAAGTTTGTACGTTGAGTCTTGAATCAGCCTGTATTGTACGATGTATACATATACACACACACCGGCCAATGAATTAGAAACCCGTGATGAATTACTGTACTGATATGTAAAGCGGGGTCACAGGTCAGAAACGATTGTGATGTGCAAATGAATGCAATCATGTGAGGTACATGCTCATTCCAAGCTGCAAGTACAGGGTAGGAACAAGCTGCAGCTGCTCAAATTGAGCAAAATGGGGAAAACAGCAGACCTCTCTGAGTTCCGAAAAGGAGTTATTGTGGGAGCCCGTCTAGCTGGACAGGTATCTCAAAAGGTCAGTTCTACAAGGTGTTCAATGCGTGGAAACGGAATCCACAAGAGTTTCTAAACGGCAGAATTGTGGATCAAAAACAATCAACATAGACAGGGACCGACGTCGTCTGAGACGGATTGTGCGGCAAAACCGAAGGTCGACTGTGGAGCAACTGACGGCAGACTTCAATGAAAGATCATCGCAACCCATCTCCTCCAGAACAATGCGCCGAGAGTTGAAGCGAATAGGGATGGGAAGTCGCATACCAGTGAGGAAGCCTCTGGTATCAGCAACAAACCGGAAAGTTCGCCTGCAGTGGTGTAAAGAACGGTGTGACTGGACAGTAGATGACTGGAAAAAGGTGATGTGGTCGGACGAGTCACGTTACACATTGTTTTGCACCGATGGCCAACAGAAAATGTTGTGAACACAGTTTTAGTTGCAGGAGGAGGTGTCATGGTATGGGCCATCTTTTGTTGGTATAGCAAGGGTCCCTGATATTCCTTGACAGTCGGGTAAAAGCCAAAGACTACCTGAACATTGTTGCAGATCAAGTCCATCCTGCAGTGGTGCATTTGTAGTTCTTCATGGACGACAATGCTACTGTCCATCGAGCAAGAATTGTTCAGGAGTGGTTTTCTGAACATGACACCGAGTTGCAACATCTGCCGTGGCCAGCGCAAAGTCCGGATTTGAATCCGATCGAGAATGTTTGGGACATGTTGGAAAGAGACATTCGTCGAAGGTATCCGCTTCCGTCTACTGTGCAGGACCTGAAGGTATCTCTGACGAAAGCATGGTCTGCGATTACCTTACCCGCATTGCAACAACTTGTAGAGTCCATGCCAAACCGCGTATGGTCTGTAATTACAGCCAAAGGAGGTTCAATACCAAATTGAACGAAGGTTTCTAATTCATTGGCCGGTGTGTGTAGAAGTAGTGAAAGTAACATGAAGAGCTTCCTTGTTGCGCAAATAATAACAGCACGTCGAAAGTCGGGACAACGCGTTCTTTGATATCCTCCGATGAGACTCCTTTGCTTTCCATCCTTAGCACTATTCCATAGAGGAATCTCTCCATTTCCATTCTAACGAATTCCATTTCGTTACCATCTTTTTAGACCTTCCACGTACGATATTTTAATAAATGTGATACGCAGTAACGTATACGTGAATTTCAAGTTTGCACGTGAAGTGACCTTTGCCTTTGCGGATGCAATCTCTTCTAGTGTTGAAATTGGTTTGACAAACAGTTCACAAACGGTGCCGAACACTACCACATTGCAATGAAAATCGATTGCTACTTTTCAATATTTGAAAGGAAATTTCTTTTAAGTTTCATATCAAACTTCTTTGAGATTTCATAAGAAATTGTTAGGGCAAACCTACTTTTCTTGAGTTTCTGTAGACTTTTTTTAATGCAATTTTAAGCTAATTTTAACTCAATGCTTTGGTTTTTATGCGATAGAAAATTATGGAAAAATGCCTAATTTTTCAAGCTTTTTTTTATATGAGACTTTCTGTGGAACTTATAAAAAGAGACTTGATTGTATAAGGTAAAATATTTTAAGGGACTTTCTTCTCCCCCCCCCCCCTTGTTTTTCACTTTTGGACAATACAGCAATAGCTCGTTTTTTTATAGCGAATCGTGTAATAGAGGGTTGCTAGAGATCTATAGTAACAAGATACAGAGAGCTATAGGAGAGGTGGAAAAACCCCTTTCGCCACAATTGAGCGTGATCAGTCGCAATTTCCACTGCAAGAGGCTGGAACGCAGAACACCAAGATCAATTCGTAACCACTCCTGTTGATACGCTTTAAAAAGCCCCTCCACTGTTTGCAGTCTTCTCTTTCCGAGGGCCCTTTTAAGTAGACCAAAGCCAGAAAAATTCATAGGCGATGGTCCGGCGACTTCACGGGTAAGTCGAAAGGAGCGGATTTCGGTATCTTCTTACATGCGCTCCAGGAACAGGCGAGTTGAGGGGCAGCCATACCTTGTTTTTCTCTGAACCGTACGATCCGAGGATGTCATGGGTAAAGTTTGTACATAGGTGTTAGACATAGGTGTTAGGCCTTGAGTTTGGACTTGACTCAACTCTTTGTAAAGTTAACTTGCCGTTGTAGCTGTATCCCGCCACTACCAGGAAAACTTTTAAAATATTTCCTTACGATATCATTTACTGAAGTCCTTGGGTGATAAAAAATGGCTCGGCTCTTGTTACAGTTGCTTAAATAAATCTACTCATCTAATGTGACCACATATTTCAACTTTTCATCCGCCAGGTTCATACAGTGTATGGCTGTTGGTTCGCTGCTCTTGAATATGCCACAACTTATGAACGTGGCTCTTGTGTCGCTTCTCCAGTTGTAAATCACAGCTGATAATTGTGTTATCCTGTTTGCAATGGCCCGTTAATGTGGTGGGTTATTCAGGATACGAGAGCCCGAACTTTCCGCACGACGTCAGGAGTGCATCCAATGGATGGTCTCGGGTTGGCCTGTTTTTTCCCGTTCTTCTGGTTTTGCCAATGTTATTTAGTAGCCTTGCTGTCATAATTTTGGAATAGCCTGAATTTGATGTTGGAAGGGCCGTTATGTAGCCCTCCCAATGCTTGTCAATTTCCGGTGGTATAATATCTCAATGTTTTTAGCTCGCTGTTCCAATACTAGCTATTTTAAACCTGGCCTAGCAGGTGAAATGAACGCGCGCGCCACATTTAAATATGCTGATTGTTACCATAGATCCCTAACAACCCTCGTAGAGTCTTATATTGATCAAATAAGTTAATGTGTTCGTTTCGTGGCAAAACGGCCACACTATTCGACTCTTAAATACATTCGACATCTATTCGATCCTTATTGACTCAAACTGGCCAATGAATAAAAACATTTGTACAGTGTGAGTCAAAAGTCGCAGTTCCCTGTTTTTTCGAAAACCTTGCAGGAATTGGGAAATCTGAATATTCCAGTAAGGTATCGCTGAGGTGGTCTATCTTTTAAAGTATGTACCGAACAAGGCCGCCATCTTGAATCTAAGTCAAATTTTTTAAATGGAAAAGGGGTCTTGTGATATATCAAATAACATCAGCATTTTCTGACAATTTCATTTCTGTAAACAGATTTGAAGCAGCAGTTATGGTTCAAAAGTTACAACACATTTTGTTTCATTTTGTAGCAGGTAACTGAAGATTGCTTTGACCACGGAGGAGAGAACTGAGGTCATTTTGATGTTTTCGTGTCATAGCTGCAGATTTTAACAACCGGTACCCACAAAGACCTCCAATTTCACACAACACTGTCAGGTGCTTAATTAAGAAATTCCGAGGAACTGTGACTGGTTGGCAAGGCACGGAGTGGCCATCCAATAAGTGCTGCTGACGATACAACGCAGCACACAACCGTGCAGATGTTCGTCAGTGGTTAGATGTTCAATTTCCTGGTCTTTGGATTGGCCAACGTGGTGCTGTGGAATGGCCACCAAGATCACCTGATCTCACACCACTTGACTTTTATCATTTAAAGCAACTCGTATATGCAGAGAAAATCCGAAACAGACACCATCTCCAGCAACGCATTGAAGAAGCGTGTGCCAGCATTTCTGCGGAAATCCTTCTGCGAGTGCATGACGATTGGAGTCAACGTCTTCAAATGTGCCTTGACCAAGAGGGACACCATGTTGAACACATTAAATGGCTGTCCCTTTATGGAGAAAGGTCCAGCCTGTAATTCCAAACAAAATGTGTTGTAACTTTTGAACCATAACTGCTGCTTAAAATTACCTGTTTAAGGAGTTGGTGAGTCTACTCATAGAACTGATTTCGATTAGACATTCATTGTTGGTGCATGCTAGCTGTAATTCATTGCCAGTGTTAAGAGAGCTTAATTATACTTTATTTAGTTTGGATGTTGCAAGTGTATATGCGTGTGTCATGTAAAAACTTCTTGCGAATTCAAGAAGGATACAAGAAGTTCCCATCAATAAGAAAGGAAGTTAGTCTAATGCTATTAACAAAAAGATAACTTTTCTATTCAAGCTCATGGATTTCAAGGGATGAGATTCATCGTTGTAATTAATGGCGATGCCTGTAGTTGACGTTGCCGGTTTGACGTTAAATGAGTTTAAATAAAAAAAATAAGCGAAAGACCGGAAATTTATTCTGGAACGGGAAAAGTAATAGCATTTCTGAAATTCTAAAGCGTTTTAAATTATTTCCGTTTGAAAAGAAAAATTTTTCCCGAAATGGTAATAGTCTCTATGAAGAGAATGTTTTGCGGTTTTAGGGTGTGATTTTTAAACCCAGTCATTTTTTTTTTTAAAGTGAGACATGATTCAAATTTTTTGGTACATTTTATCTTTACGAGCTTAATGCGCAATTTGAGAATAAGTTGATGTGAAACTTATAAATTTTGCTTATAAGAGCATAAAATACGGTGACTTGAAATGATTAAATAAAGGTAATCAAATTATTCACGCAGCCTGATTTTTCCATTAAATTTGATGGGCAATGAAAAGTCGAATTGGTGCCAACAATCTTGGACCATGTAAAAATTCAAACTCTGTACAATTTTGACGACAGAACAATTTTGAATGTTCGCTTTCGGATTTGATGAGATGCGTTGTCGTGATAATAACCATGCTAATAGAACTCTCCAAACCTTTTAACAAGCCGTTTCAAAGAGCGACAGTTTTAATCAGGAATGAAAGTTGACGATGTGTTTGCGCATTAAAATACGATGCTACTGTTATTGGTGTTATAATTTTATTATTTTTACTTTCAGGTGCTAGGATCTCAGAAGGAGTACCATTTTATCCACAACGCTCTTCCCCATGTGCGCAGCCGACGCAGTGTCCCCCACACTCGACATCTGAAAAACCATCCCCTGGTAAGGTTGTTTATGTTAGTTAATCATTAGGAGCTATTTATTATTCAGTTCTTGTGCGTTCAATGGAAAACTTGGATATTTTGTTTACAAACTTGGACCGAAGACATGGATATCGAACGCGAGCGACACTGTTGATATGTTGCTATTGGAGGATACAAAATATTTGGTCTCTTATTGTCGTTAACAACCTTAGAAATTCTCCCCTCACAGTGCTTCTGCTGGAAATATAGCGGTTAGGTTAGGTTAGGTTAGGTTAGGTTAGGTTAGGCCTGTTGTAACCGAAGAAAGTCAACATAACTTTGCCTGCAGATCGCTTCCCCCCACAACTTAATAAGCTTTGCTGACGAAATCTGGATGTCACCTTTCGTTCTAGCCAAAATGTTCAATAACACTGGTTTCGTAGCCGGAACCAAATTAGATGTTTCTTGTAGTATTTGTAATGCTGATTACAAAAATAATCATTTCTTTACTATCTTATGCATTTCCAATTTCTGCGCTTATTTGCAATTTGTGCCTATTACGTAAAGCACTAATTCCCTGTTAAGTAATTTCAAATATGTCGTAGACCCGTTTTGCCGAAGACCTTCCTTTGTATGTGGCCTCTCGAAGGTCCCGAAGGAGGTTACAGTCCATTTTCCCTGGTACCGCTTCCCGTGGTTGAAATATCCTAGTAGAACTTTTATCCATATTCATCACTAACCTCACCAGAGCTGGCAGGAAAAAAAAAGTCCAGATATGGAAATGCAGGAAAAGAATCTTTAGTGACATATTGCGCCCCAATTCATAAAAATGCTTGCAGAAGCTCATCAATAAGTTCGGCCTGATTGGGTTCCTTGCGCTACAATTTAAGAGTATTCCAGGCTGTTAGTTGCACTGGGTTCAATGCAGTTGTCAGCCATTAGCTCCCTGATTTCAGGGCCAACAAAATGTATTTCTTTATTTTCGTGTCGCTGATTTGGGGAAACTTGTTTCAGATGCTGAAATCCCGCGCCCTGCCTGTCTATTCCCTTAAACCCAGTTCGATGTGAAATTGAGAAAACCCTGCTTCTCAGTTTCGATTGGATTTTCGACATTCATTTGCCCAGAGCCAAATTTTGGCGATATATCCAGTCTTTTGTGCTGTAGTGGAAATCATTTACCACTCACAAATTAAACAGCAATATACTTGGTATGCACGCTCTGCTTACATAAAGGAAGTCCAATGAATTTCAAATCTCCACAAATATGCCATTTGTACTGGCCAATACGGAAATTCAAGTCGTTTTATCTCTAAAAACTCCGTGCTAGAGAAATTTCAGATTTACGAGGGCTGTCCAGAAAGTAAAGAACGATTGGGTCTATCTCAACAAAATAAAAAAAGTGACTTAGTTTCGAATCTGAGTTTTTTGAGTTCTTTACGACCCTCGTATATACGTAATTCGCAGAAAAATATTTTACCAAAATCACTCTTTCCATTCCGTGAGCTGTTAGAAATCGCCACAAATCTTAAAATTTTGTTGGCCTCTCTATTCATGCCACCTTGTTGACTCTGATGCGCAGGTTCTCCGTATCATCTTTCCACGATTGCAATATGTTCTGTGACCCAGGCGACGGGGAATCCTCCATATTAATGATGACATTTTTGAACTTTTAAATCTCTAGGCTTTACCCCTTTGCTAAACAAAAATCTCGCATCATTCCTCTATTTTATTCTTGCAATTTGCTCTCTATTGGTATCCGAAGATCACCGCATACTTGACACAAAGAAATCCGTCATATACGAGATTCTTAATATAGCTTCCCCGCTTTCCCATTGAACGCACATAATATCCAATTCATAACGCATTTGGTTCTGTCGTTGAAGGCATTTCATAATAAAATCGTATACCGTATTGCTTATTAAGTTCCGTTTCTTTTGTATTTATCAGTAATACTAGATCCTATTTTATTGTATTAATCTGGGTTTACTTATATTTGAAAAAAGGTCATCAACAAATACCATAAAATGCAGTAGTCGTTATAGACAGCAATCCGATAGCTGAATTTCCTCATAATCTATTCAAATCTAGCTCTTTTAAGCATATTATGAGATTTTATTTATTTTATGCTTATTTCAATCCCTGAAATTTAATTTTTTTTATAAAAATTTTTTAAGCTATGCGTGTTACAAAACGAAAGAAATTTCTAACATTTCTCTTTAATTTGGATGAATTTTTATTTTTTATTATATTTATTACTGATTTTAATACAAAAAGCTTATTAAATAAAATTGGAATTTTGTTTTCTTGTTTCCTGGAAATTAAATTTTAATTAAAAATTTCATGTCTAATTAAAAATTTAAGATGAATAAATGCAATATGGCTTGTTTTCATTTTATTACTTCTGCATGCTTACGGCAATTCCTGGCTTTTGTATAGACCTCAAATGAAATTAATATCGCAGAGGCGTTTCTCCCTATATTGCTAGGAGACTAGCATCTACCGTGCTCTGTGAATACAATTTAATATTAAAATATTCGTTTAGAACACGAAATTGCATGCATTAAAGCCCAAATGACGTAAATTTGTTTTCATAAGATGAATTCAGATAGGATCTTGAAGCCATAAACAACGACTGAACGGAATTTAAAGAGATTGAGCAATTTTATTAGATAAGACGAGCGATATAATTAATAAGATTACACATTGAATGGAATCTAAAGAACTAATTTCATATTATAGATCTTTTCCCTTGATCCTAACAATTTTTTTTTTAATTTTTCAATGATATAAAATCTCATACTTTCTCATAATTTTATTTATATTACGAATATAAAATTTTCACTTTCGTCCTCCCTCGTCATTTGCACAACGTTCGCCGCCAAGGTGGTTTTTGAGCGGACCAGAGAGGTGAAAGTCGCTCTGAAAAAAGCAAATGACGAGGTTGAAAATGAGGTTGAAAAAACTGGCTCAGGCTGCAAAGCCCGGTTTTCTAACGAGAAAGTACCGAAAGACTATTGCATCGATAGGACAAATGCATCAACAACATCAGGAATTATGATGAGAAATAAGAAGATATCAAGGAATTAATCCTCCCGAGGAAGGTATAGGAAAGTAGCGGAAGCACTGAGGTCATCTGTTTTTACCCTTTTATCTGCACTTTTTAACCCCTCCTGCCCATTTTTTTAATGGAAAAATTTTCTCGTACGTAATAATTAGAAAATGAAAAAGAGCTCTATCTTCTTTCGTTTCTCATATTTCCTAACGAATGATATACACTGGTGGCCAAAAGTTTGGACCAACCAGCAATGTCAAGAAAAACTGAATTTATACGAAAACTGTTTTACACCTACAACTCTAAGTAAATATGAAACAATATTCAGGGAAGAAACAAATTTATTTCTGCGTTCTTGGTTTCTTATTACCTAAAATCAAAATAAGACTGGGCAAAAGTTTGGACCACATTTGTAAAACATAAAGGGAAAAAAGTATTACATCATTAACTAATGAATTATTTTGATATTTGAGATCATTTTGACTCTACAATATTTGACAAACGACCTGAAATAGAATTAAATAAGCTTTTAAAAACATTTGGCTTAACAGCTTTCTGAATGGCTGCTATTAGTCGTTCTCGAGATTTGTACTCAGTGTTTTGGTAAATTTTTTGTTCCGTGAGATGCCACACATTCAATAATATTGAGATCTCGCTTTCGAGCAGTCCAAGCAAAAGTGTTGCTCTCAAAATAGAGTATGGAAGCACCTCGTAGCCCAGAGCCTGTAGCGCCTGCACGGTCGTTCGTGCAACGTGCGGACGCGCGTTGTCATGCAATAGAAGGAAGCATTTGCAATGTACAAGCGCAGGTTGTTGCTGACACAGTTTTGTGAGCATACGATGCAGTTCACGACAGTAGGTCGCAGCGGCGACCGTCTCTCCTTGCTGCAGGAAGCTGTAATGCACTACACCACGGATGTTCTACCAAACTGTAACTATGAGCTTCCTGGGGTGCAACGGGGGTTTAGGGAACACCTTGCCGACGGTTCTAAGGTGTTTACTGACAATCGACGCTGATACAGCATAATCCCCTGCAAAGTCCCGAACAGTTTTTGACGGGTCCTCTTCCACAGATCGTTTCAGATCAGCGTCATTCAACAGGGCGGTCTGCCGCGTGGCTCATTTGCCAGGTCCGTCACTCCCGCCAGGAATTTCCGGAACCAACGTTGGACAGTACGTTCGTTTATAGTGCCTACACCGAATACCTTATTGATGTTTCGAGAGGCGTTGGATGCAGAGTGATTCAACCTGAACTCGTAATGCATTATCACACGTAGTTCATATGAAGTTGTGATTATCTTTGGTTGGGTTCAAACGTGATTAAAGATCATCGCAGACATGCAAATTTCAGGCAGCTGGTCGCTGATAGTTTATCTCTTGGAAGGTCTCACTTTGTTATGGAGACTTGCTACTAAACGTGGAAACCGTGCTGAAGCGCGGAACCCACCTCGAAATCCGACATTTGATATGCAACGACGTGATATTTTGCGGCTTAATAGAAAGAAACTACGGATTATCTTGGGCTTTCCTACATGATTCACTACGAAAACATTTACATAGATTGGGATCCTTCGGGAGAAACCACAGTGTTCAAGGTGTAATTTGGGGATGAAAAAAACCCATCATATTATTTTTGAATATGTCGCTCTGGCACATTTTCGTCAACTCACGTTAAATTCTACTTTTCTTGAGGACATTCACCAAGATCCAGTAGGTAGCCTGACTCGTTTTCTTAGGAGCCCGATAAGTTTTCTTCCTGTTGGTTCTTTAGGTTTCTGGGTCTTGGCGCAAAATTCCCTCGTTGGAATAAGTGCCTAGGTAATCTCTGGTTTTCCACCTTTGATTAACCTACCCGCTCTTATAAGATAAGTTCTTCAAGTTCCTTCAAAACTCTCATCCTTATTGATGACTTTAAATTATTTATTATTAAGTAGCGGAAGAATGAAGCTACTTATTGTTTTCACAATGTATGTCTGTCTGTCCGTCCGTCCCCTTCATAATTTTCGCATTTTTTGAAGTAGAAGGTTGAAATTCGGAATGTAGCTTACTACGGGCATGGGCACCTTCACTATTTAGTTTGGTTTTGATTGGCCCACTGGGGGCGAAGTTTCGGGGGCGGAAATTAGAGGGGACCAATAGGTCTATGCGTATTTATGCATATAAAGGAATGAAATTCGGTATGCAGATTCCTCTAAGCAAGATCAACATTATTGTAATGTTTGGGCCAAATGGTCCCAATAGGGTCGGAGTTGTGGGGGGTGGCAGTCACTTGGTCTTTAGAACTAAGGCAGCATATGGCGTGTGATGTATCATTCGATCGGAAATGATGAGAAACGAAAGAAGATAGAGCTCCTTTTCATCTTCTAAATAATACGTTCGAGAAAATCAATTTTTCGATTAAAAAAATGGGGCGGGGGTGAATTAAAAAGTGCAGATAAAAGGGTAAAAATAGATGATCTCACCGCTTCCGCTACTTTCCTATGCCTTTCTCGGGAGGATTAATTTCTTGTTTTATTTTTTGCATTTATAAGGAGTAATCATTATTTAATTAACAACGTATATTTTAACAAGAAATTAAGCCTCCCGAGGAAGGTATAGGAAAGAAGCCCTGAGTTCATCTATTTTTTTTTTATTCCTTCATCTGCACTTTTTAACCCCCCATTTTTTTTTTTTTTTTATCAAAAATTGATTTTCTTGAACCTTGTATTTAGAAAATATAAAAGAACCCTATCTTCTTTCTTTTCTCATCATTTTCGATCGAATGATATATCACACTCTATATATTGCCATAAATTTCTTAAGACCAAGTGATTGCCACCCCCACAACTCCGACCCTATTGGGACGATTTTGCCCAAACTTTACAGTAATGTTGATCTTGCTTAGAGGAATCAGCATATCAAATTTCATTCCTTTATATGCATAAATACGCGTAGACCTTTTGGTCCCTTCTAATTTCCGCCCCCGAAACTCCGACCCCAGTGGGCCAATCAAAACCAAATTAAATAGTGAACGTGCACATGCTTATAGTAAGCTACATTATGAATTTCAACTTTCTACCTCAAAAAATGTGGAAATTATGGAGGGGACGGACGGACGGACAGACGGACATTGTGAAAACAATAAGTAGTTTCATTCTTCCGCTACTTAATAAATATAATTTACTACTCCATTAATAAATGTAATATTTTTTATGTATCCCCTCAAATTTGAATTTACCTGTCCGATAAGAGAAATCTTGTGCTGGCCCTAATTATTTATGTAGGCTTTGAGTTAGGGATGCATTCCTTCATTACCAAACGCACAAGAAGAAAAAATATTTTCACGAAAAATATCTTTATTAAAGAAAGAATCGCTTTTTTGCACTTTAATATTAGGATTTACACTTACCCTTCCCAGAAGGATATTTTAGGTGGTGGGTGGTCTTCAAAGTTCTTAAAGTAAGCCCAAATAGTAGAATACATTTATATTTAAACATTAAAGAGTTTGACGACATGTAAAAGGAATAGCAAATGGCGCTATCTCCATAAAACACATTGAAAACCTCTTCCAGAAAATATTTCTTTCCATCGATTTAAGTTTGACGGAAAAGCGTGAAAAGACCACTAAAAAAATAAAAAAAAATTGGATAGAACCAATATTTGCTTAGTTCTTCTTGTCGGTATAAAGAGATTCTCCATGTGGACGCCGTTTAGATTGGCATTTTCTCGTATGAATCTCCCGTCGAGGGCGTTTTTGGACGAAAAGACGATATTGATTGCTGCACGTAAAACCCTATTAAGGAATCCTTCAGGGGATGAGGACTTCTATTAAATGAGAATAGGTAGTTTCCCCCTCTCGATTTATGGTCTCATAAAGCACAAATAGCAAGACATAATTCTGGTTTCCTGTGGATTATTTTGCCCCCAAAAAATTCACTTATGAAAAGGTGATTAAAAAATGTTATGCCCTTGGGTCTTCGCTTTTGCGTGGTTTGAAAAATTGAATAAGTTCAGCCATGAAGACGAGTGATAGAAACTCGATGCGCTTGTCGTTGAAAAGTAAAGTTGATAGCATATTGGTGAAACGAGTGTCCGGTAATAAAACAAAGCTTTCGGATGGAAAATCAATATACCGAGTTTTATTGCTAGTAATCAGTTTCATGGATTTCGCTATTATCAGCAAAAAAGGATTTTTTTCCCGATACTAAATCACTTCATTATGTCCAAAATAAAGGCTTCATATATCCTATCTTTTTAGAATTTACGTAGAGCCTGCTTTTTTTAAGTTGTAATGTGATTATCTGTGTATTCGAGAGCCAGATGGTTCTATCTAATTAAAGTTGCTGTTTCATCAGAGCTTACAGTACTTACCTGAAAAACTAATTTGCATAGAAAAGCAAAAGCTGTTGTAAAGCAGCAACATAGGCTATTAAAAAAATATTATGCAATTGTAAAGGATGTCTTAAGTTCTTTACCAGAATATAATAATTTTGAACTAATTTTATTCCATATGGATTAATTCCTCCTTTTTGAATACAGATGAAAATAGAGTGTTGTGCACTACAGTAATGGAACAGCCCAAATTTAACAATGTACATGTATTAGGTTAGTACAAAATTAATGGCCGACGTATAATGCAATCACTCGTTCCCAACAACATTTTATTAATTGAAATAAGAGCCAATACACTTTTGCACAAAAGCATATTTATTTCGGTGGCATACACTGGACTTCTGGAGGCGACGAACTCGTTATAGGCAGTTTTCTCATCGTCATGGCTTTTGAAGCATCTCCCACGTACGAAATTTCGAGGTGCTTGAAAAAGTGGTAGTCAGTTGGCGAAAGATCAGGTAAGTATGCTGAGTGTCACGTCTAGCAAAGATAACGGAAGTTAAGTATGGGTTACGAGACACAGAGAATACAACTTAGATAACACTGGGCAACAAATTTTCAAAACTTTTTTGCCTCCGATATGAAAATAACCATTTCTTAATGAGTTGAATGTGCTGAACACGAATATGACTGCGAAAATGCAAAATTGGCTCTAGTTTTATTGTAATCTGCAAAAACAATTGTGTACATAATAAAATGACTAGCAATAGCTCTGGTCAACAATATTTTTGGTACCGGGGAAGATAGGTGTTCTAGACTAATTTGAGCGTGCTGATTCCAAATCTGAATTCCAAATTTCCCTATCACGTCAAGATCTCGAGTTATAAAAATAGTTTAAATCTTAATGGTAGCTATTGTTTAAATTTGACATCAGGAGACTGTTTTACACCACTGAAACTTAACATCCTGACGTGATAGAAAAATTTGGAGTTCAGATATGGAATCAGCACACTCAAATTAGTCCAGAAAACCTATGTTTGTCAAAGTTGCAGTTCTACTGGATAAATATACACGTTGAAACGTAGAAAATGAACTATATTAAATATCTCAAAAACTAGAGCCAATTTGAAAAAACTGATCTCATATTCGGAATCAGTGCAACAAATTTACCATAAAATGACTTTTAAATGATTGGAGGCAAAATGTGTGTTGACCAGTGTAATGTAACAACAACATGACAGGATTTACATAACATATAAAATAAAGTTTGGAGAATAAACTCCTATGAGTTCCGCTAACACGCAGAAACTCGATGGAAGATACATAAATGTTAGTAACTTCCCAAGACAAAACTGTAACCAGACAGTTTTTCTTTGGTTTCCGACCTTAGTACTTTCTTTTCTAAGGCGACAACGAGATTAAAATCTCTTACACTAAACACCACGGTTCACTTAAATCTGAACCTGAATAAATTAACATTAAAGTTACATATAATACTATGGTAAGAAACAAAGTTTACAGTTCATAAGACTGAAGGGTTCTCCTATGATCTTAATCTTCTTGACGACCGCACTGGAAGAGCCCCATTGCTAATTTTATGGATTCACGACGTACCGCTACACAGGAGAGCGGACACGCTTTGCGTTTGCGTCCCTGAGCGACTCCACGGGAAAACTAATAAGGGAAATAATATAAAATGATAACTATTAGAGAGGCCTAGGATAGCAAAATTACACACTTAAACAAACTCACAATAATGTCTATTAAAACTAGAGGTACTACCTCGTCAAAAAAAAAATATGCTAATAGATGCGCATTAATTCTTCTTAATAAATTTTATCAATGGGAAGAAGAACGAAGAAACTTCATTATGCAATAACAACATGCATTAATACAAAGTAATTTACGCGCGAGAAAATTTCTCGGGACGAGAGTGACTACGACGGTGCCGTTCATTGTTTACGAGACTGAGAAATGGCTTACCTGTCGTATCGGGCTAAGGCGCCGAGATTCTCCCGTATGTAACCTGAAGTCGTCCAGGGGAAAATGAAGACCAATCTTTCTTCTGACAAGTATTGGTTTAATTCCGGGCTGGTTCTACTACCTTTAAATCCAGTAGTAGAACCAAATTTGCAGTCGGGGCGGTAGACCACAGGTAGCTCTCAAGCACGAGGTCGACGTGGCAGCTGTCGGCTAATGGCGACGGCGTCAGGCGTTCTCTTGCAGGTTCCAGCGAAGCTGTTGACAACACAAGACGGGTAGAAAATTGTCCGGAGCCAAATTCGCTTTCGGCGAAATGTTCGTTCTCTGTAGCTAACTGCCCAACGTGTTCTATGGAAAGCAAAGCATTAGAATATGGCAACATAGGCTCACAGCAGTCCGTCCTTTCTACGCTGTCTTCTACGGCTGCTCCTTGCTCCTCTCTTCCGCGAGGGCCACGATGTCTCGTCGGCTATGCCGTTTCGGATGCAATATCGTCCGACCCACTCCAAAAATCCAGGAGCCTCTTATCTCGCAACCTTTTACTTTCAAAGCCCGTCACTCTCTCCTCGATTTCTCTTTCCCGCGCCGAGAGATCATTATCTCGCTTCCGCCTGCGCGGCCTACGCCGTTTCCGTTTACTTGCTTTCGCAAGAACACTCCTGTCAGAGGCCTGGTTAGAAAAGTGCTTTATCGCCTCGAGAGATGTCGCCTCACGAACTCCAACATTACTTCCTAGCAGACGACGCTTACTAGGAGTATTGGAGCCCATATATGTCGCAACACTTTATGACACTGAGCATTATCATGAAGCTAGACCTTTCCGATTGACTAATGCTGATCGTTGTTGTGGAAGTTTCTGGTGCATGTCGTCGACTTGTGGTACGTATGACCGGGCAGTCATGGTTTTACCATAATTCAGGAAGTTGTGATGAATGAATCCGGTCGGGCACCCACTTATCGAACTTTTTTACCTTTCCAGTTTACTTCAAGTGGCGAACGACTTCCGAATGGTCTACCTTGAGCTCTTCAGCAATTTCTCGTATGGCAACTTTACGCAGATCGGCTTCGATTAATGCCTTCAATTGGTTGTCGTCAACTTTCGATGGACGGCCGCGACCATCCTCATTTTCAAGAGTGGTATTGCCGCCACGGAATTTTTCAAAGCATCTGCGCGTTGTAAATTGAGAAGTTGACCCGTCACCCCATCATTTTATGACATTTTCAGTGTTTGCGCGTGCCTCGTGATTCTTATGAATGCATTGAATTGCTGAAAAGCAAACATTGAAAATGTCGTTAATAATGTAAAAAAAAAAAAAGTAACACACTTTTGGATCACCCGGTATAGTACTTTAGTCTTCAGTAAATACAACAATCCCAATTGTTGGACTACAACAATGGAATTCGGTGCCTGTGCACAGGCGTGCGCGGAATCATTGTTAATCATCATTAGAAGGGTATTGTTATTCGTATTTCAACCAATAGTAAGTCTTAAATTAGCCCTTCTAAGGATGATGTAGATGTAACAATGTATGACGTTTCCGCGCTCAGGCCTTGTCTCTCGGTGGTCACGGCACAGGCCATGGGATTATAAGACTATGCTCGGACTAAGATGGTCAGGTGACTTTTCCGCGTCAGGGCCTGTTTATCTACCTGGCTTTGGGACACAACAGAATGACGACACCAAATACGAAGGACGTTCATAAACTTCGTACAACCACCGTGATAGAAGAGAAATGAGAACCGTGAATTAGAATGTACTAAAAAGGAAAAAAAATTTTTAACTACCGTGAATTGTGTGTCTAAAAATGAAAGGCTGTAATACTCTCTAATTTTTCAATTTTTTTTTTTTTAGATAAATGACAATGATTAGGTGAGTGTGACTTAAAATATTTCATAATAATAATTATAGATTTCCTTTATAATTGACTATATATCTTTAACCTTTAACAAGATAAGAGGCAAGCGAAAGGTGATGGCCGGGAAAGGTTTTTATTTTTAATTATGTTTTATGGAATTCAGTGTCCATCGAAAAGAAGCGAGTAAATTATTTATTTCAATTTTCACCGAAGCAGAAAAAATGAATTACCACAATTACAAATTCTGCTATACTATCCGTTCATGATCATCGCTACTCTCAAGGGATTTCGCCATCTCTGCTTTTCTGTTTTTTATATATTCCTTGTGTTTGTATTGTGCAATGCCTACGTATAATGTTGACGGCATTCTTCGCTTTGCCAATTCCTTTCCCGAGGGGTCGATAAGGACGACAAGCGTCCTGGAACGAACGCTTCTACAGCGGACTCTTCCTCCTCCACCCGCCGCCTCGAATAACTCGGATAACCAAAGGAATGCCGAAGTCGATAAAAATGCTTCTCCATTCCGAAGCTCTTTTGCGGACGGGTTTCATCGGAATAGAAAATGTTGCCTATTGGAAGAAATATTATATTCCCGCTGAAATAAAAGCAGGTGTTACATGTTTATTGTGGACGACCAAAAGAAAGAAATTTTAGATTTGAACATCGAATATTTTACTACAGCAATAAAAATGTAAGCCCTCTGCAGAGGATTTAAATTGTGTATTATATTTACAAACAATACTATTTATGATTATTAGAATACCTTAATAGATATTTTTCCAAGGTGATTCAGAGTACCTTCATAAGATAATTGACAATCCAGACGAGTCTCTACAATCTGCATTCAAGATATGGGCGATTTGTGCCCCATCCTTGCAAGCTTGTGATGGATGGAGATATTTTGGGATTTATTCGTATCTGTTCATCCAGCCTTAGTTTGCGCGAAATGTGATGGCCGTTTCATTTGTTGGACATTGTTACAACAAGAATTAAACAATACATAACAATTAACATGGATGGACTATAGTAAATTTGTTTCTTCAGATGATCCCACAGAAATATAGAATTTGCAGATATGTCAATTTTGATGAATCCAATGAATAGGAAGGTGTGGGTGGCCTATCCCATGGTGCACTTTTCATCATCCCAAATATGCAAATTAGGACACATTCAAATCCTATCTTAAAAACCGTAACTGATACACGAAAAATTCCAATAGAAGACTTGATCAGCAATAATTAGTTTTTGAAGACTTATATACAATAAAAATATGAATTATGGTCTTTTCGTTTACTGGTCTTTGATAATAACTCCTAGAAAGAAAGCCTGCACACAGAAACGTCATACATCATTATAAGAAGCTATTGTTTAATCGTATTTCTACACGGCCTTCTTCAGGCCTGAACATGAAGTCAATAATGTATTGTTCAAAGCCAGCTAAATCATAGCCTACAATGATAAGAGAAAGGCTGCCCATTTGCCCTTCCTCCATTGTTACCAAAAATCAGTCGCAAATACCGGGTTTTAGCACCGTCTAACGACAAAATTTAACATTGTTTCAGTTGTTTTATAGCTTATAATGATAGGGAAAGCTTGCCCATTCACATCTCAACAAAAAATACAAGGTAAATCAGTTTTCTATATGAAAAATCAAGTAACCTCTATTTAGTTTTAACATTTTTGGCAACGTAAACGATTCTAACAATGTTAAGTTTTGTCGCTAGACGGTGCTGAATCCTGCTGTTTGAGAATAATTTTTTAGACACAATTTGAACAATGGAGAAAGGCAAATGGGCAGGCTTTCTCTTATCATTGTAGGCTATGGGTAAATCAACACCACCTGTACTCAAACCCTAAGCGCGGGAACCTTATATATTGTTACATCATCATACAGAGTCATGTTTAATCGTATTTCTACCAATAATAAGCCCTAAATTATGACTCCGTATGACGTTTTTGCGCTCAGGTTTGAGTAGAAACAAGATCCGAAGCCGACGCGTTCTATACAAAGGCATGGCACTACGTCACTTGGCATTGTTGAAACGTCATGAAAACCGATGGATGTACGAGGCGCATCCAGAAAGTAAGTTTCCCGATGTTTTCCCCTTTAAGATAAACGTAATTAGCCGTGTCAATTGCGCATGCGTAACAGATCTATGACGTATCAATCAAATGCCAGCCGGACAGGTCCCACCTCGTGCCAGAAGCGTGGAAGCAATGGTCCGAAATGGAAGCTCTTATTTCTTCTCCCGCCGCCTGCGAGGTTCGGTCGGTGATAAAGTTCTTGAATGCACAAAGCATTGCGCCAATTGAAATTCATCGTCAGCTCTGTCAGGTCTATGGGCCGAACATCATGAGTAAGCAGATGGTGCATCGCTGGTGTAGGCAGTTTTCCGAAGGTCGTCAAAGTGTCCATGATGAAGAGCGCAGTGGGCGCCCATCCCTCATCAATGATGATCTTGTTGAGCTGGTGCGGCAGCCCTGATCTTGCTCCCAGCGATTTTCACGTTTTCTTGCATTTCAAGAAATTCCTGTCCTCCGGTGAGCGTTTTGGCAACGACGAAGAGCTGAAGACGTCTGTCACACGCTGGTTCCAATCACAGGCGGCAGAGTTCTACGACAGGGGGATACAAAAGTTGATCCCACGATATGACAAGTGTCTTAATTCTGGTGGTGGCTATGTTGAAAAATAGCTGAAACATTGCCGTACTTGTTGCCAATAAATATGTTCCTGTAAGTGTGAGTTCTTTTTTTTTTAATAGGGAAACTTACTTTCTGGATGCGCCTCGTAATATATCAAACGACTTGGAATGAGTTGTAATGACAGAATATAACGTAAAATTAATGATATTCGAAATTGGTTTCAAGGAACCGGCTTTAGTTGAACCATTATGGGTCATTGGATATTTTGAAATATGAATTTTGTATTTTAGATAACTAAGTAAATGCAGTAGAATAAAATGCATTAATGCCAAACATAGGTCATTTACTTTTTTAATAAATCGTTTTATTTTAAGTTTTAAACATCCTTATTTTGTTTTTAAATTTCTTTTTACGTGACGTCACAAAATCCATCTGTTTGCCTGATGTCACAAAATCAGTGCCACGGCTTGTTTAGATCAACGCCACCTAAAAAACAAAGCCTGGTCACTGCGTCATCACACCTGGGCTGACAATTCAACTTTCATTGTATACAACAAACGAAAAAGCACCTGTTATAATCAGCGTTTTTTTCGTTTGTTGTAAACAATGAAAGTTGGATTGTCAGCCCTGGTTTGATGACGCAGTCCACAGGCAGTGAGAAGGCTTTGTTTTTTAGGTGGCGTTGCTTGATAACGGAAACGTCATACATTGTTACATCATCATTAGTCGAACATTGTTAATCGTATTTCTACCAATAATAAGCCCTACATTTGGTCGATTTATGATGATGTAACAATACATGACGTTTCAATTGTTTGGCTTTCTATCTAGGAGGTATTGGCTAGATCAACACCACCTAAAGACAAGGCCTGCTCACTGTTAAATCTCGCCCTCTGATAATGATGTAACAATGCAAAGAATTTCAGTGAACAGGCCTTGTCTTTAGCAACACCTCCTAGAAAGAAAGACAAACAACTGAAAAGTCATACATTGTTACATCATAAGTCGACCCGAGGCTAACGAGACATACCAACACCACCTAAAGTTAAGCCTGGGCGCTGAAACGTCATTATATTGTTACATCACCTCAGTAGGGAATTGTTCACCGTATTACCACAATAATAAGTCCTGAATATTCAAATAAGCACTCCCAAAAACTCGAATTTTCGATTCATTCTTTCTAAAGGTTTCTTTTGTTAAATTTTGCATATGTTAATTTTTGTTGATACATAGTTTACGCAGAAATACCTTTCAAATCAAAAATCTTTCTCCACGTTTTGATTGATACAATGGAGAAAGATATTATGATAGACAAGCCCATATTAGATTACTTAATAAGTATCACACTCGTAAAACCCTTTTCTAATTTTATTTTTCCTTTAACAAACAGGTATTTTGTTTTTGTTTCTTTCAATAGTCTTGACCAATTTGGAACGAAACAACCAATTTTGTTCTTAATTCTACTGAATTACATTTAATGGAACGAAACAACCAATTACCTTCTCCATACATTATTGATACTTTACTGACACGTTTTTGTAATAGAAGGGGAGAAAAGTCCTATCTTTTTTTCAATGGAACCAAATTAAGACAGCTCGTTTATATCTTTTTTTAATCCACTAAACCAAGTTTATTGTCGATTTTCCAATAGGGTGGTTCTTTATTTCATTCTCTTTGTCCTAGTGGATTCTTCTTTTTTTTTTACCCAACCTCCTCTAAGGCTCACCACTAATCAATTTAGCTGGCTACAGAAACCTCCAGTGGGTGAATGTCGTCTTTGGATAACCTTTTTTCTGCCTTCTTTATTTCCCTGTATTAACAAAGAAACTTGTTTTTGTAGAATCTCGAGAGAAGTGAGGATCCAGAAAGGGGAGGTTATTTTAAATTTTACAAAGCACGGAATTCTTGATCTTTTTTTTGTTTTTACAATAAGTTTTAAACGAACTGTGTCCATTTAGTAGAAAGAAAATTCGCTCTGGTCAGCAAATGAAATAACAATGAGTTTCGATTTCTTGTAGAAGACTGTGGAACGAATTTAAATTCCATTCGAAGTGGAAGAAAGGTTTATTGGAGTCGGTCGAAGTGGACTAAACATTATGCAGGAACGAAACACAATTTTAAAGTTGGAATATTGGAAAAGGTTTAGTAGAGTTCTTTGGTGTATTGGAGTTCATTCATTATTCATTCAATTACCCTTACATAAAATCGACTTTTTAAAAACTGTATTCAAACAAACTGCGCGGCATTCATTGCAACATTGTATCCCACACTTTCGATGCCTTAAGTTTTATGATATACGATACAAAACTTTATGAATGTGTCTATAAAAAGATAGCATCTTTGACCAGGTTCTAGAGTCTGAAATCTCCTTCCTTTTATCTCCTTCCCTGTTTTTGAGGCTATAAAACCTAACCTTCAGGACATTCAGCCCTTTGATACAAAAAGATCTGAGGGTCGGAAAAGTGGTATCATCAACAGTTATTTGTTGTTGAAATCAAATTGACTAGTAAATTTTTATTGAAATATTAAGCTCTTTTGGATTCCGAAACCGGAAAAGTAAGTAGAGCAAGCGAGGAAAAAGCACGCACTCTTGGGCTACTTGGGCTCGATGGTAAGATATATACGCAACGACTGCTGTTTATTGGTGACATCGGAGACATGATTATACACTGAGTGAGCATATTATTATGACTACCTGACATGTTTATGGAAATGCACGCCACAATGTTGCTAGCGGGCCGGACCAATATAAAAAGGGAAGCTGAGTGTTGTCGACAACACTAGACGTGTTCCATTCTTCAACTATGGGTATACGACGCGATTTAACATTCATGGGGTGCTCAAGAGCAGCCGTTGTTAAAGTATTTAAAGACTGGACGTTTAGTTGGAAGATGGGGTCTGAACGTTCGCATTGTGGCCGCTCGCGGATGGTTGATGATCGGACAAAACGGAGACTGTTCACAACTGGTAAAGGATAACAGAAGGGCAACTATGCATCAAATCACTGCAGACCTTAATCAGGGGTTCTCCAAAACGGTCTCTGAATGCACTGTCCGCATCGCATGGGATACGGAAGCCGAAGATCTGTCTGCAGCCAACAAGCGGAAACGACTCCAATTCGCACAGGAGCACAAGGACTGGACTATCGAGCAGTGGAAACAAATCATGTGGTCTGACGAGTTAGGATTCCAGTTACATCATGCAGACGGCCGCGTGAGAATCTGGCGGAAACAGCACGAAAGCATGGACCCCGCATGCATAAGTAACCCTTCAGGCCGGTGCGGGCAGTGTTATGGTCTGGGGAATGTTGTCCTGTCATGCGTTGGGTCCGTAAATACGTGATGAACAACGTCTGGATGGCACAGCATACCCTGTCATGTTGATGGGGTACCCCAATGGAGATGGCTACTTCCAGCAAGACAATGCGCCATGCCACAGAACTCGTATTGTGCAGGAGTGGTTCCAGGAACATGAGGGGGGCTTTACCTTACTTCGGTGGCCCCACAACCCCCAAATCTCACTCCAATTGAGTATTTGTGGGACGAAGTCGAACGAATCATCAGACGGCTGGATCCACCACCGTCCAATCTAGCACAACTTGACAGTGCTATCCGTCAGGCATGGTGTCAGATTCCTCCCACCACTTTCCAACATCTCGTGGAATCAATGCCACGAAGAATCACCGCAGTATTAAAGGCAAAAGGTGGCCTAACGAGATACTAACAGGCTGCTCATAATAATATGCTCACTCAGTGTATAGTGCGCATGTAAGCGAATCCGATGGTAGTTGTCCTTCGCGTTCACATTTTTTGTGGCTCTCGGTACATTCTCATCATTGTTCTAATTGTATCTAATTTACAAAGCTGTAAAAGTATTGGTTGACCCATAACATGATAATTGCCTTTGAAATCAGAAACTACATTTGCCAAAGAATCAAAGCCACGCGTGGAAGTGATCGATTTCTGGATTCTGCTGAAGCTAAATAATCTGAATATGATAAAATATTTTCAGATTCCAGGCCAAAACTGAACACGGTCCACGTCGTTGTTTTCAGAATCGGATACTATTAACGTATATTGAAAAAAAAATGAAAAATAATAAAGAAAATTTCACGGCCTGGAACTCGAACTAGGGACTTTCTAACCTAACCCAACCTAACCTAACCTAACCTAATCTAACCTAACCTAACCTAACCTAACCTAACCTAACCACTAAGCCACTATGGACATGGAAGCTGTCGCTCGAACAAGGAACTGTGTTGAACAAGCCTCTGTTCATAGGACATGTTTGATAACGACAGGTTCCATGTCCACGGTGGCTTTAGTGGTTATAGTATCGGGACGTAACCCGAAGGTCCTTGGTTCGAGTCCAGACCGTGGAATTTTCTTTACTATTTTTCACTATTTATTTATTTATTTATTTAATTATTAATATGCGGAGGTATGGCGTGGGTAAAAACCCTCCTATTTTCCAGTTATACCTTACTTATTGATGAAAACATTTGAGGTGTGGCATAGGATAAACCCATCGACCGTTCTTGAGATATTCTTTAACGAATATTAATCTTCATCTAACGGGAAGGGGAAAAAAGTAACAAAAGGCAGGAGGGGTGAGGGGGTTAGGAGCAGGAGCAGGGCCGTAACGGTATGAGGGGGTGTTGGTTAGTAGGTTTCAGTTAGTTGGGACGTCATTCTTACCCGACTCTATGGCTGCAAATTGTGGGTTCGTATAGCTTCGCTTCAATCATTACACAGGCCAAAAAAAAATAACTTTTTGAATTCATCTTTAACGTTAAGAGCTGAATCTTATGCTTTTGCATGTGCAGAATTCCTATCCGACTTCAGTTTTTTCTATCATCCACAGATTTCTTGTTTTTCAATGAAACGCTTCTAAATTATTCAGGCCTGATATATTTCCTTGTGGCCTTGGAAATATGACGTGACAGAAAAAAGTCGATTCGGAATCAGCACAAAGATTTTTTCATCGTTGGCCTATGTAATTTAAAATCTGAGATGTGGCAAAGGATAAATCCTCATTTAAAGAAAAATTGTACAACAGGACAAAAAGACAAGCTCCCAATGTTCTGCCATTGTTGAAGAATTGTTGTTCTGACGCCATTTGGGAGTTGCCTAGAGTTAAACCACGACCTACAGGACATTTCTTTCTCGTTTCCAAATTACTATAAAATTTTAAATCGAATCGTTTTCTTTGACCCGAATTGCACAGAGGCACGCAACAATATTTCATTTTGAAAATAATTACTGTAATTAAAGACTCCTTTTTTGAAAAACACGTGTGAAATCATTCACTAGAGTCATAGCCAAAGTTCAGCAGAATTCTTGCCTTGATTGATAGGCGAATGATCAAGTCGTTAATATCCAGTAGGTCATGGTAATAAAATGAAACCAGGTAATGGTCCAATTAAATTTCAATTGTAAGGCACTGTTAGTTTTCTAGCAATTAAAATTGCAAACTTAAATGGACATACCGGGTTATTTTTCCATCGGGCAGGCTATAAATACAGAGTCGAGTCACATTATTATGACCACCAGCTAATATCCCGAATAACCGCCTTTAGCGGCACGGACAACAGCTGTGTGGGAGTGAGTCAATAAGATTCTGGTAGGTTTCTAATGATAGCTGTTGCTATGCAGACTGTAAAGTATCCGATAGCTGCGGTGGTTGTTCCATAGGGTAATTAGGGGACCAGGGTAGTACTTGGAACTCCTGGTCGTGTTCCTCAAACCACCCCCGAACAATTGCAGCCGTATGTCACATCGCATTGTCTTGCTGGAACGTGCCATCCCCCTCTGGGAAGACAGTCGCCATGTATCGGTGTACTTGGTCTTCAATTATGTATAAATAACCGAATCGGTTGAGAGTGCCTTCCACAGGTATCAGTGAGGCCAGACAATGCCATGAGAACACTCCCCACACCATGACCAGCCTGGATTCGTCCAACAGTGGTTGCAGGATGCTTGTTCTCGGAGGTTTCTCGCCTCACCCGCCAACGGCCGTCACTTCTGTAGAGCAGAATTTGTGACTCATCGGTGAAGGCAGCCTTTTTCCAGTCAGAAGTGGTCCTGTTTCTGTACTGTTGGGCAAGTTGAAGCCGTTTTTGGCGATGTACCTTCGTCAGCATGGGTGCGGTGGCCATCCGTCTGCTGCGGAGGCTATACGTAGCAGGGTCTAGAGACATGTCTGATAGCTCCCTCGTTGGTTTGAGCGGTAAGTTGGTCCACTGTAGCTCTTCGGTTGGCTTTCGCAGCCGACGTTCACTTCTCTCATCAATGGTACATGCTGCTCCATTTTCTCAGTCATGGTACACTTTAACTACAGCAGCACGAGAACAGTTTACAAACTGCGCGGGTTCCGAAATACTGCCACCTTTGGCCCGAAAGCCGATTATCATCCCCTTTTCCAGATGTGATAAATCACTTTTCTTACCCATTGCAGCAATGAGTGATATGTTTTTAACATAGTGGAAACCTACCTTATATAATCGCCTAATCCAATTCCCAGCGTGTGACATAGTTCCTCGGCTGGGCAACCCCGAAAACAAACGTAGGAGCTGGTCATAATAATGTGACTCGACCCTGTATGTATTTTCCCCCATTGCAATTCTCTATTTTTGAAGCTGAGACCTTCAAAACTTGAAGGTTAGGAACTCGATGCATCATTTCGCAATGAAATTTCCTCATACCGTAAATTAAAACAAGTGAACCGATTTGGTTGCAATAATTTGTTGCTTGCGCCATAGTCTGTTCGTTTCTCGTCCACAGATCCTAATAACACCAGTTACTCTAGTTTTAGTCCATTATCGTTGGTTTCAAGATAAAAATTTATAACGCACTAAGCTAGTTGCTTGATGATGTGGAGAAATCAAATTAAATTTTCTAGGAAATTTATTATTGCTGCGGGATCGGTTAACTGTTGCGATGGTGGCGGCGCGCATGCGCGTTTTAATGGGAAACGGAGGCTCGAGCGAGTTGATTGATTGCTTCCTGCCATCCATCGCGACTTTCACTGGTTTTACCTCTTTAAGTTTCTAATAAAATTGCGAGTTTATATTAGATTCTGGGCCATTAGCGGTAATTGGGTAGGACATAATTAGACCAAAGTTCAAGTAAGTAATCGAAGACAATCTTCACACTGAGAGAAGCATCAGTGGACTACTTACTTTTAGAATTTATATATGTGAACATATCTTAAGTTAACTGTTGATTGGTAGTAGTGTTGGCCAAAGAGAAGTTTTTGTCTCTTTTGAAAGCATTATGTCAAGAAGAAAGTCGATTTGATTTTGAAAATCTTGAGATTGGTTGAATGGGGTCGCGTGTGATTTATCTACTGATTCTCTCCCCTTAGGATTTGGGTAAGGACGGTTCGGCTGATTGAGGTAGCACGTTCCTACTTCCGCTGGCAATTTCTCCCCCATTGACTTTCTTCCCACCGAGGAGAGGTGATAAAAATCAATGGATGCCGTTCGCTGATGAACTGGAGGGGTTTCTTCTGCCTTTCAACGATAAATTTCAGCCTTTCGAAAGCGAGCGAATCCCATTCGATTTGATTGCGCTCCAAGGGTGAAGCCTGCAATGTGTCTTCTCTAGAACAATGTGGCCCATTTGTAGGCTTCGCGAGTATCCTCAAAAAGACACTTCTTATCACAACGTTTTTCTTTATTCAACAAAAGTTGAAATTTTGTGTATTATCAACTTATGTCACCAACATATGTTGAATAGATGGAAATGTTCTTTGGAGAATTTTTTTTCATTCCAAGCCTCCAGACGTTAATGAATTAGATATGAAAAACATTCTGTTTTACCTCAACAGTAAGTTCAGCAAAAGTCCTCTACAATAGTTTTTTGCGTTTACCATTGGCGAATTCTATCTTCTCTACTGTCACTTAGATATGAGTGCAAATTAATCTGTTGCACTTTTTCCTCTTTAGAATGCTGACCACCTATGTAGCAATAGGCACACATATCAAGAATTCGTAACTTAATCAAAATACATTAAGTATCAAGATTAAAAACCCACCCCATCAGTACTTCGCATTGATTCCACGAGATGTTGAAAGGTGATGCGAAATTTGCCTGAAATTTGCTGGTTAAGGAACTAGTTGCCTGATGGCTCTTTCCACTTCGTCCCACAAATGCTCATTTGAGATCTGGTGGGGTCCACCTAAGCAAGATAAAGTCTCCCTCATGTTCCTGTACAATATGAGCACCATGCCATGGCCCATTGTCTTGGAGGAAGAAGCCATTAGGATTCGCCATCAACATGATAGGATGAACTTGATCAGCAATGATACTTAGATATGTTGGGTTGTTCAGATGTTGTTCCACACGAATTAAAGGGCCTAAATCATGCCAGGAAAACATGCCCCAAACCATACTTTGTTTCATGCATGTTGGGTCCATGCTTTCATGCTGTTTCCACCAAATTCTCACTCTGTCATCTGCATGATGCAACTGGAAACGTGATTCATCATGGCTATTTTTCCAATGCTCGACTGTCCAATCCTTGTATTCCTGTGGGAATTGGAGACGGCAAAGCTGTTTGAACAGGCCTTCGGCTTCCATATCCCATACGATGCAGTTCAGAGATTATTTGAGAGGATCTCTGATTAAGATCTGCAGTAATTTGATTCGCTATTGCCTTTCTGTTGTCCTTTACCAGTCTTGCCACTCTCCGTTCTCGCTGACTGCCGCAATTCGCAAGCTCAGACCCAGTTTTTCGGCTGACAACACTTTAACAACAGCTGCTCTTGAACATTTAACGAATGCAGCTGTTTTGCTCATACTCGCTCCATCGCTCCGAGCGCTAAGTCATTCCACGTTCAAAGGCTATTAAATCATAGCTAATTCGTCTACAAACGTAGGTAGTCATAATTAATCTGGCCACTAAGTATAAATACTGGAGATAATGCTCCAATTTGTCAGACACATTGAAAATGTGAGCCGCTTCTAATCTTTTTGCTCCAGTCGTAATGTTACTCGTACATAAAATTTAATTATTATAGTTTCATATTACGTATTTTGACTTGTGACGAAGTGCCGGAAACTGTGGACAGTGATTAACCAAGAAACCAAGGAGAAAACACTATTCCACAAAAAGACTTTTAATTCACGTATACAGGGTGCCCCGTAAGTCGTGATCGTAAATTCAATAGCAAGGAACAAAAAACTTCCTATGAACATAGGTCGAACAACGCACCGTTTCCGAGAAATGATGATGATGATGATGATGATACATAAAAAAAACTATGTAAATGGAATGCCCTGTTCATGTAAATGGAAGGAAGTAGACCTGGCTGATTCTTTTCATGGACTGTGTTTGAGTGAGACTACATGGTTGTAGCAGGTTACAGCAATGCCGAGTTAGCGGATATGCATTTCACGTACGGTCAGGCAAATGGGAATGCAGCAGACGCGTACTCAAGCCGACGACACCCTGATCGTCGCGGTACCCGGTCATTTGGCCGACGGACACTTGGCCGACGGACATTTG
>JAHWFO010072353.1:238382-254898 GCA_023313115.1 Rhysida immarginata
TCGGCCAAATGACCGGGTACCGATCGTCGCATGTTCATCCATCTTCACCAGCGTTTACGTGACACTGGTACATTTAACATCACCCCCCGCGAAGGACGTCCGCGAACCGTTGGGGCTGCTGCAAGGGAACAGGCCATACTGCAGCGTGTGGAAGAGGATCCAACCATCAGCACAAGACGGATCGCCATCGCAGAGGGTGTAAGTCGGAACACTACTTGGAGAATTTTGCACGAAAATGGTCAAGGTACACGAGACACTACCAAAGGAACACATGTACGGGTTGTTGCTCCATTTGTCAATAAAGTCATTCTTTCTCGAAAACGGTGCGTTGTTCGACCTATGTTCATAGGGAGTTTTTTGTTCCTTGCTATAGAATATGCATACCATTAAATTTACGACCACGACGTACGAGACACCCTGTATACATTTCGGGGGCAACGCCGCCTTCATCAGCGTGATACAGGAGATCTGATCAAACAGAAGATCTGATGATAAAGGGTCGGGATACAGGGTGGGGCTAATTGTACAATAAAAGAACCAATAAGTTAAAGGGGGGCATGTAATATTACGTCAATGGGGAAGTTGCATGGAATATCTTTTTTTAAAAAGAAGTCCTGTTTTATATAGATTTCGGTACGCTGAATATGAAAATCGCCATTAAAAGTATTAAAAAACTATCAAATTTAACTTTAAAAATGCAAAACCACGCCCCCAAACTAAAACGATGTGTGACGTCACACGCCATTGAAACACTCGCCTTTGTAGATCAGCTCTGCCACTGCGCTTGCGCGGAAAGGGAATAGCTCCTAAATGGCATCTTGTTTAGCGATACCGCTATTTCTTCGCGTATTTTAATGCATAAGTAAACCATCCAGTAACAAATTGATACTACACAAGTCAAACAGGTTGTTTAAAAGCTCCTCGAACTAATAAAATCGAACATTTCAGATATAATTTAGAAATTACAGCACCATATGAAAGCTTAGCTCCGACATTTCGATTGCCCCCCCCCCCCCCTTCCTCGACCTCCACGAGAAGAGATGAAAACGCAACTACCTATGATAAAATAATAGAGCTCACGAAATTTTGTTCGAAAAACGAGTCCTTCTATTACTTATTTTCATGTCTATATTTCTCCTTGTGGAATTCAGGATTATAGTCGATAATCACCGAAACAAAGATAAGATGTATACATCCATGAGTAAATAATACACTTGAACAAGTGATCGAAACCGGGCGAAATTTAAAGTTTAATCGGATTAAAGTTCTGCTACGTCTGAAGAATCAGACGAAAAAACTAATTGTATCCCATGTGCTTTTGTCCATTCCTTCTTCGGCTAGCTCAAAATCGAAGAATAACATACGAATTCGAGGTCATGGAAACCGACGTTAATTTCGCACCGAGTATCGCTCCTCAGTACTTTCATCTATTTTTATTTCTTCTCTCGTGATGTTTCGGTGCTCTTATGAATGCTTTATTAAGTCTTATTTTAATACTTAGTGCTTGTATACATGGGAATGAAATAATAATTGTAAGCATACATGTTTATTATAGATAAAGATCATAGATAAAGATGTTAGATGCCTACATATATGCAGACAGATCATGAAAAGCAGCATAAGAGATAGGCATGGTTTCTGGTTTCATGGCGCGTGACGTCACATCACTCTTGAGCTATGATGTAGCGTTTTTTGATGGTGTCAACTTTAATAATTTTTTTAAAAAGAACTACGCACAATTAGAAAAAAGAGAATACCCATACCGGTATATTAGTGATCTAAACTATCGAAAAAAAAAATTAAAAAAATTCCATGCAGCTTCCCCATTATGCTTCGATGTCCTGGTTTTCACGTATGGTTAGTGATTTCAGTTTTTTTTCCCCTCAGTAATCCACTTACCATAACCTCTACTCTTTTCATCATTGCCATTAGTGCTTTTTACTGCTTCTCACATAAAAATATTATACAATTACTGAATGTTAAAAACAACAGAAATAGCAAGTGCGGCTGCGAAAATTATGCTGGTAGACAACGATTAAATTAACACACGCCAAGTTGAAGCCCCGGTTTCCTGACTTGGCTTTGGATAAAGCAGTCTCTTGAATTTTTTAAAATATTTTCCTACGCTTCACGTTCCAAAACCACACTGCTTAAAATTGTATAGGATGCAAACCTAATGCATTCTTGTGAGATTCTTTTAAAACCGCTTTTCTAGTTTAAGGAATCGAAAAGTTATCGTTCGGCAACTGCAGAGATGCTGCTTCTAAATTTCCCAAATGGTAATTTCGTTTCATATGGATTTTTTTTAGAACAGTTATTGAGACACACTTATGCATATGAATAAAATAAAATTGAAACTGCAAGCCCTTCCTATTATCTTCTTTGTATTTTTTCCTCCAAACATTTATATTGTTTTTAATTTCCGCTATTTGGCATGATATGAAGATACGTTGCGTTTCCTTTGGAACAAAAATGATTAATGAAATGTCTGTGCATACCTATCTCTCGTGATTAAGTCAGCAGTGTCTTCCTTTTTTCTCTCTTTTGTTTCCACCAACTGTAATCTTCTCTCACTCTTGATTTTTCTCTTAGAATTTCGCAATGTAATGCTGGCGGATAAAAATTTCTTTTTGTTGTTTCTATGTTCATCAATCTTTGCATCGAGCGTCACTTTCTGCGGTTGAGTTTCATTTAAGGTTTCATTACAGTTTCTTTCTTATTAAAAATGCTTAAAGTGAAGGAAGCTTGGAATAAGGAGATAAGAAAGCTCGAGAGGAGATCCTTTTAAATGTGGGAATGAATTTCAAACCCCAAGGATTAAATAGTGGAGGATGTTGTCAGAAATATGGAAAACTTCAAGCCACATAATTAATAACGTCTCTGAGATGAAAGATAAAGAGGAACCTTTCATTAATGGAATAGATTTTTATTTCCATTCACTTATTTTCACGTGGTTCAGAAAACAAAATTATTTAGAAAGATCATTCCAAAAATAGATTGCATCCTATCATTTCGTTTTTTTCCTCACCATGGTTGATGGAATTTTCTATTTTTACCGACGGCAAATGAGTTTCGAGAGTCGCAAAAGGATACGTTTGTAGGTTCACCTCTGAAGCTATGGTGAAAACGAATCTCAGTAGGTTGGGGTCTTGCAAAACTAATATCATCTCACTCGGACTTCGATTATTGCGTTTTTCTAATTAAAAAACTTTTCTTATATGTAATAGAAAAAAGAGAGGCCCTTCTCCAGTTAATTCTAACGAAATTAACTTTTTTCGGAAAATTCGACGAAGAAAATTGCTTTTCTTTCTGGAAAAATGCAATTTAATCTCTCAAAGCTAAAAATACTAACATAATTGTATCATTTGCCCTTAGCTATAACCCTCTAAAAGAGAGAACAACATCCACCACTTCTAATCTTCTGTTATTTACTAAGTTTTTAATAAATCTAATGAAGATTCCAAAAGGCTTAGAGATTGGAGAAGATAAGCCAGGAATCATCTTGTATTTTCGTTTCGGCTTTATTCCATTCCTAATAGAACAGAAATCGATAAGTTAACATCTGAAACCGATGTGTGTTCTCGGGTAATCATCAGTTCCTCCCACTCCCAGAGGGTTTTCTCCGGAAGGGATATCAACCTCCACTTGCCTGATTATTGCACTGTGACCAGAAATATTTCTAGGTCAGTCCGAGTTGGGCAGTTGCGAAAAAAATGTTCTTTCTTAATTTCAGAGAACTAGTTTTTCCAGATATCAAGATCTGGCCCAAAATGATAGAACCATCGTCTTCACCTGTCGTAACATTTTAATACTTTTTTAAACAACATGATGAAAACATAGAATGAATTCTGATTCGACTTCAACATGCACATGAGAATATTATGTTTTTGTAACCTATATTGCTTTGTAATATAAAGTCACTGGAAATTTTATACAAATTTAGTAACCAAGAAAAATACCGTTATTTTGCAACACTTATACATCTACCAGGCATAGATTTAATCAATCTTTGTAAACTGGACATCCTGTTGAATTCATCCTTCCACGAGATAAGATACTGTCCCATTCCACTCTCTTTTCCTAATGATGATGATTTAGAGGAGATGTTTTGCGTTTGCAGTTTTTAATGTAGCTTCATCCTGGTAATGCTCGATTTAGAAACATTTATTGGTTGTGAAGCTGATTGCCTTAAACTCATTATGGAATTGTTCATTTGCTCTTTTTTGGCGGGCAATCAGGATATGCCCTCTACCAGTTGATTTCTTTTGACCATAATTTCAGTTGGATTTGCAAGAATTTAGCACAATATGATAGGACCTATTATTAAGTACCGAAAGGTGCTTTATGCTATCTGTCTGTCCGTCTGTCTGTAACTCCTCCGAGGCTATGAAAGATTTTCAAAATCTGTTTTCGTCAGTCGATGAATATGGTTCATGGCACGAACCAGTCACAAATATTATCTAAATCGGTTCATTGGCACGTGCACAAATGGTACCTCTATTTTCCCGCCTAGCAATTTTCAATGGTTTATTGAGTAATATATCAAACAAATCGTAATGACAAGATAGAAGCGGTTATTCATTACTATTTTCGTCAGTCGATGAACATGGTACTTGGCACGAAACAATCACGAATAGCACGTGCACAAATGGTACCTTCACGACCCCACTTAGCAATTTTCAATGGTGAGATATATTAAGTAATATATGAAACAAATCGTAATGACGAGATAGAAGCAGATATAAATTACTATTTTCGCCAATTAATATGGTTCCGGGAATGAACTATTTTGAAAATGGTTGAAATCGAAACAATGACACGTGCTCTAATAGTACCCTTATGACACCCTCAAAAATTTTCAATAATAAGATATGGCATGTAATATATCAAACAAATTTGGATGATGTGTCATGAATGAATGTAACGTAAATTAATGATAATCGAAATTGGTTTCAAGGAACCTGGTTTAGTGGAACCATTATGATTCCTTGGAATTTCAATGCTAAAATATGGCATGTAATATATCAAACGACTTGGAATGATGTGTTAAGAATGAATATGACGTAAAATTAATGATAGTCGAAATTGGTTCAAAGGTACATGGTTTAATGGTATCTTTATGCTCTATTAGAAACTTACAATGTTAACATAGAGCGGTTTAAAAATATAGTTCTGCGAATGGTTTAGTTTAACCTTTCGGTACTTGGTTATGCCATTCCTTAATGGTTTATTTTACTTGCAATAGCTCGAATGGAAATGTATTGCTTGCACAGATCTGTGCTTCATCCTTTTTCAAATTCAGATAAGGCTTTTCTTCGGTCCCATAACTTTTAGATAACAATTGGAAGTAGATTGAAAACTTGGTGAATAAACTTTGCGCTGTAGCATTCCATTTATGGTTAGGTGGTGCTATCATTGTGGGACAAGCAAACTATCACTTTCAATACAAAATTATGAATATAACAAGAATTTTAAATAGCAAACATATCGTTCACGTGTGCTAAATGGTTTAAGTTGAATCAGAATTCATCGTTTTCGTCACGTTTTCTTTTTAAAGATCCTGTATTAAAGATGCTACGATACGTATAGATGGTTCTATCATGTTGGAACCGAACTTAGTAAAATTGTTTAATTATCTACATGTATTCTTGGAAATATTCTTTCTTCTTTAAACAGAACTCTGAAGTGGGGTGAGTTCGGGGAGGATGCCCCACGTAAGGCTTTAAGCAGTTTTCTCCAGAAAAACTAAGAATTTTTTCAACTGAAATGATACAGCATTAAACATTTGGTCAATTGGTACATGTACTAAAAATTTTAAGCAATTTTAGCCAGTACGTAATTTTAAAAAAAAAATAAAATATCCCCCCCCCCCCATTGTGGGGCGTATTCCCCATATACTGGGGGGGGGGACGCCCCACTAATAAATTGAACCAAAATGTTGCATTTATTCAAATTACTTTATTTTCGTTGTCCACATGGATTGCACATGGATTGCACTTATTGCCATACACGGTGCAAATTTCGTGAAGCCAATGGAAACAAGCAAAACATTCAATCCAGCCACTCTTTTGTTTGGTTTTGTAAAAGCTCTCGCCACACTACACGATTTTTATGCTCATTTGTTACAACTTTAGTGCATTTGCTGGTCGACGGTACAATTTTGATTTCGGTGTTTACCTAACCAAAATGTGCCCTGTCTTTTTCCTCTTTTACTTGTAGGACTTTCGATAGCAGGAATTGAAGATATTGGCTTCAAGGTTTTGGATGGAGAGTAGGATTTGTTTAGTTTAGCTGTTGCATCTGCTAAATTCATAAAAATCAAATTAATTACTTGAAGCTCCCAATGTTTGTTTTTGTTTGTTTGTTTGTTTTTTTTGAAAGGTTCATTGATGTCATTTTCCGTCTTCGTGTTCGGGATGGAATCCCAAATTGTCTACTAGCTTGATTCACACCAAGCTTTTTTGATTTTAATGCATCCACCGCTTGTTGTAAAGCTTCTAACGACCTCTATCAGCTCCACAAGTTTTTCTGTGATATATGCGAAATAGTCACTATCTGTATAAAAAATTAATTTTAAACTGACACAAACTGGGGCATCTCTCCCCAACATATTAGTGGGGTATCTTTCCCATTTTAACATCTCATTATCGAATAGTTGTGTCTGGTCACCCCATGCCTTTACAGAAAGAGCACATCTTGTTTGACATATAAAATGGGTGTTTCCAGCTTTGCCGACCGTATCCTTAAATGCGGATACGATTTTGATTTAAAGTTAGTTAACTTTTTACATACTACCACCAATACTAAAATGTTAATTTTTCTAGAATCTTTAGAAATTTGTGAAGAAGAACTCCCCCACCCTTTTACTAAACATAGGTGATGATTATTTCTCTAAGACGATAGCCACATGATTAAACGATTAAGGAAAGTCCTAATGAAAAGAGAACACTGTATAATGATAAATTCAAAAATTATTACTTATTTAGATTATAGCCTAATATTTTGGTCAGGTTCCCACAGGCCACACAGCCAGTCACTGATAGGTTAAGGTTAGCGGAACTTCTTGCTTCCTGATTGGTCCATTCCTGTATTTCCTAAAAATACTTACTGTTCAGTGCTGCCGTTTTATGGGAAAGAGCGAAATACGGGAAATTGTGATATCCCCCAAATTTTTGTAAAAAAAAAAAATAAATAATAACAAATGTAAAATATAAAAATATTCAAGTACTTTTAATTTTTAATGAGAAATTTATTTTCCCTCACTCAAGAAAAGCCTTTTGAAGAGCTGGAGTATGACAGAGATGCTTTGTAGTTGAAAAAGATAGATGTGGAAAAAACCTTTCATTAGGACATTTAAATGGCTTCAATCGATATCTAATATCGATATCCGTGCATTCATATTTTGATATTGATGCTTATAGTGGTAGCGGGAAATGCGGACGCCTAGTTGCGGGGAAAAACCACATCTCCTGATGGCAGGACTGATTTAGTTGTCTGAAGATACACGCTGAGGAAGGCTGCTTAGCAGCTGAAATGTACATACGTGCAATAAAAGCTAATATTTTGTGAATTAGAGGTGTCTGCAACCCTCTACTTATTCTAGCACTAGTTGTGCCCGCGGTTCCACTCACAGAGAACTCAGAGAAAGAGCAGAGAAAGACAGAGCAAAAAAAAAAAAACAAAACGTGCAAAAACTGCAGCCAAAGTACAATTCATAGTATTATTTTTGTAGAATAGTTTAACTTCAAAAGGTAATATTTAACCAAAGCGCGATTTAAAATACTCGTGGCGACATCTGTTGCCAAGATTTTCAACATCGCATGGAACTAGTTTTTGTATTTCCCCGTGGGAATGAGACATTTTCCCGCAGTAAAAAGTACCTTAAATGTTGATGCAGACTATAAGCTATAACCATACTAAGTTTCATCAAAAACTGTCCAGTAGGTTTTGCGTGATGCGTGCACAAACACAGACTCGTTGCAGTTTTATTATATGTATAGATTATCCATAGTTGGTGCTCATAAATTTCCTTATAGTCCGAGAAATTATGCACCCGATGCGATCCTCCGGATGTTAAGAGCACAACTGAGGGTCGCATCGGATTGGTAGCACAACTTTACCGACAAGAAGCTTTGCTGTCCTTTCAGATTTCTCTCTCCGTGTCTCAAATCATGTCGTGTCTCAAGGGAACTAGGCATATCTTAGAGCGCAGTTCGAAACAAGAGCATGCTTATAAGGTGCGAAGATTCTCGACCGCATTGATAACGATAATCAGTAAATTAAACGCGTGTATTATCCGAATGAGGTCACTTTTCTCATATCTGGGAAAGTGAAGAACATATTGTTCGGATATGGAACACTCGAATGTTTTGGTGGTCCAAAAGTGAATGCTTTGTATGGCCTAATGTTTGATAAGCTTCCTTTTTTGGGTGAGTCTTCCGGGACCGGTTTATATGGACATGCTGGAGAACTTCAATTTTCTAAGACTACCAGGATGTGCGCCGCTACATTGGACATAACTGAATTCAACGATCCCCAACCGTTTGGAAGAGATGGCCCTACAACATGGTCTCCACATTCTCCGAATACAACAAACATATTCTGAGGTGCAAGCGGTTTTTGTGTTATTAGATTTCTTTACATAATTTTCAATT
This sequence comes from Rhysida immarginata, assembly GCA_023313115.1. Taxonomy (NCBI): domain Eukaryota; kingdom Metazoa; phylum Arthropoda; class Chilopoda; order Scolopendromorpha; family Scolopendridae; genus Rhysida; species Rhysida immarginata. The sequence goes on from JAHWFO010072353.1 coordinate 247,037, forward strand.
AGCTCGTATGAGGGTAAGCTAACAGGATGCAAGCTTGTGAGTATTAAATCGAGTATGCTAATATGATTGTACTTGATGAACAGCACAAAATTAATTTCTATGGAGAAATAAAATCTTCTGGAATGCTGGCATTGGCCTTGTTGCGTGCCGGTATCGACTGATCTCCCAGCAAAAAGAGAGAAAGAGAGAAATTGCAGAAGGTAATCTTTGGAGGTTTCATCCGATATGCTTCGCTTGCCATCCGCTCGTTGTCACGTGATATTTTGTTCAAGTGAGGTTGCGGAATCCTTTGATCGTCTCATGCTTTGATTTCATTGACCTGAAAGAGAGATACGTGAATGACTGTGTGGAAGCCCTTCCTCAAAAACGATTTTTGTCTGCAAATGTCAGACACTAACAACCAAAAATACCAATATTTGGTGGGGATAGATTAAATTTGAAGGAGTCTAATAACACTGGCCAACAAAATTTAAGTTTTTTCTTGTAACTAAATGCAAGTGGTTGATTTTTGGTAATATTTTTTCTGCTGACTACGAATATACGAGGCCTGTGAGAAAAGTATCCGAACTTCGGCCGGAAAAAAAAAAATTACACACCTGGAGCATTGGAAACCTAATCACCCTCAAAGTAGTCTCCTTGGGACTCCACACACTGCTCCCAGCGGTGCCGCCATTGTTGGAAGCATTCCTGGAAAGCGTCTTTCGGAATGGAGTTTAGCTCGGCTGTCGTTGCAGCTATAATGTCCTCTCTTGTCTGAAATCGCGTTCCTTTCAATGGCCTCTTGAGTTTGGGGAACAGCCAAAAGTCGCAGGGGGCCAGGTTAGGAGAGTAAGGAGCCTGTTGTACCACGGGAGTCTGGTTATTCGCCAAAAAAGTCTGAATCAAGTTTGGTTTTTGAGGCGCCAATTGCCTGTTGACCACGTAGGCGACGGAGGACATCCCTGTAGTACTCTTTGGTAATTGGTTGACCCTGTGGTGCGTACTCGTGGTGTACCACACCGCGAGAGTCAAAGAAAGCAGTCAGCATCACTTTCAAATTGCTGCGCACTTGGCGGGCCTTCTTTGGTCGTGGTGACGAGGAATGCTTCCACTGTGACGACTGACGGTTTCCACCTGGCTGTCGCCCAGTTTCTGGCAAAATTTGATGCAGTAACGCTGCTCCAGTCGATCCGTCATTTTCCTTCAAATGAAAAACCGACGAGAGCACAACACACTACCTCCCTCTAATGCTGATTGCCAGTAACTGACGCTATTGAGAGGCGGGAAAAAATTCACGCCTACGCACAAAGGTTCAAGGTCGGCTCATGCAAGCGCGCGCGATCCAAATCCATCAGGTTTTCACAAAAAAAAAAAAATTAGGTCGGATACTTTTCTCACAGGCCTCGTAATTTTTAAATTTCTCTAGCACGCAATTTTCTTGTTTTACAATGAAACATTTTTAAATCATTCAGTGTTTGGGGCCTGGTAAATTTACTTGCGGCCTCAAAATATGGATAGTTTAACAATGCAGACTCTTCTCTTCACACCCTTTACTTTAACACTAGTTGTTACCCGCGGCTTCGCCCGCCCGCGCCATCTGTTGAGGGGAATTACAAAGCAAAAGCAGATAATTTTAAATGAAAACCCCAGAAAGTGGGGAGGGGGGGTCGTATGGGGCTGATTTCTGGCGATAGAGCAGGTCCTTTATTGATAAGCCTGCCCTGAAAATTTCAAGTCGCTAGCTCAAACCGTCTAGGAAGAGATAGAATTACAGATAAATACACGCAAGAGTTTTTTTACTTTAACATAGAAGTTTCGATGTGCATAACTTGGAAACTTGACGTGATAGAAAAAATCTAAAAGCAGATTCGGATTCTACATACAAGTTACTACTAAGAACACTATGTGTGATCTTAGTTACAGAATGTGTGTTGACTAGTGTAATTTTTTTTTTATACCTAGATTACTGTAAAAACGAAGTAAGTATTTCAATTTTCACTTTTCAAACAAAGAGGAAATAAATAATACTAAGAGTCATCCATACAACAGTATAATTTTCTAAAGGTGTTGCGAAATTGCTTCCAGCTGACAATTGACACCTGATAAACAGCTGGCAACAGGTGCACCAAACAACATGTCAATACTTCCCTACAACATCTGGTAACATTTCTTCGGACTTATTTAAAGATCATGTCATCATTAAGGCCGTTTTGTATTATATCAAATGCTCTGCTTGAATACAACCAGAGCATTTGATATTTTAGGACTAGTGTCTTCTTAATGGAAATGTCATTTCCATTTATTACTCTTTTCCAGGGAGTTTGGCTAAAAAATGCATTAGAAAATCAATAAATTAATAATGAATAAAGCTATTAGAGAAATCCTTGTACTGAGCGAGTAAGTCCAATTTATTCAGTAATCGAGTGATGTTTTTTTAGTTTGTTATTCAAACGGAATTAATTTGTAATTTACATGTAAAATTAGCTGCGTTCCAAATCAATTACGGCAGTAATTTTAAATGTTTCCAAGAATTCTCTCACTGAAATACGAAGCTAAATAAAGTCCTGGAACAAATGGCTAATGGAAATAGGAAATCATCTTCGCAGAACAGCTTCTAAAAAACAAGCACCGGATAAGGCCGATTATAATTTGAAGATTTGGAAATAAGAAAGTAATATGAAATAAAACTAGAAAAGTTCTTGAACAATCAAACCAACGTCGTCTAGATAAAGAAGGCCTCCACAATGAAATGTCATCCGGCGAAAGGTAATCCGGCCAACCTTCATTCTTTCCAACAAACGAAAATGAATATTGATTGTTAAAATCCAAGATGGAAACAATGAAGATTACATTGTTACTCGGACTAGTAAGGTCAGGTGACTTTTCCGCGCCGGGGCCTGTCTTTCTCGTTGGCTACGTGTTGGTTAAACTAACGTCACCTAAAACACAAAGCCTTACTGACTAGCGTCATCAAATCTGAGCCTTCAGGTTCTTACTTTCTTGTACGAAGTAAAGGAATATTGTAATCGCGAAAAATTTCGGTTTTCAGTTTTCAACGGAAATATACCGGGTGGGCAAGAAATAACGTGAGGTGTTCAGAGCTCGCTAGCAGGAATTCTATTAGGCCAAATGCAGTACATTTTGGTGTATATACTTAGTGGAACATGCAGTTTCTATTTCTGCAAAATAAAAAAAAGTACCAAAAGTCGCCATAGGGGGCGCTTATTTCAAGAAAACAATGAATACCTAATTGTCAAATGAACAAATACCGTACAAACCAACTTTAGTAACAACAGTAAACAATGTTTTATTTTTAATTCCAAATGTGTTTCAATATGACCACCAGTGTGCTGTTCCAATAGCTGCATGCGGTACACGACATTTTCTACGGCAGCTCGCAGCATATCTGCATTAATTAGTCTGATATGTAACGTTATTTAATCCTTTAGGGTTGAGAGGTCAGGAACATGTGCTTGATACCAAGGCTTTTCAAATATCCCCATAACCAAAAATCACAAGGATTGAGATCAGGCGACCTGGGTGGCCATACCATGGGAAATGCACGACTAATTATTCTGTTGTCTGAAAAACGTTCTCGCAAGATCTGCCGCACCTGACGTCCGATATGCGGTGGCGCACCATCCTGCATAAAAATGGTAGAATCCAGACAACCCTTTTCCTGCAATCGTGGTATCACAAAATTCTCAAGCATATCGGCTTACCTGGCAGAATTGACGGAACAAGTCACCGGTCCACGGGGACGGATTTCTTCAAAAAGTACGGGCGATGATGAAAGAAGCAGTAAAGCCGCACCATACTGTTAATTTCGGTGAATGCATAGGAGTTGGCAGACACACTTGTGGATTTGATGCAGCCCAAATACAGCAGTTGTGGGTATTGATATCACCATTCAAATAAAAACGTGCCTCATCACTCCATAAAATTTGCCATGGCGATGCATCATCCACTTCCATACGTGCTAAAAATCTCAACGAAAAGTCAGTTCGGGTACGTTCTTCTCCAGGAAGCAATTGTTGAACAGGTGTGAGTTTATACGTAGGGATAAAATGTCAATATCTTATGCAAAATTTTCCTCACCGTCGAATATGGGATATCTGTTTGGCGTGCTATTGCGTGTACACTGCTGGTACCCTGCACAGTAGTTGCAACTTCTTCAACGTGTTGCTGCCTGATTCGTTTGCGTCCCCGGCCTGGTTGCACTCCTAGAGTTCCGGTAGATTCAAATCGTTCAATCATTTTCCGTAAGTTAGTTATGCTCATCGGTCCTCTTCGTAACGTTTTCAATAGCCGGAATTCACGAAGGGCAGCACTTGCATTGTCGCTCTTCTGATAAAACAACTTGACTAATAACGCCCGGTCAGGCAGAGTAAGCGTCATCGTCAGGCCATTCGTTCGTGAATGATGGGAAATCCTCAGCCTTGCCTTTTATTGTCATGATTGCTCAACACGGAACGCGCTTATGCAAATGTATTCATTGTTTTCTTGAAATAAGCGCCCCCTTGGCGACTTTTGGTACTATTTTTTTTTTTTTTTTGCAGAAATCGAAACTGCATGTTCCACTAAGTATATACACCAAAATGTACTGCATTTGGCCTAATAGAATTCCCGCTAGCGAGCTCTGAACACCTCACGTTATTTCTTGCCCACCCGATATATTTTGACCATCCCTGAGTCCATTTTGACGTGTTTCGGCGTGTCGTCTGTACGTACGTACGCCTGTGTGTATCTCGCATTTCTCAAAAACGGTTGGGCGTAGGTTGTTGAAACTTTGTTTTAGGACTGTATTTTGATAGCAATCGCCTGGGCCGAACATGTGATTTTGTGGTTTCTACAACAGATTTCCTTTCATGTCTATGGAGTTTTAATGGCGTGAGCAGTTTGTGACGTCAGAATTTGACTGAATGACGTCAGAGTTTGAGGAACTGTTTTTGAAGAACTACAGTTGAATAACTTTATTTGAAATTCAAAAACGACTGTCAAAATTTGTTTCTACATTTGGAGTTTTTAGACAACTAAGAGAGAGACGGAAATTCGTGCGTCATAAATGAAAATAAGTATTTTTTTTTCCCAAAAAAGGATTCAATTAAGTTTCGTACAAGGAAGTCCCGTGGTGCCCCCAACAGATTTTTTGTAAACAATGACGGTTGGATTGAACGGCTAGTCAGACTGAGGGCCAGTTCATTATCTGTTTTCTCAGCTGAGATTTCTCAACTGAGTGTTCAGCAACAACACAATGACATTGTTGCAACCAAGTCTTCCTCATCTCAACCATGTAAGTCCATTGTTGCTGAAGACTCAGTTGAGAATACTCACTTGAGAAAGTGGATAGTGAACTAGCCCTGTATATTATAACCACAATTTATTTGAAGCACAACTACACATCTAAAGAAAATCCTTGACTCGTGTTACACTTTTATTTTACAATAGATAAACGGACGGCTTATCAATATTCTATAGAAATTTGTTGGTGGCCTTCCCCTTTAAACTGTTTTGTTAAAATTAGACAGAAGAATGGTAAAGGTGATATGGGGGGACTAAAGAAACATTGATCCATCCGCTTGCTTAATCACGTGAAAACATAAATCAAATACTGGAGGGGAGGGTTCTATGAACTCATGTCTTTCCCGAGATGACAACCATTTTCACCTTGTCGTTCCTTGAGGAAAGGTTCGCGTGACCGATTTGTCCGGTGAGACTTTTACTTATGGATAAACCAACCTTTCGTGTCAGTCCCTTGTCGTCTTGGAGGAAGAGTGGATTAATGGCTGTCGAGTTGATTTTCAGGGTGTTCGTTCTGTTTGTTCTTTGGAATTACACGCTTGACTCTTAAATAACTTGTTTTGATCACGTAAATCGATCTTACGAAAAGCTTTTATATATAAGTGCAGAATTTGAGCTGATAAGTGAACTTTTTCTTAAAGATAATTAGTAAGTTCACTTTTTTTGTATTACTATGGTTATCGAAGTGTCTTAAATTATGAAAGAAATACAGCGATCTTTTTTTTATACGTAAATCTAATTTTTATCCATATCAACGTAATAGGAGTTCTTTTGAACTTGTTTCTTTTCTCATACGGATAAAGCCATTTTCCGCCTATCGAAAAGAAATAGTTCCGTCTTAAACTTTTTATTGCTGTTCTATGTAGTTAAGTATTTGCACTTTATGTCTGCGTAACTTTTATTAAATAAATATTAGCGTAAATAATATTTATGAGCGTTCAAGGTTAGTTCATTTGCCACGTTTTCAACTTTGAGATTTTTTTGAACCTTCGTCATGACTAAATGTCAGTCTTCTTGTGAACTCTTCAGTTTGCATTTCTACGCGTTTTAGTATTTCCAGAAGCACTTCAAGTAAAATATTATTTGTTCAAAACTTAGTCTGGTTTCAGTCATTTTTTTCTCAACGGTTAAATCTAAATGAAAAATAATTTCAGCATGTTACCACTATTAGAGTGTGGATACAGTTTTTTTCTGACTCTATAAGTCTGGTCTCATAGGATATATTGAATTGTTACATATTGATACTGTGCCATTGTAGCTTTTGTGTCACGTGAATATGCTATGTGCGACAGCAGAGTAGGGAGGAAGGCCGTATTTTAATGATTTCAAGAAAAAAACTTTAATAAATTTTAATAAAGTACATTAATTAATATCAATGATGAAAATTAATGATAGTCTGAAATATTCTTGAACAAAAATTGCACCAATGTAATTATACAATTAAATTAATAATAACGATAGCTTCTATTAAATGTTGCTAGATGACGCTAACTTTAGCAGATTCGGAATGATCCTGGCACCTACTATGAGGAGAGTGTGGGGTGCTCCAATCTGCTTGAAGAATTAAGCACGAGAATTAGAGTTATGAACTAATCCACATAGACAAAACACAATAGTTCTTTGCTTACTATATTAACGTCAATTTAAAATGGGAACATTAACTCTATGGCAATTCACTTACAAATAAATTAATGCGTAGAGGCATCGGACTTCAGTCCTACAGAATCAGATGGCCTAATTGGGCTGTATACGGTGAGTTTCGGTCCGATTGGTACTGACACTCGATTCCACAATGAAATCTTGGATAGGTCCGGTTCGATATGAGTGCACAAATCGAAACAAATTAAATATTAGTAATAATTACTTAACACATTTATAAGTTCGCTGAGCTTCAGCCACAACTTACACAGGAAATAAAACCAGTCTATTGAGGATGTAGATGAAGTTCTTGTGCAGATTATATTTCTACCATCAACAACATCTTCAATAGACTACATCCTTGAGTTTTCTTTCATCTCCCAAGTTTCTTCAAGATTGGTGACTTTAATTTTAATTTTGTTTTTATTATTTCATGATTTTCCCCATTATAAGGAGACTAAATTCATTTTAAATTTAAATTAATCATTTAAACTCCTTAAATCAATAATTTGATATAATGGGGTTAAACCCCGAATGTACGGTTAAACCCCGATGTAACGGTTTATGATATCGCAGTACTTAATGACAATTAGCTAACAATATGGATCCAAATCACTTACTGGACGCAGGAATTGCATGCTGCCATGTGCACGCGACGCAACGCGTTAAAGTCGGCGCCAACTCGCATGCTGCCGCTCGCGTCTTAATGCACTTCGAAGCAGCTCCGGTTGAATTCTTCCAAGCCTGTGAAGCTCCTTATGTATCACAGCTTTCCAACGCTGAAGCATTCACCACTCGCAAATTCGAACACCAGTCCTTTACTTTATTGCCAGTCACTGTATTTCTCCTTTTTCTATTAATGCCTCTCTCTCTTCTTGATACGCAGTCCTTTTCTTATTCATAACACATTTCCTCTTTACAAAGTTCTTTTGCTCGATCTCATT
>JAHWFO010072353.1:254998-275569 GCA_023313115.1 Rhysida immarginata
TTTTTTTTTTCTTTTTCATGGCCTTCCATATTTTCTGAATTAGTACACGTAGCTCCTGAAACATGCATTTTTGGACTCACATTATTGAAAGGATTTTCCATTCTTATGACGAGCCCAATCCAACCCTGATTTTGTTCAAATATTTCAGGATCACCCTGATTTATATTGATATAGAATAAACAAGGTGTATCTATTCATCTATGCAACCAATCTCGGAAAATGATTCCTGGGATAAAAACAAGAAAGAACGTGTATTCTACAAAGCTTTGTTTTGAATTACTCCATTTTATTTATACATGTAGTTATTCAATCGATAAGCTTTACATATTAATCGACTTTAATTCTTTGTGTGACGTATGACGTGGGATGAAATGCGAAGGCTAATTCGAGGAATAAACTTCAACAGAGCCTAACTTTCACAAAAAGGGTTGTACAGTAATTAAATAGAACCAACCAATCGAGATATCTCTGATAATAATCTAACCACGTCATCATATTCAACGTTTGTCAATTTCCAGCTGGATGTAAATCTCCTCCACAAGTTTCCATTATGCTCTTTTGGGCTTTGAGTTTCCCACTGACGCCCACTAGTTTCCTGATGATGTCGCCCCTCTAGTGTGGGGGCGCTGTCGTGATATTTTGACATTTCAGTCGAGAATAGCTGTATTCATCGGGTTTTTTATATGATCCTTTGATACGTCGTACTGTATATCAGATACTAGTTCTTGGATCTAAGTAGCATTGGTCCTTACTCTTTTGATTCGCCTGTTGATTACGTTCATAATACCTCCATCCTTAGTCATGTTTTGTTCGAAGTACACGTAACTTTGTACGCATTCTAATTTTTAACTTGTTAAATTAAACTTTTGTTTTCATCACCAGATTCAGTGCAGCATTGAATAGTGTTGGTTTATGTAGGTCCTATCTATTGCACTTGTCTCTAGGGCTTTCATCACCGAATCAAAGGCCTTTCGCAAATCGATGATAGCAAAGCAAAGTGGTAGTAATTCATATTCATTACCGCGCTCAATGAGCTCTCGTAGGACTTGCATATGATCAGCCGCGCTAAATCCACTTTTAAATCCCAAATTCTCTTGGTTGGGTTTGGTTTAGCGCTGTTTGTAGTTTGTTTGAAAGTATTGAAGATACATGGTGTAATATTTGAATAAATAAACCGAAAAGTGGATAAAATTATTATTTTTCAATTTCATACAGACACACAAGTTGATGATATCTGGTTTTTTTATTGCATTAAATTTTTAGCCCAATAAGTTCTTCAAAGAGTTGTGGATCTTAATGGTACACAATTGCACAATTTGTTATTAAGACAAAATTTACCTCAACTTTTGACAGAGCTTAAGTCGATTTTTAAAAATTGGTCCTAAATCTTGATTATTGCATGAGATTGGAATACGTTTCTCTTCATCTCTTTTGCTTTGTAACGTCATAGTAAGTTTCTCTTTCTGAGGAGATCATTACTCATCTTGTAATTGTTCTTTTGGGATATTATTTTAATGGTGTTTATTTCTTTTTCGAAGTATTCTGTACACAGAGGTAAATTGAAGACTCTATCAATCATGACGATGAAGAGAGAGGTTTGGTCCCAACAGTGATTAGAATCAGCCAGAATGTAATATTGTGAGATGACTGTCTGAAAACATCGAAAAAAAGAAATAAATTGGTTTCTGGCTTTATAATCAGTTCGTCTAAATTGGGATTTTTTTTTTTACTTCTTCCTCCAACTCAGGTCTTCTTCCAACTAGGTAGAAAATTACAGATCAAAGTTTAATTATTATAAAGAAAATATGTAATCAAACATGTTAGAACTTATAATTTACACACACACTGGCCACACACACTGGCCAATGAATTAGAAACCCGTGATTAATTACTGTACTGATATGTGAAGCGGGGTCATAGGTCAGAAACGATTGTGATATGCAAATTGTGATATGCAGGTACAGGGTAGGAACAAGCTGCAGCTGCTCAAGTTGAGCAAAATGGGGAAAACAGCAGATCTGTCTGAGTTCCCAAAAAGGAGTTATTGTGGGAGCTGGAGCTACGATTTCTAGGACAGTACAACTGACCGGTATCTTAAAAGGTCAGGTCTCCAAGGTGTTCAATGCGTGGAAACGGAATCCACAAGAGTTGTCGAAAGGGCAGAATTGTGGATCAAAAATAATCGACACAGACAGGGACCGAGGTCGTCTGAGACGGATTGTGCGGCAAGACCGAAGGTCTACTGTGGAGTAACTGAAAGTAGACTTCAATGAAGGAACATCGCAACCCATCTGCTCCAGAACAACGCGCCGAGAGTTGAAGCGAATAGGGATGGGAAGTCGCATGCTAGTGAGGAAGCCCCTGGTGTCAGCAACAAAGCGGAAAGTTCGCCTGCAGTGGTGTAGAGAACGGGGTGACTGGACAGTAGACGACTGGAAAAAGGTGATGTGGTCGGACGAGTCACGTTACACATTGTTTTGCACCGATGGCCGGCAGAGAATTTGGCGGCAGCCCCATGAAGCGATGGACCCCTCATGTGCTGTGTTAGTCCAAGCTGCAGGAGGAGGTGTCATGGTATGGGCCATGTTTTGTTGGTATGGCAAGGGTCCCCTGATATTCCTTGACAGTCGGGTGAAAGCCAAAGACTACCTGAACATTGTTGCAGATCAAGTCCATCCTGCAATGGTGCATTTGTACGCAAATGGTGACGGGTTCTTAATAGACGACAATGCTATTGTCCATCGAGCAAGAATTGTTCAGGAGTGGTTTTCTGAACATGACACCGAGTTGCAACATCTGCCGTGGCCAGCGCAAAGCCCGGATTTGAATCCGGTCGAGAATGTTTGGGACATGTTGGAAAGACATTCGTCGAAGGCATCCACTTCCGTCTACTCTGCAGGAAGGTCTCTCTGACGAATGCATGGTCTGCGATTACCTTACCTGCATTGCAACACCTTGTAGAGTCCATGCCAAATCACGTATGTTCTGTAATTACAGCCAAAGGAGGGTCAATACCAAATTGAACGAAGGTTTCTAATTCATTAGCCGGTGTGTTTTCATATGAAAGGTAGATTTAGTATAGCAAGTGTTCAAAATGTGCCTCTCAAGCCTGAATACAAGACGGATACTTACGAATCATCGAATGATAAAAACAAACTACGTGTTTCTTAGTTATTGTCAATTTGATTGGCCACACCAATTTTCCGTTGCAGTAACTGTTCAGGAGTCAGTTCCGCATCTAAGTTTGGAAAATTTAGTTTTGGTTGATAGTTTTTTAAATTGCTTGGATCAATCAAAAGTTTGTTATCAGTGATCGAACTTTTTTTTTTGTAGGTACAAATTATGACAAACCACTTTAAACTGAGTTTTCATTTTTTGTAATTACCTCAAAAATGACAAAAATAACAGCTAAATAGGATCTCTAGATGCTTTGGTCTTGATTCTTGTATAATTATTCTATATTTTTTTTTTTTGATGGTTCCTAAACGCACATATACTACACGACAGCCCAATCGGAATATTAAAATTATCTTTAAAAGAATATAAAATATTGGTTCTGTTCGATGATAGCAGAGTCAATCATCTAAATAACCAGATTTAATCACAAATGTGTGCATATTAATTAACTCATAAAAATTCTGCAGGTAATTAGCGGCTCCTTTGATCATTTTAGGATTTCTTCGCTAAGTGTAATTAAAAGCGTTTTTAATTTGTGGATGGCTTTTTGAAGCCTTAGAGGGAGCATGGACAAGCAGTTTCCAAGAAAGTTTTAGAACAATAAATTTTGTTCTTTTAACTTCTTCGAGAATTAAAAAAAGCGCGGAAAAAAACAAAAGCCTGTTTAAGTGTCTAGCGTCTGGGCTGTTTTGAGCGAGAAAGGCCATGTTATGATTATGCACAAAATTATTGTAATTATTGAAGGAAAGGTCAATCAAATTAGGACGACAAAATATAACTTGCGCTCTACAACTCCCCCGAGGTGGAACACTTACTAGGTGCCCTAAAAAAGCAATAAATGATACGTTCTTGTTATTCTGGATTGCTATTATTAGTGTACACATCTGCCGAACTGCTTTTCTATCACGGTAGACTTTCGGGTGTTCAAAAGAAATGAAAGCGTGAGAGATTAATGTGTATATGGAATAAGACAAACTCAATAGAGAATTGGAAGCAATTAAGCCTTATGTTAAGGTCAAGTTGCTGCTTAACTGCGGGTCAAGCAGATATTATTAAGGTGAAATGAATGACAAGGTCTTATTTTCCTTCGACCAACATTGCCTATGATTTCATCCCCACAGGATTCCAACCATTAATGATGTCAGATTGCATTCACTGGTTTCCGTCAATTTTGTCTGATGTTCTGGAGGGAATTGTTTTGCATTAGCAATATGAAAACAGAGAGATAGACAGAAAGAGAGATTGGAAACTGATTCGTTTCGACTTCTTGATAATCGTAATAATTGCTTTTTCCCCTTTTATGGTTTTGTTGAGCCAATTCGACTAACGTTGGTGGATCGATATTGCTATGGCGACCAGTGATAATAAGTTAATGGTTCCACGAGAAGGGGGAAATATCTATAGAGTTAATAGGTAACTGTTAAGCTTCTAATCTAATCCAAATGCTGTTTTCTTTTTCGGAATAGGATTATTTCATCCGCTATGCTTTCCAGGTATTTATTTGCATATAGAAAAGGCCGATGCCCGCTCAAAAGGATGAAAATACGTTCGTCCTATAAATATCTGGAAATTAAATTTTGTTACAGCTCTAGAGAAAAAAAATTAGCACAATGTTTCTTTTGAAATATCTTTATTAGCATTTAAAAAGAGTGCTCAATCACCACACCCTTTCATTTGGCTGGCTAGTAGTCTATGATGGTTATCCCATTGTTCAAGAACCTTCCATAGGTGCTGTGTGCCCTGTGGATTAAAATAAAATAGCATGTTACCGTCTCTGATGTATATTATATACAAATATACAATTATATGGCTACAGACTTGCCGACTTGTTATCCCTAGGAACAGAATATTTTTCACAAGCTGAATATTTTTATTACAAATTAGACTATACATCTTGTCAATATCTATGGATGACAAATTATTGGATCGCCAAATCATATCAGGAAATTAAATTATTTCAAATTAAATCCACAAGCCTTTACTCGAGTGATAAGTTTTACAAGAAGAAAAATTTACAAAAGAATCCCAACAAAAAGATAATCAACGTCATAACTGCGCAATACCAAATGCTAACCTTAAGAGACACAGCATGGTCTACTAGAATCTAGGATTATCAATGCTAGACGGAAAGAATGAATCAATTCTCACACAGAAGGACACATTCTTAAATCACGTCTTAAATCAAACTAATCGCAAACGAGCAATACACATAAAAAACTTCGTTTACACTTTATCATCCTTAAAATCCCTTCGATTTCGGCAAGATCCCTTTAATGTTGCCAAACTAGACAAATTAACTGGGACGTTCATTCATGTTCATTAAGGCTGCGTGCGAGTCGAATAATTTCAAGAAAACTTTGATTTGAACCATTCGAACATGCTATCAAATCTACATTAAAACAATTCGAAATGAATTGATCTGTTTCTCGAGTCATTCGAGCCTTTATCGAATTCATTTGAACTAGCATTGAAGTTTGGCTGCTGTAACGAATTGTGTGATTCATTCAATTAATTTGTATTTAACAGCTTTTGAATACCTTATTCGAAACCTATTCGACTGGTCTTTGAATATTCCTTTCGAAACCATTTGAACATATTTCTTTTGAACATACCTTAGTTTTCTTCACTTTTCTCAACATATTTGTTGTAATGTTTCCGTATGAAAGACCTAGACGATGAATTAGGTTCCATCATTTCTAGCACTATTGTTCTAACGTTAAAGTTAACGCTGCAGTCGTACGCGTACGAGTGGTTCTGAAGTATTTGAATTTCAATTAGGTATTTTTACTAATTGAAACTGCATTTACAATGTCCCCGAAGATTTCTAATGGATTAGTCCGCCATAAACACCGAAATGAGCTATTATTTGTAAGTAGTTATAAGCTTATTTTCGGATGTATTCGAAGGTTTCGAATGGTATCGTTCGGATAAAACCAATTCGAGCTTACAGGAGTGATCAGCCTCCTTGAATCGAATTAATCGAATGGATTTGATTTCAATTCAAGTGTTTTTGAACTTTTTGCGAATCCATTTAAAATTATATTTGTTTTATTTGAAGCAGAATTTGTGGTTTTCAAATGAATTCGTCTGCACTCTTATTCGACTCGATTTAACACTCGTACGCAGCCTTAATGTTCATACTTTTAAGAAAAAACCGAAGTAAACAAAGTTAAGACATTTATGAGTGTATTGGATGTCTTCCTATCACGTTAAAGTATTTAAACATTTCAGTTAATTTCTAGTCCCCGAGTTTTACAAAATTCGAGGAGGTAATCCGTAACTGATTTAAGGAGAAAAATATATACCACATAACAAATATTCATTGTTTTCAAACTCAAAAGAAAATCAAAACGTTAAAAGAAGTTAAACCAAATTAATACAGAAATATAATAAAAATATTTTTTGATGGGAACATCAAACCAGTGGTTCCCAACCCTTTTCCAAAATTTAAGTAATTCACGACCCCTTTTTAATAGGGCGATACAGTCGCGACCCCCAGATTGGGAACCAGAGTCCTAAACGGTTGGATTAATTAAAAAAGCACAAAGAATAAAATATTTCTCAAATGTTGTATAAAATAAGGATTTACATTGCAAATTTCAAACTTGAATTCCATTTTCAAAAATGACGTCTTTCTTTTTTGAAAACTACTCTCTCAAATTTGTTATTCTAGAAGTTGGATATTGGTTCACTTCAGGTGAGACACCCTGTATGTTGCTTGTTAGGATCCCACTTGCGTAAAAATCAGCTGAAACGTACAGCGGAATCAGGAATGCGTAAAGAAATTACGCTTTTTACTGCAGAAAAACCATGGAAAAAGGTCAACTTGGTTTAATTTTTGCGTGCATGCTTATGGCGTGCGCTTTCTTTCTTTCAGCCAATAGGAGATCGTAATTCGGGTGGGCGTATTTATAGAGCTTTTTGAAAAGCTCAATAAATACCCCCAAATATTTGATAAAAAGCGAGTAAAGTTAATTTAAGGAACCACCTTGAAAAAAATGATATGGACAGAATGCGAGTAAAATCATTCATGTTGACCACGCATGAAAGTGAACCAAGAATAGTAGAAGAATAGTGAACAAGGATTGCCGATGCGAAGTAACTGTGACGTCACTGATAGACCCGACGTGTACATACAGCAGGAAAAATGCTTCGCATACGCGGTTTTCCTGCCGCATATAAAATAGATTTTAAATAAATACCAAGAAAAATCCAAGCAATCAACATATAAAATAATTTACATTTCCAAAAGATAACGTTATAAACCTTGTGTGACAAATGTAAACGAAACAAAAAATTCAATCCTAAACTATGCAAAGTTTACACCGAACACTTTGGAGCAGTGGCTTCGAGCGAGATCTTCAATATGAGTTGTTAAGTCTACCATCTCGAAAAATTTGAAAAACTGCTATATCTTCATCATCGCCGGCCAGGTGGCCGAGAGGGCTAGGGCGTAGGCTTTCTAGTTCTAGACCGTGGGTTCGAATCCCGCCGTGGGCATGGATGTTTGTGTTTGTCCCAGGGTGCGTGCAGATATAATTTGTGTAAAAGGCGCAAAATGACCTTAGTAGTCGACGCCAAAATTTCTAATAAACCAACCAGCTATATCTTCATGGAATTTAAATTATTCCAGTACTTTTAATATCAAACACTAGCATAGACGCGCAAATTAAATGTATTTAGGCTTGAGTGAGCACCTAGGTTAAATAGAACATTCATCCGCATTAAGTAATTAAATTGTATGCTTGGAAAATGTCGGTATTGGGGTATTGGAGCAGGACTTTTAACATATAAATATGCTAAAAAATGAAATAGTAATGACACGACACTCAAAGTGTTGATCCAAAGACCTAACTTTGTGATTTTTTTCTTTTTTTTTAACGCAAGTGGGACCCTAGCCTTAATTTTCTGTTTATTTCACTATCCAATAACACAAGCTCTTTAACCAGAACAATATACAAAGAAAAAAATTACAATAAAATTGAAAATAAAAAAGAATTGCCACCTGAATACGTATTTCAAAAAGATTTTCATCATTCGGCAGCAGGGACCTTGTAATTGCATATATTACATTTTTATGCATAATGGTTGCTTTTTGCTGGAGACACATTTTTTGATATTAAAATATTTCTCTTTTTTAATAAAGATATTTCTGAAAGGAGATTGTGTTACTGTATTTTTCTTCAGAGCTTTAACGAAATATAATGTTGGCTTTATAATTATACGACGAGCCTTAAACCTTAATTCATATCAAAGTTAATTTAACTCGAGCATTGAACTTTACATGCATTGCAGACACAATCCAATCAAAAAAAATTTCGAGTAATTTTTTATTACTTTTCAGGCTTTGCGTGATTTTAATTAGTTTCCAACCTTAGGGGAAAAAATAATTCACCAAGGAAAAAAACTGACAGTGACAACGTTATTTCTATACGAGACAATAAAAGCCAGTCCTCCTTTGAAATTTCTTTTAACGTTTTGAAAATCCTCTCAGCAAATTAAAAACAAATCTTTTTTTGGTTTATTTTCTATGTTCAGAATGAGCAAAGAGGAGTAAACCTTTGAAATACTCTAAAACTAGGAGGAGGGGTTGGTAAAACCCTCCTCCTTCAACAAATGATATTTTGGCGTGACGAAGCTTTTTTTATTAGAAAAGAGAACGCTCCATTATGGTTTTAGGGAATGATGATAAAAGGGTAGAAAATGTGACGAAATTGCTCTACTTTTTTTGTGTATATATGTATACTCCTCGCTAGTCGTGACAAGAAATGAAAAAAATGTTTCCAGCAAAAATTTTTCTTCTTTCTTTTTCCCTTACAGCAACAATTCCGACAACAGACGCTCGAAATATTTTTATTTCGTCATAAAGGGGATTCGTGGTTCTTCTTCATCTCGATTAAGGAACCTTATTTCCATATGTTTCGTTTCCCGTCGCTGTTGAAACCGATGGAATTGCATTTAAAGCTGTCCGTAAATCGAAGGACTGTTTTTTTTTCTATTTAAAAAGTTCAATATTGACATGTTCTCATAGATTTGTTTCATGTTTCTCAAGTAAAAGCAATTATAGTTTATTTTTTTGCTTCCAATTTATTTTCTTTTGCACGGTGATTCATTCATATTTAATCATGTAGCTGTTTTTCGTATGTGATGAAAGTATAGAAAATCGAAATGACATACTAATATTTCAGGAGATGTAAACAAAAATAGGACCAAGTTGAAACATTCAAAAGTTTGATATGTAGCCAACGAAAAAGACAGGCCTGGGACTGAAAGATTACCTGACAAAATTACGTCTACAACAATGTAACCTTATTGTTTCCTACTTCGATTTTGACAATCAGTGTTTTGGAAACAATGAAGTCTGGATTGTTGCTAGACATATTTTATACATAGGATAAAATACTGGCCGCTTTTAAAAATGTTTTTATACTGCTCCCGTCTGGGGGTTTTACTGAACCAAAATTTCATCCTGTTTGTGTGTGTATTTACTGTCTTTGTTAGCCAGAAAGTGACGAAACGAAAGTTTCTTTCCTGTTTTCTTAACGCCAATGCATTACTACGTTTATAGGTTTTCAGCGGATTCGTATCAGCTCTTTAATGAAAGCAATGGATGGAGAAAACAGTCTTTGAGAGAGAAAAAAATAACCAAAATCAGAAAACTATATTCATTTCAGTGTTTATCAGTGGGAGAGTCATGGGATGTATTTTATGATCGGTAGGAATGATTTTTCGGAACCATGTAATTCGTCCTATTAATAGCCACTTCTGTCTTTTTTCTGGCTAACTACATTGACCATTTTCTGGACACATGAATGCAGCAAGGAGTTGTTAATAATTATTTGGCATCAGCTTTAGCTTACTTATACATGGCATCAGTAGTAAGTAATGCCCTGATCCCTGTCCGTTTCTGATTGGTTGAACGAGTTTTATTCATTTACACATGCGCCAGTTTCCTTTTTCTTTCGTGCCGGGCACTATAAGTAACATTTACTGGTTTACATTTTATTTATCGATCAACAAATAAAAGCTGGTGTCTTTAAGGTTAATTTAAAAAGTTGGGGCCAGTTTTTTGGTCACTTTACCCTATGAGTTTTCCGTGCCCGAGCAACACCTCCTAGACAGAAGGCCTGATAACGGAAACGTCATACATTGTTATATCTTCATTATTCGACCAAATTTAGTGCTTATTATTGGTAGAAATACGATTAACAATGCCTTTTTATGATGATGTAACAATATGAATTTTCACAAGTTTTCTTTTTAGGAGGTGTGAGTCTTGGTCTTTGGTTACAGTTTGATATGAGCCAACAGGAAAGAGGCTTTTGCACTAAAAAGTCATCTGACCAAACAGTGTTGCCAGATTTGGTTTTTATTTTAAAGCGCTTTTCATTGTTTTCATTGTTTTGTGCATTGTTTAATTTTTGTCATGACAAGCGCATGAAAAAAAATACCAAATCTGGCAACACTTGTAACCAAGATAAGTCTGGCAACAGTGTAACCTTGATTGTTTCCATCTTTGCTTTTAACAATCGTTTGTTGTAAACTATGAAGGTTGGATTGTGGCTTTTCATTGTTTGTTGCTGCATCAAACAATTATTTTGATCAGGTGACTTTTCAGCAGTGCCAGAGCCTATCTTTTTTCATTCATGACCAAGAAGATCAACAGTGCCTATCTTTCTCATTCATGATCAAAAAGAAGATTTTTCTTTTTTAACAAATGGGAAAACAATGATTCCAGATACAATGAAGGTCACACTGTTACTCGGCCTATTATAGTCAGGTGACTTTTCCGCGCCTTCTAGAAAATACCGGGCATCAACATGAAAAAGATAAATCTCGTGTGCTCTGGTTCTGGTGGTGCTCGGCGCAACACCTCCTAGCAGTCAAAAGATGTTATTGTTAATCGTATTTCTACCAATAATAAACCCTAATTTAGTATTTCTTATGATCATGTAACAACGAGGCTAACGAGAAATCAGGCTCCGGCACTAAAGTTCTATTAACAATTCAACCTTCATTGTTTCCAACAAGGAAAAAAAACACTGATTGTTAAAATACAAGATGGAAACGATGAAAGTTACATTGTTAATAGACATTTCTTGGTCAGGTGACTGTTCAGTGCCGGAGCCTGTCTTTCTCGTTAGCCTCGTGTAACAATGTATGACGTTTCAGTGCGCAGGCTTTCTTCCTATAGTCCATCCAGCCTTAGTTTGCGCGAAATATGATGGACATGTTAATTGTTATGTATTGTTTAATTTTTGTTGTAACAATGTCCAACAATTGAAACGGCCATCATATTTCGCGCAAACTAAAGCTGGATGGACTATAGGAGGTGTTGCTCGTAGTCGACGAAAAAGATCATAATAGTCAAATTAACGACGACGGGAAACCACAAATCCACAATAATCATTTAATAATGCCTCAGATGTACATTTCGAAAGCTATGCTTTCTTCATCAGTGAGTGATTAACAAACAGAGAACTCGGAATTTATAAGAAAAATACAACAATAATTGACCAATTACAGAAAAGTAACCTTAATAACTAATTACAACTATACTAACACAAAACAAAACAACCAATCACGCTAAACTGTTAAGACCCGATCATTTCAAATTTAAAAATATCCACCTCCAGAAACTACACTTAGAAGGCAATCCACTTATAAGAGCCGATATATCGTTTACAAGAATCGATATATCGATTACTTAAGAATAAACTTAGCGAGGGGTAACCATTCCCCTACAGGCATAGGGCCGTCATCATTGTTGAGTAGTTGATTAGTTGCTTTGTTTTTTACAATTTCCAGAGATTCTAAAAAAACGTATTAACTTGGGATCTTTACCGGAGTGAATAATTTTAAATGAAATAAGCGTTAATTGTTGAAGCCTTCTGTGTAAGGGTCAATTCTTTCTTCATAAACTAATGCCAACGCTTTTCTATGTAAGCATGTACCATTGAAGGAATGATTAACTACTAGCTATTGTTAAAATTTGCCTAACACAAACTAACTATTGACAATATAAGGCGTAAGTAATTACATGCCATATCTTAGCATTGAAAGTTCCAATGAACCAGAAAGGGTCTAGGAAACCAGGTTCTTTGACAAATTCGACTATCATTAATTTTACGTTATATTCATTCATGACACATCATTCCAAGTTGTTTGATATATTACATGCCAAATCTGAGCTTTGAAAGTTTCCCCTGAACAATACTGGTTCCATGAAACCACATACCATTGAACCTATGTCGACTCTCATTAATTTTATGTTAATATTCAATCATGACATGTTATTCCAAGTAGTTTGATATAGTACATGCCGTATGTTAGCATTGAAAGTTTCCAGTGGACCATAATGGTACCACTAAACCAATTCTGACTGATATTGACCATCAAGGAAGTTGATCACGTGTCTTCACTTAATTCACAAGCCTTTTCTCTGCTTTAGCTATGGAATGCCAAAGGGAGAATAGCATTTGGCAATGATGGCCATTTATGCATGGAATTGTATAGTGAAAAATGTGATCCCCTATATTATTTTTGACCTTTTGAACCGGAAGTGGTTCACCGATTTTTTCCACCAACGATCTCAGTCTTCCGATTTCCCTAACTTGTCGAATGGCGAAAACGGAAGTCGAAAATTCGGAAGCGTTCGAAAGTTAGAGCACCAACAGACAGACAGACGGACGGTCGCACATTGTGGAAAACATAAGTACCTGTCGGTCCTAAAAATTATCAACGAGTGTATAAGGAGGAAATGTAATTGATGTGAAGACAATTTAGATAAGCTTCGAAAAATTTCTAGCGACTGAAAGTCTTCTAAAAGAATTTGAGGGATGGGAGGGGAGGCTTGGTGTCGTTGTTTCTTAAGTGGAAGAAATTTTTGGAAATTCCTTAGCTTCGTAGAACTTCGAGAAGAATGAATCAATTTGACAAGCATGAAGACGATTAAATAACATCAAATTTTGCATAAGCGGCTTCGTTTGTAAAGTGCAAATTTTTAAACGTAGAATCGATCGAAGCGATAGGAGAACTTCATTATCATGAGGCATTATTTTCCCTTTATCTAATCATACAATCTACAGTTTTTCTAAATTATTTGCAATGATTAAGTAAAACGGGAATGAATTTTTATTGGAATGAGTTGCAAAATATATTAATATTTTGTATTTGAGAAGACAGGATATCACATCATTTGATTCACATGTACGAAGGGGACTTATAGTTGCCATGGGAATGTTAAATCAAAACAACTGTTATGAGGGAATTAGTAGCTTACAAGAGAGATTACATGGTATTAATTACAATGAACTATTAATAACTATATGAAGGGAAAAATAAACCCACAGATACCAACGCTTATAATTAATATAAAAATTATTTCAACAAATTAATCAAAGGAAAAGGTACTTTATAAAATTAGAATCCCTTGTAGCAATTTATGGATTACTGTTAATTGATAATCGTAAAAATAGATTTAGAGAATTCTACACGCTTATTAATTAATGATTTTATACTCCTGTCTAAATTGAAAAAGACGTAATAAGTAATTAAATAAAGTTCACCAATGAATCTAAAGAAGTGAGTTTTGAAAAAAAAAATCTATGATTGAAGAATTATGGTTGCGAAAGCCGAAGAAAACGTTCTTGAAGAAAGAAGAATTGGGGAAATGAAATTGGATACGAGGAACTGGAAGAAAACTTCATGTGCAATTTGGATTTTTTTTTCTTTTTAAAGTTGAGAACTGAAGTGCTGGAATAATGGTAATTTTTGAAGATAATAAAAGAATATGAACATGCATACAAGAGCAACGACAAAAACAACTAATTAACCATTCCCTACAATATAATCACCAATTATATCAACACAGAAATAAATATCAACACAGAAACAAATTATAAAAAAGACTAATAAAAGAAAGAATAAACATAACTAAATACAACAACAATAACTTGGCAAAACCATCAATAGAAGTCAATAACAAATGGAATTAATAAGTGTGATTACTTGCGAAGTTTTATGGCGCATCCGCAAGATATCACTGTGTGCTTTATCGACCAGCGAGTCCCAGGTTTTTAGCACTCGCAGACAAGAAAAAAAAATGAAACTATAAATTGTAGTTTTAAAAATTAATTTTCAAACACGATTTCATTTTTTTGAAGTGAAACTTCTCATGCGACGACAATGGGAGTGAATGCTAGCATGAAACGCTTTTCGTGTCACGGAAGTGATGTAGTTCCAACCTTCCAACAACACTGATTGTTAACATCTTGTGTTACTGCAAAGGAAAGAACTGGAAACCGACTTACTTCTTCAGTCTTAATACGTTTATGATACGGAATGACTGATTATGGAACTGTGAACATCTGAGTTTTTTAAGTATTTCAAGAAGAGCGATGTGTAATTTTAAGATTTTAAGAAATATTCGCTTCAAGTACTTCCATAATATGCACTTATTGAAAAATAGTAATCGTGACAAGAAAAATAGTGTCCTTATTTGGTAGCATAGAAATATAGCTGATTAGTAATTACATTCTCGTTCAATACTGTTTGATCTTGAGATTTCATCAGCAAAAGCATAATGAATGACAAGTTTATGAATGGCAGAGCCAACGATGCTAGAAAATTTAGAAGACTGGAATTCCAAGGATTTTCCAACAATCTTTAAAAACTGAAAGTACTTTCTACGAAGGAAATGAAGAACAAATTTTAAGCTAGCATGTATGACCTTACATTGTTGATTCTCTAAGTTTTCAAAAGAATTGTTTATCAGACGGTGATACCTTATCTTTAATGAACAATATTCTCCAAAATCAAATTTAAAAATTTGAGTTAAGCCCCCAACAATTATATCTTTAGTTTTATGTTACTGCCCAGCGTTTTATGTTACTTGGAGCTTAGCAGTTTTTATTGTTCTGACATATTCATGATTAATCGAAGTGTCTCACATGATAAATTCTAAACATTCATCTGATCAATAAAAAATGAAGTTGACGAGCTAAACATAAGGCTAAGTTTGATATGTAAATTATATTTCGGCATTTATTAAACGCCTAATAGCTAATAATAGAAAAAACCAATAAGGGTATCGATCGATATCATATTAATTCAAAGAGTCATAAATTATTTTTAGTACCTCTAAACGTCAGTTGTAAATATTCAAATTAAATCTAGTGCAACCTGACAATGAATTGCTAAAAGCGAAAAAATTCTCTATAATGGATATGTGCTGTAATTTTAGTAAAATAAAATAATAAAAAGATTAAATAGAGTAAATATAATAATATTTATTATTACAATAATAAAAATAACATAGAAATCATTCAATATAAGAGCCTTAACTTGTAAATAATTGATGAGGCTCATTCTAAAAATAAGCCTAATAAGATAACATTTGAAACAGTGACTTAATCTCAGGGGTTGCGTCCTCGGGCATCAGTAAAGTCGTTGGTCCCGTGTAGTCGTTCGCTGGCTGCACGTTAAAGAACCCTTGCGAGGCAAATTTGCGGCCCCTATAACGCCGTCCTGAAATGACCATGGCAGTTGATAAGGACGTTAATACCAAAACAAACCAAACCAAGTGACTTTAATCGAATTTCGATTCAATATCAAACTTAATATCAAACCAAGAATAACATGATCAATCTTAATATCATTCCATCAATGTCAATATCAATCTTAATATCATTCAATCAATGTCAATATTAATGTCAATATCAATCTTAATATCATTTTATTAATGACTTACTGTTATCGTTATTTTTCATTGTAACTTCTTAAATCATACGGGTGTTTCAAAAAGTGATTGCAAATAAACATTATTTAGGGAACGGAGCCTCCTAGACATTCTTGCTTAAGACATGAATATTGTTGACTGTACAAGATAATTGTGGATTCGCGAGTGAACCTTTTTTTTAAGCAGATGATTCATATTAAAAAATTTGTTTACATTTTATATAGTTCCCGTGTTATTAATGTTTGAAAGGTAGTGAAAGGTAGCTACATATCTTTTCAAGAATTCTGATGATGTCGCTTTGTAAGTAATTTGTTTTCGGAATATCAGCGTCAATCTGATGATTGAATTGTGACATCGTTTCGTAATTATTACCCTATATTTCCTGTGCTGACACTGTGTCTGGTGAAATAAAGGGCAGTAATTTATTTGATAAATTTAGTGAGCTTTGCAATGTGAGAAGGCAAAATAATTATACAGAGTAATTAGTGACATCACTGTTTGCCATGACGACTCTCGTAATCGAGATGTAATAATAACGCTATTTTTTCTTTCCCCAATTAACAAACTCAACCAAACTCAACTAATTATCTGAACACGTGCATAGTCCTTCAGTCTGCTTGAGGATCTTAGTGATAAATTCAAGTTCTAAAACAAACAATACACAGCAATGAAGTTAGAGATACGTTGAGAATACTGTAGGGCAATAAAGAAATCTGGTGAAATGTTACTGGGTGATCAAGGAAATGAAGTGTTACTGGGTGAAAAAAAGTCGATTCTAGATTCTGCCCTATGAACGGTCAAGAATTGTATTATTTGTTTGTTATATAGAGAGGAAACTCCACACCGGAAATGAAATTCTTAAAAGAAGTGCACCTCAACGCTTTATCAAAAAGCTGCTTATAGGAATGCACGCTTGGTCTGTGCGTTTATTCAGGCGGCCATACACTGTTTGCACGATAAATTCTGTTTTCAGAAATATTATCATCAAGATCTTAGCTCGGTTGTATCAACTTTATAGGTCGAATTTTCCTACGTGAAGCAAAAAATTGAGCTTGATGGTTACTGTTTTAGCACGGGCCAATTTTCAAATTTAAAAAAAATATTTTCATAACATCATTGCCACCAGATTATCTTACCATTAACCATTACGTAGAATTGTAATTATTCAAAATAGTTTTCAGCAACGGCTTATAGAAAACAGTTTAACAGAATAAAATTTAATAGAAAATCCAAGAAATGAATATATAAGCATTTTGAAATATGCGAATTTACAATGAAAAAAAACAGAAATAAAGTCACCAATTTTGAAAAACGATGAGATGGAAGAAAATTTAAACGATGTAGTCTATTGAGGATGTAGATGAAGTCTTGTGAAGATAGTAGAAAATGATAATCTTGAAGGAAGTGTTGGTTTTGAAATACAGATGAAATTTTGAAGAGAGTGATCCAAATATTTGGGATAAAATTTATATAAAACGTTTTCGAGAATATTTCTCATCATCAGTAGGATAAAACATTTTTGAATGGTGAAAACAGTTGAAATAAGAATTTTACAATTGATATAAAGATGATGAAGCTAAATTGGTTGTAACTGTTGTAACTGGTAATGATTGTTGGCTATTGTATACTAGGGTAATTGTTGTTTAAAAGTAGTGTCCATGTATTGTTTGATGGCTTGGCTAAATTTTTGTTTTTTTGTAATGATATTTATTGTTTCTTTAATTAATCTTTTTTTATAATTTTCTTCTTTTCCAATGATTTTTGTGTTATTCCAATCTGGTGTGTGCTTTTCTTTGATACAATGATTTACTAAATGGTTGTTTTTGTCTTTGTGGCGAAGTGATCTTTCATGTTCTTTTAATCTTACTTCTAATTGTCGTTTAGCTTGAGCTGTGTAGATATGTTCACAATTTTTACATGGTATTTGATAAATTATATTTCTAGTGTTCCATTTTTCTTTATTATTTTGACATATTTCTTTAAAATCGATATTTGTGTTATTATTTTAATTGATTGTTGTTTTTAGGTTGGTGGTGGTTATTAATGTTTTAGTAATGTTATTTGTTATTTTTGGTATGATTTTTATGTTTGATATTTGTTCTAATATTTTTTTCTGTTTGTGGAAATTTATATTATTGTATTGGATTGGATATCTTTTTTGTTGTTCTTGTTGAATTGGTATAGTTTTGTTGTATTGTTTGTAAACGCATCTATTAAAATTTTGTCTATTAAAGTTATTGGATATTTGTTTATATCATCTTTATGTCAATTGTTTTTCTTATCAATTGTTAAATTCTTATTTCAACTGTTTTCACCGTTCAAAATGTTTTACCCTACTGATGATGAGAAATAATCTCGAAAACGTTTTATATAAATTTTATCCCACATATTTGGATCACCCTCTTCAAAATTTCATCTGTATATCAAAACCAACACTTCCTTCAAGATTATCGTTTTCTACTATCTTCACAAGACTTCATCTACATCCTCAATAGACTAAGTTTATTTCTACTATCAACAATATCTTCAATAGACTACTTCGTTTAAGTTTTCTTCCATCTCACAAGTTTCTTCATCGTTTTTCAAGATTGGTGACTTTATTTTGTTTTTATTAAATTTTAATTTTACGATTTTCCCCATTAAAAGGAGACTACCCACATTTAAATTTAAAATTATTCAAAGTATACTTAAAATAATTAATTATTAGTATTAACTGATATTTTTATTTATTAGTTAAATTAAACAATAAAAAATTCTTTACAAGAAGCATATAAATTATTCAAGTGTTTACTTTACTTTACTTCAAGTCTTTACTTTACTTTACGAGGAAAATCGTAGGCTTAGAACGACTTTTTCCACAAGCAACCTTTAAAATTTGAAATTAGTTAAAAAGAAAAAAAAAAGTTTTTCGTTCAGTAAGATACAGAGTAGCAGTATCGTATATTCATCCATCTGTTTTCAAATTTAAAATGATATCAACATAATATTGCATCCAACTTACAAGGATAATATAGTTCAAAATGTTCTCGGTACTAAAGAGTTTGCGGAGAGAGGAAGTCAATGTTTAAGGAATTCACCCCACTCGTGCTGTAGTAGTTACCGAAAATTACATCTATCGGAAATTACATTTATATCACTGTAAAGCAGTTTTCCAGCGTTTTATAACTGTTAAATGTCCACTGGCAGCGTCTACTCGTGGCATCTCCATATGACACGTGTTTCATCTACCCACATGTGGCTTTCTGTTTTTTTTTTCCTTTTTCCTCATAAGAAATCTGAGCTCGGAATTTTTTTCCTCTTTTTCTTGTTTTGGATGGAAGCATGTCTCGAAACTCGTGGAAGCAAATACTAAAGCGGAGAACATTATTCAGTTGTTCTGAGGGAAAAAAAAAACAGTTGTTCGGAATAATTTTGCTTGAACTTTTAAATTATTACGATTATTTCAGTTACCCAATTCATTTTTAAACAACCATCAGCCTTCTTCTTAGGAAAGCTATTGAGTAAATGTAAGGGAGTCTCATGTAATTTGGACTCCCTAAGGAAAAGGGGCTGTAACTTCTATTCAAAATGACGTAGCTCCACTTTTCAAACGTAGGTATATAGTAGACATTTCGGCCTATCTTTTGGTGCACTATTTTTATGGAATACTATAATGATATGGATTTCATATAAAATTAAAAATTTTTTGCATTCGGTTCGAATTCGGTTGTGTAAATTGAATCAGGTGCTCCAATTTACACAATAGGCCGAATAACAGCAGAAACTGTGTTTTAACTTATGTGTCTATAGTGCACTGTAAAAAATACAAATGATCAGCAAATATTAAAACGATGAAAAAAGGTAAGATTGTTATTTGCATGTATCTTAATTAAATAAGGTGTGGGTTAAGCTTATATATTAAACTAGCAGACCCGGCAATGCTTCGCTATTATTATGTATGAGCGTTTTCTAAAAATCAGTCTTTTGGCTCTTAAAAATGTTATTATTGTATTATGTTTCACTTCTCTATAATCACCAGCTCTTTAGCTGAGTAAATTTGACACAGGGCCGGAGATGAAGGGTGAAGAATAATGTTCACTTTTTTTGTATATTCACATTCAGAAATTGCAAAATTTCATCAACAAAGAGTCCGAGCAACGCCGAGTATATCAGCTACTTCATAATAAATCGAAAAATAGTCATGGATACTTTAATTAAATTTTAAATCAAATAACAAAATCGATGACCAACAACCACGTGGCCCAAATCCGACCAATCACGATCCATGTGACGTCACGCGGGTCCTCCAAGATGCTTCAATACTTGGTAAACCGGATCAAACCGACCTAACATGTGGATTTGATTCCGGCGCCTCGAAGAAGTGCGCCCATCTGTTAGGAGCCTTTTGGGTATGTACAGTTTATAACCTAAACAAACAAATCACGCGAGTCAAAAAGAAAAAAAAAGACCAACCACATGGCCAATTTTTTTTTTTATTTATGGGTTATATGACTACTTATGAAAACGTCAATCATTATATATTATTTTAACTTCAACCTCCTCCCTTCTCCACCTGACTTAAGAAAATCAGATAATCGAGACAAAGTATCGATATCGGAAATGCAGATTTTACGTTATTCATTACATGCCTTTATAACCAAACTACTGTAATTAAC
>JAHWFO010072353.1:275669-329362 GCA_023313115.1 Rhysida immarginata
AATAATGCTGTTGATGCTGTTTCACGGAATAATCGCAAAAGTTTGGATTTTATATATAGATAATAGTAGCAAATTGGAAAAATTGAGATTATGATCACAAAATGGATTACTGAACTTCCGCACATAATAAGATGAATTTAGGAAGAAAAAAAAACATTTCCGAGGGCGAGATTCGAACCCGTACCTGCAAAATAAGGCGCCAACAAGATACCGCTGTGCTACAACAATAAACTATAATTTGGTATCAGATTTTTTATATTTATGAAGTTTAATTTCCTCTGAAAGCTCATCCAGGTGAATGCAGGGCAGCTTCTTTTCAATATTCTTTTTATTTTTTGTCATATTCTTCGAAGTTCGCCAGGGGAGATGGAGAGAATGCAGACTCGATTCGATAGACACAATAATGGCGGCGAAGCGCCAGACCGACAGCAGCGAAGTCGACGCGATGACGTCATGGCGATGCCGCCAACGACGCTATCATAAATCCCACCACCAAAAGACGCTATTCTTCGACGGCACCTAGCCAATCATAACCTATTTAATTTTTTTACCCTATGACTTATCATTGTATTAATTTATGCAGCCATTTGAAGGTTTTCTGTACAATTTTATGTATGTTGCTTGTAATGAAACGGAATGGAAATTTTTCTTCAACACAGCTCAACAAACTTTCCATCGACATTTTGGTGATCAAGAACGGAATGGAAAAGAAGTGACATCATAAAAATTTTCCGTTAGGGTTCCGTTCTGGCGTGATTCCGGTGATGTGGAAACCACGCCTTACTGTTGATGCTGTTTCACGGCATAAGCGCAAAAGCAAACAACGACGTCACAATTTCTAAGCAAACGTCACAATTTTTTAAGGAATGCAAAAATCCCATTGAGCTCCAGGTAAATTGAGTTTTAAAAAAAATCTACAATGGAAAGGAAGAAAGAATAAATAAAATCCTTTCTTAGCGAGCACCTAGAATCCAAGTAAAATAAACTTGCCAAATTTCAAGTTTGAAGGCTTCATAGTTCTGGAGATTTCGTGATGAGTGAGTGAGTGAGTGAGTGAGTGAGTGAGTGAGTCAGTGAGTGGTATTTGGATTGTATAGATATAGATAAGTTGATACAGTATACTAGAGTGAATATTAAGTTTCAAATACTGATACAAGATTTGCAAGTTGGATATGTCAAATTTGCACAAAGACCATAAGGTCCAAATTATACAACACGCCAACAATTTTAAAATCAAAAATGGCGGCCAACCTTCAAAACCTTTCCAACTAAAACCATGCCTATTAACAAGTACATAGACCCCTTTTCTTTAACCCATCCCGGATACATACCGATTACTATTATACCTCAAAGTAACATGAGACCGTACCAAAAGAGAAAATTGGATATATTTTCACCAATACTCAATATGCTTCCAGGTAAGAGCTATGATCATTTTTCAATCCGGAGAGTGGTGCCATCTAACGTGCAATTGTGCAAAATAAGGCTAGTTCGATTTACACGACGGTCCAAATTACACGGGTCGTCCTTATATTTTAGTATACCAAAGCTCATACTAATTCTTGATTTACCAAAGATCATTCCGGTAAATAAAGATAAAACTTATCAAAATGTTAATGCACTAGATTAGGTTAGGTTCGCTAAAAAGATGGTTATCCAGATCGCTACACTGTAAGCCGACATTTGGACTTAAGATATAGACTGATCGTGTAGCAGTCCGGATAACCAACTTTTTAGCGATGGATAAATCGGAATTTGCATAAGAAATTGTAAGGCTACTATTATGGGACAGCAAGGCTAAGTGTCCCTAAGCCAATGACAGTCAACGTGGAGGCCCTGTGGAATAGGGTAGCGCCCATTTGCTAGAGGCGATGAGCATCCACTCGTGTTCTCTGGTTCAGATCTAGGTCTTGGTATTTTACTTTCCGTTTTATTCATTAATATGCTTTGCCTAATGTTTGAGGCATTACCTTCCGTTCCAATTTATTACTTTTTTATTTTCGTCTACGTTGATGAGGTTAAGTCGTTAGATTTGAATGGCAGGTCTTCAAGTACTGTTTTTTGAAGATAATGCCCTATTCACGAAAAACTACTTTTACAGCTAAAAGAACGAAGCCTTTTCATATCGTAGACTTCTTATCACGGTCTTCTGTATACCTTTTGATCTTTTCTATAGACATTTGCAAATTGCATTTTCTTAAGAGAAGCACCTGTTGATAAACAAGTATTATTCTCATTATGAGCTTTATGATCAACCAGCTATTATGATCAGAGTTATATTCGTCCTTCATTTTGAAATCTTATTTCGTGGAACCAATGGTGTAGTAATAAACGAGCATAATTTTAATATAGATTTTAATACGGTTTTCTTATTAGAATTAACGCCTTCTCGCCTAATTATTTCTCTGCCGTACACCGTTCAATTTTCCTTTATGTATTCTCGGCGAAAAAGAATCTCCTCTAATTAAACTTTGCTTTAATGAAGCAGTCAGTCGAAACACTAGTTACGTAAGTGAGAGCAGACGAGGATCCTTGGAAAGAAGAAAAAAAAAGTTTTATCGTGGAAACTTTCGAGCGAAATTAACGTTTTAATAAAATAAGTATCCGGTGCTGTGGAGACTTAATTTTAATATTTTGATCAATGTATTCAATATAATTTCTGACATTTTTATCGCCGCGCTATTAACTTAAAAGTTTGTATCCTTCGAGGATTACTTTTAAAGTTTGTTTAATTTATTTGATTAAAATTACTTCCTTAAAATTTGTTTTCAGGTTTATTTTAACATGTTAAGCTTGATCGGCTGCGAAGGAAGTAGCACTGGCAATCGATTAAACTTATCGATGCGTTCCTCCTAATAAAAGCTATCGACTCGAAGTTATTATGCTTGTAACATTCGAGAACATCTGGAATTCACAGTAGACAGAAATATATTGATTATTGTTGTTATTATTATCATCTCTGTTTTGATAATCGTTCTCTTATTGATTAGTTGTAATGGCCATCTGTCGGTGGTAAATTGATTGGATTTTGAATAGCTAGTCGATATTTCCGGGAGTTAATGGGTCTTAATTTCAGCTTTTTCATCTTCTCGAATATATGGATCATTGCAAAATTGATGCGGAGCTTGTTATGAATGTACATCTACAGTGGCGGCCATGCAAATAAGATCATCGGGGATCCTAATCTTTGATTGTGTATAGGTGCCTTGATATATAACCAAATTAAGAGCGGAAGGCGCCAAAATGTAGGGCTGTTCAAAGATTTTGAGAATCCATTATAAATGGATTGTTTGATTTCACACATTTTTCTTAGAACAATTTAACATATCACCCCCTTTACTTTGAAACGGTCAACGAAATAAGATCAAATTAGCTAGACTATTGGAAATCAAAGACAATTTTACAAAACTTTAATTATCAATGAAAATTACATTAATATTTTGTAGGGTAATCTTTGCTTTTGATTACCGCTTGGCATCGTCGTTTCATGTAGTCTACAAGAGTGATACAACGCTCCACTGGAATCTGGTTCCAAGCCTCCTTGACTACTTGTTCCAACTCCATTATGGACGAGGGGTTATGTTCACGCACCTTCATTTTCACGTCATGCCACAAGTTCTCGATAGGGTTTAGATCTGGACTTTGTGCTGTTCAAGCCAGAATCTCCACCTTGTTCTTCTGAAGCCACTGCTTGGCAACTCTGCACGTATGCTTAGGGTCGTTATCTTGTTGCAGGATCCAATTTCGCCCAAGATGACTCTTTGCATATGGTTTCAAGACATTCTCCAAGATCTCAATAAAACGAAAGCCCTCTATTGTACTCTCTATGCGGTGAATGGGACCAACCCCCGGTCTTCGAAAGCCAGCCCAGACCATGATTGAACCTCCGCCAAACTTTATCGTGGCTTGTGTGCACCGAGGGTCTAATTCTTCTCCAGGACGTCTTCGTATATACCTTTTACCGTCAGATCCAAACCGATTGAACTTATTTTCATCAGTAAACAGCCCAATCTTCAGCATCCCAGGTCACATGCTTCTTAGCAAACGCCAATCTTGTTTGGCGGTTTTTCTTGGACACTAGTGGTTTCTTGCGTGCGACGCGTCCGTTTAAACCAGCTTCTTGCAGGCGTCTTCGGACAGTTTTAACACTTAATTGAAACTGCGGATTTGCCTGTAGCTCCTTATGAATATCTGCTGCAGTCTTCTTGCGGTCACCTTCGGACATTCGTCGTATTGCAAGATCGATGTGACGAGTGCTTTTCCGTTTAGGTGCTTTCCGAATTACGTTAGCAGCTACCCCATATTCCTTTATGTGCTTATAAACAGCACCATATAACATACTCAGCTGACGTGCAATGTCTCTGATGCACCATTACTTCTCAATGCATTAACACTACTGCGCTGCAATGGTGTGGTATGCTTAGCTCTACCCATCCTACAAGCACACAGAAAGCAACTTTAAAATGTTAAGGACATTTTTAAAACTATATGTAGATGAATGTGTTGTAAAATAGCTTAAAATGAACAACCTTTAGGTGCTTATCAGCAGTGATCTTATTTCTATGTCCTCCTTCAAACAGCAGTGTTTATGGACTAAACAATCCTACTGAAAATGAAATATCTGTCTACCCTCTGACATGAAATGGTTTAATTCAATGGTCTATTCCGATTTTTTAAGCGTCTCGAAGTATAGATGGAGTGATGATCTTATTTGCATGGCCACCGCTGTATCTTTGAATTAGGGCCTATATAAAACTCTTATACTTCTGCAAAAAGTTCAAAGTTTGTTCCACGAAGATGTTTCTTCCGTTTACCAATCTAACCAAGATTTGTGATGGTTTTTTGTTTGACAGTTGGCCGAACATGATGTGCAACAGCAAATTATCCTTCTTCTGCGGATTCGGTGAGTTTGAAATTTCTTTAAAGATGCATATGGATCAGAATTAATGGTGGTTCCTCCTACATCATCTCTACAAGCAGTACATAGTTCTTCAAATTTCTTTGTAGGCATCTGCCAGCATCCGCGGAAATCAAAAGCCCTTTTAAAAGCCAGTTACACGTGCTTGCCCTCCTAAGGGGAGGGACATTTTTCAGTTATAGTTCTGTCTTCTAAAACCATATTGTTCATGCGCTGGGTATGAGACGGGAGCAACTTTGAAATTTTAAAAGGAGCCCCCATTTTTATTGCATATTCGGGTTCTATATCAAACATTTTCGAACATTTTAAAAGTTCCCATGCGGAGAAACTACAACAAATGTTCAAAATGACGAACGTGGGAAAGGGTGGGGGAGGTCGGATAACGAACCGTTTACTACAGTACCCGTTTCACCCCCCCCCCCTGAACAGTTGTTTAGGTACACTTGAAGTTATTAGCTGGCGCACCTGTTAATAGCCACTAAATGGGACGTCATTTCAAGAATTTGTTGTAGCTTCTCCGCATGTCACCTGCCATTCACAGAGTAGGTGAACCAGCTGCTGAAATTTCAATTTTGACTGCTGTAATCTCATAAACGATTCGTTATCCGAAACATGTTTATATGAACTTGTGTGGGGAATACCACCAGAAGTTTGTGACAGGGGCTTAGATACAAACGTGGGATGTTTGTAATTCGTTCCCCAGAAGTTGAACAGAATGCAGTCTAGTGCAACCTAGAGCAGTCTATGAAAGGCATTTGCATTTGGCTTGAGATGACTGGAGACGTAACCTTACAAAGCCACTATTTAAGCATACTTTGACGTTTCCTGACAGAGTTTGATGTTGGAGCGATTAGTGCTGCAACTTATATGAGACAGAGCAGAGCTTGCAACCCCCTTAGGTTAGGTTAGGTTAGGTTAGGTTAGATGTGTTGTACCACTGATGATGCTGATGTCAAATTACGCATTATTCTTAAATTATAAGAAGTTTGATTGCTGATTAATGTTGTGGCAGTGGTCATGTAACCACTTACCTTGTATTAGTGGGCATTGTAAATTAAATTTTGGGCATTTGCCAAATATTTGCCTTTTATTTTCATTAAGGTTAATGGTCCACAGGGCGTGTTAAGCTCTGTTTAATGAGAACTATATTTTTGCATCATTACCATGATGGTGTACTGGAGTTTAAAACAACACTGTGAATTATTGTAATTGAATGTTGTAGCAATACAATTTGATCACAATTTTATATCATGAGCCTTTGTCTTTCTAGTCATTAACACTAAAAATCCTGGGACGACGCCATTGCCGCATTGGTGTAGGAGTGATGTCGCAAATGATAATACTGAAAATCACTTCTTTGTGATCACTATAATACAGATTCTCTTCCTTCTTTGCTACGCGTCTTGAATCTAAGTAAATAGATAAAAATTTCGCTGCTTCACTGGAAGCTCTCACTATGAACGCGACGTTGCAGTCCAGCCAGCGAAAGAAAAACTGCCAAGTTCGGGAAATTCGAAATTAACCAATCAAAGAGATAAAAATCAACCCAATTTTGAATTTCACGACCTTGACAGTTTTTCTTTCGCTGGATGGACTATAGTTACAGCCGCTGCTATCAAGTCCTATCACTGAACACATTTTACTATAAGACCACCGCAAGAACGCTACGTATGAAATTAGTGGTTTTCATTGAAAAAAATACGAAATGGAGTGAGGCGGCAAGGGCTAATTTTAATATAAGTCAATGGCCCCCTCGAAAATCATTCTCAGTCTTTCCTCGTTGTTTTATTCTCAGCAATCTTCAAGAAGCGCTATGACTGTGCCATCATGAGAATTACTTGTATTAAGTGTTAACACAATCGGGAAAGATGGATTCTATGCACTTTTCTGTGTATACCGTTGCACCACTTAAAGGACAAAGAAGTTTGTTTTATAAACGTGAAGATCTCAAAAAATGCAGCTGTTGAGATGAAAATTAATTTCTGCAGTTTTCTTAATTAAAATTTTTATTGTTCATTTAAGTAGTTTAAAGCCATTTCCAGAAAAGGATAAAGATGAGATCACCTTTCATTGTCTTAGATTGATGTTCAGTTTAATCTCCTGGGTTATATGCGTTGCCACTTAATTGTAAATTCCTTTTTCTAGCCTTGCCACAAGTCAATAATTAGATCTTCTTATAAGAATGCTGAAGTGTTGAACAAATTCCACGATACATATATTCTCACTCTAGATAGATCGAGAAGCAACCAGTTTAATTAGATCATTCTTTAGTTTATTACAAGTACGTCGAACAGATGAGTGAGCGAGGGGTTTCCTATGAGATATAATGTTCGGCGAAACCTCTCGCGCACCTGTTTTCCACCGACCTAATGATGATTAATTGCTCCTCTAATGAAGCCTGCAGTTAGGCATTTACACAAAGGAGTCAAGGGAACCGTGAAGAACCTCGCCCCGAGGGACCATTCTCCCTCCCCGCCTTTCCTTTTATCACTCGTTCTCGCTCTGCCACTACTGGCTAATCCACGCCGTTTGAATGTTTCCATTTTACCGGGCACAAAGGTCAGGGGGTTAAGGGCAAACAACTAACCATTAGCCACTCCGAGGTAATTTAAATACAAAAGCGGAGCTTTATGCTTTAGTTCGTGGCTGAAGTGGTTTACGGGAACAGATTACCATAATCGTCATTTTGTGTCCAGGCTTAAAATTTCCTCGTTTTCAATAGGTTGTTTCTTCTCGCAGTTTCTTTAGGATGCTATTCTGCATTGTCCTTGTGTTCTTATAAATCCTGGTTAAAAGACAAAGAAGTGAGCTTTTCTAGATCCTAATATCATTAATTTCGCGGTTCTTATTTGATTTTTACAGAATTGCCAATTCACTCATTGCCCAGTGCACCACATGTGAACAGCGCCTTTCTTTTTTTAATTGGCAATTGGGTCGGAACCGTTCGCTTTTGCCATTGATTGATAGAATTAAGCAAAGCGTCGGTGGCGAGGCACTTAACTGTTCCGGTGAGTGGCGGAAGCAGAGCGCGTGCCAAAGTGACCAATTAACACTGGGGGTCAGCAACTGACAGCCGCTCCCGATCGAAGAAGGAAGGCCGGCGCAGATTACCTTTAACGGCTGAAGGCGGGGGCGCTATCGAAGAATAGATTTCTCTGTTGCTCTTTTTTATGTCGATAATGATGAAAATGTTTTAACATTATAAAACTATATTTTTAATAAGCCTGATTTAAAATTCATGCAAGGGTACCCGTCAGTTTTTTTTTTTACGCCTTTCCTAGCACAAAAATTCAGTGGTGTTCAACCTTTTTAAAATCGATGGCCAATTTCATGTTTTAGTATACCTCGCAGAATATACTATAGATATATTTTATGCCTCTTGAAAGTATTTCTCTAGAGAATTACTTTCGAATATCACATGTCAGCGCTCGTTGAGAAGGTGAGCTTTGCTGAAAGTAAATTTTTTGGAACTTTACGAGTATCCCTGGCTTAGCTACTAAAGGAGATAGCTTGTCTGCACTTCTTTCGAGGAATGAAAGGAAGTTAACAAGAAAATCTAAACTTGAGACGAGCCTTTTCTCCACATTCTATTTCCTTATAGTTATTAAAATCCTCCAGGAGTGAATACAAAAAATTTAGCTATGAGGGTAAGTCATTAAGTCCTTACAAAATCTAAGAGATGGCGCCACTAGACTTGAAACAAGTATCTGTGAATAGACTGCTGACTAATTTTTAGCCATCTGTGCTTTCATTTTTGCAGACCACTGTAGCAGATGACTTGTTTATTCCAAGTAGAGGTCCACTTGAGGTCTCTAGGCCAGAGATGATCGAGAAAATTCACGATATGATCTTGATTGATCGGACTTGTTGAGGCAACATGGATCAGTGTTTCAATTTTGCACAAGAAATTGGATATGAAAAAGATATCGGCAAGATACGTTCGCAAAATAAAATAAACGCGACCCTGTGGCTGGTGCCGTTCAACGCTGACCCCGTTCAACGGCATGTTTGGTGCTTCTCCACCACTACACTCAAGACACAAAAAAACAGTGGTAATCCAGCTCCACAGAGGGCGAAGACGCTGAAATCGGCCGGCAAGGTGATAGGCACGATCTTTTTTACCTACTTGGAAAAAGGACGAACGATAAATGGTGAATATTATGCATTGTTACTGGATCAGTTGAGCGAAAAAAAAACAAAAAAATACCTCCACATTTGGCCAAGAAAGTGCACTTTCGTCAAGACAATGCACGGGTACAAACTTGTGCGGTTGCGATGGCCAAAATGTATGAATTACACTTTGAATTGTTGCCGCATCCACCGTATTCACCAGATTTGGCCCCCAGTGACTTTTTCCTTTTTCCAAGCATGAAGAAATGGCTCGCTGGAAGAAAAATTCATGTCGAACGAGAGGTCATCGACAAAACAAATGACTGTTTTGAGAGCCTTTCAGAATCTCACTTTTTGGATGGCTTAGAAAAAATTGGAAAAAAACGCTGGGCGAAGTGTATCGAGCTAAAAGGAGACTATGTTGAGAAATAAAAATGAATCAACCCAAAAGTGCTTTTGTTCTTGTGTAAGGACTTATTGGCTTACCCTTGTACTATGCCTTTTGTAATCCAGTACTGCATAATCTAATATTAAATTCTGAAAATAAATTCCTGCAAACATAAGCTTTAGGTGTAGTTTAAACTGATCGAGTAATACACTATGTGACCAAAAGTACAACCCATTCCAAAAAGTAATGCATATTTGTTATTTAACATTTACTGGCATTATGTCGACCTGTTATACGTAAATTGAAGTAGAGATACCAAATTGACACATTTTAGGAATGAACAGACATCCGTTGTAGCTATTAATATAACACAAAAACATGAACATATTTAGTGTACATGAGGAACATGTTCAGAACGGTACATAGATTGTACAAAAAGTTTTGCATATGTAATGTTGTACAAAATGTAATGCATAAACAAAAATTCATAGAACAAGTACGTTTAAACTAATACTTTGTAGGGTTATCCACGGCTTTTAATCACAGCTCGACATCGTCGTGGCATGGAATCAATTAACTCACGACATTTGCTAGGTGTATAGGAGTCCCACACATGCTGAATAACACGCTTGAGTTCTACCAGAGTTGTAGGTTTCGGATCTGCTCTGTTGATGGCATTTTTCATGTCTCTCCACACGTTCTCAATTGGATTGAGATCCGGCGAATTCGGTGCCCAGGAGAGAACATCTAAATCGTGTTCTTTCATCCACGCACGTGTCATCTTAGAGATTGTGGGAAGCAATCCAGCTTCTAATATGGCCACGTAAACGTCCGAGTTGATTTTCCCTCGCAGAAACAGCAGTTTGCCAACACCTTTAGTAGTGATACATCCCCATACCATCACTGTAAGAGGATGCTTGACGATGTACTTCGTGCATCCAGGAGCAAATGCTTCGTTTTTTGCTCTCCACACTCTGCCATGTTCTCCAACAGGCACAAGGAACTGGCTCTCGTCACTAAAAATTATCTTGTGCCATTCCTCACACCACTTTTCGTGTCCTTTTTGCCCAGTGCAAACGTCCGATTCTGTGCTTCCGTGTTGTAAGGGGTTTTCTTTTTGGTACACGTGATCGAAATCCCAATTGTTTGAGCCTGTTGTGGACTGTTGATTTGCTGACTTGCATACACCTCTTTGCTGTCTCCATAATATCCGCAACTGGTCAATTGAGTTGAAACGGTTTTGAGTCACAATTCGTTTCTAACATAGAGTTAGTGGAGTGCTTGCACGTATTATCGGGAGCATCGAAGGTCTGCTGCTGAAATGACTGCTACAGGCTCCATTCCCTAGGTTTCCACGGTCGTGCTGCTGCTGCTCACAAACTTTTCATCACTGAAAGCAATTCCAGGCGACGTTTGAGTGGTGTAAAACTCGCAGAAACTGGACCATGGAACAGTGAAAACGTGTCCTATGGACTGATGAATCACGATACACCTTCTGGCAATCAGATGAACGAAGTTGGAATTGGCGGATGGGGCTCTTTTTCATGTTTCAGACTAAGCCAGCTTGTTTCTATTAAAGGAAATGCTGTTGCTTATCAAGACTTCTTGTTTAGGTTAGGTTAGGGAAATTCCAGCTTCTTACTGCCAAAAACTGGGAAGTCTTCCTTGGAGGTTGGAGGCTGTCATTAGAAATGCTGATGTCCCTAAACTTTTGATCACATAGTGCAGACCTTTAGTCGTTAGAATCATTGTTGACTCTTTGAAATGTAAGCTTCAACTATGGGCACTCTGTATGTGCAGTAGAGAAAGCAGAAGTTAGCATTTGGACAGACCAAAGTATTATGTTTCTTTTAAAAGTCAAAGGCGCAACAAACATTTCTGGTGGTGGGTGGGGGGCTAAGAATGTTGCAGGACTATGTTTATGTGGGAGAGTGAATAAATTTAATTTCATTGGAAAATTTCAGTATCCTGAGAGGAGGGTTTCATTATTTGTTTTTAAATATAAAAAAAAATCATTCATCCCTGGAATCTACTAAATCGTGGAAAAATATGAGTTTATATAATTCTTTTTTGCATATTTCAGGATATAGCCAGCCTAACGGTATCTGTTTTCGGTATCACGGATTTTCTGTCAATTTATCTGTGACACATGTCGACTCGAAGTGATTTGCAGCTGCCAATGTCGAACAGAACAGGTGAAATAGCTCTCGATGGCTATTTTGACGCCGCTCCCTTCGGAAGTTGTCGTGTTCAAATCCGAGCGACTTTTGGGGAGATAGCTTGAGCTTTCCCACTGATACTCTCGGGGTATGGGTCAACTGTTTCATTTTTCAACACCATTAATCAATTTCATGCGCCATCACGCTGACACTTGAAGCTTATTTAGGATGACAATGCAACTGTGATGACGCTGTTCGGCGGAGAGGACCCCATGTGGGTGTCGATATTCCGAAGGCTTTGTGCGAAGCTACGCTGCCAGAATATGATGACTTAATGGATTGACCTTTGGCATTTAGTGCAACGCTTCGAAAGCAGGCGCTAACTCTGTCTGGGTGGTTATTTATTTATTAGACGAGTGCCTAAAGTGCGAACAAAGAATCCATTAGAATCTTTTTGGTAATTATGTCAAAAATATGCTTTAAGATGCCGCATGTTTTGGGGTTTTTCCATCCTGAAAATTAATTTCTTGGTGTCTACCCTTTCAATATCTGCGTTTCTAATTTTGCTTCAAGTACTTAATATATAATTGCGAACATGTTAGGCCACAAGATTGATCGACTTATTCTATCTTCAGATTACGAGTCACTAGAGGATCTTGAAATTTTCATTAACCCTTCAATGACCGCTTAATGACCTTAAAGAGACCTTTAACGATCTTGTAATAACATAAAAGAGGTAAATTCAAGGAGGTCATTCCAAGGTTGTTAATCCAATTCCCTTAGTGTAATGTGAAAGAGCAAGTCGATGTTCCTGTTCAGTTCTTTAAGATGTCAAAGATATGGTTGAAATTATAAAACTTCCACTTAACTTTTTACAGCTTCTGGTGCTTACGCAGAACTTCGTTTAAAATTATGTAGGAATCCTGCAAATAAAAGAACTTTTATTTGTTCGAATATATGCAGAAATGTCCTTCTGTCCGTCCATCTGTCTGTCGGTGCTTT
This sequence comes from Rhysida immarginata, assembly GCA_023313115.1. Taxonomy (NCBI): domain Eukaryota; kingdom Metazoa; phylum Arthropoda; class Chilopoda; order Scolopendromorpha; family Scolopendridae; genus Rhysida; species Rhysida immarginata. The sequence continues at coordinate 288,247 of JAHWFO010072353.1, forward strand.
ATGGAACTTTCAATGCTAAGATTTGGATATCAAACAATTTGGAATGACGCGTGTCAAGAATGAATATAACGTAAAATTAATGATAGTCGAAATTGGTTCAAAGATACGTGGTTTAGAGAAAATTTCCAATTGCTACCCTGTAGAGCAACACTACTAAAAACATTTTTAATCACATCCAAAGATTTTGAGAAAATGGGCGAGAAAGAGCCACTCAAGGTCAGATTAGGTTGGCTAGGTTGGCTGAGGTGCTTCACTGCAATTCACATGTGTTATAAACCTCAACCAACCTAGCCAGCCCAGCCTGACCTTGAATGACTCTTTCACACCCATTTTCTCAAAATCTTTCAAGGGAAAGGGTGTGATTAAAAATTGTTTTTAGACTAATATTGTGTTGCTATACAGGGTAGCAATCGGAACTTTTTCTATATCTTTAATGGTTTTCGAGTTAGCAAATGGATGACCAGGAACTTCCAAATACGAAGCCTGTGAGAAAAGTATTTTACACACCTGGAGCATTGGAAACCTAACCACCCTCAAAGTAGTCTCCTTGGGACTCCACACACTGCTCCCAGCGGTGCCGCCATTGTTGGAAGCATTCCTGGAAAGCGTCTTTCGGAATGGAGTTTAGCTCGGCTGTCGTTGCAGCCATAATGTCCTCTCTTGTCTGAAATCGCGTTCCTTTCAATGGCCTCTTGAGTTTGGGGAACAGCCAAAAGTCGCAGGGGGCCAGGTCAGGAGATTAAGGAGCCTGTTGTACCACGGGAGTCTGGTTTTTCGCCAAAAAAGTCTGAGTGAAGTTTGGTTTTTGAGGCGCCAATTGCCTGTTGACCACAACTGCGGTCTCTTGCACCGCACTGCATTATGTAGGCGACGGAGGACATCCCTGTAGTACTCTTTGGTGATTGTTTGACCCTGTGGTGCGTACTCATGGTGTACCACACCGCGAGAGTCAAAGAAAGCAGTCAGCATCACTTTCACATTGCTGCGCACTAGGCGGGCCTTCTTTGGTCGTGGTGACGAGGAATGCTTCCACTGTGACGACTGATGATTTCCACCTGGCTGTCGCCCAGTTTCTGGCAAAATTTGATGCAGTAACGCTGCTCCAGTCGTTCCGTCATTTTCCTTCAAATCAAAAACCGACGAGAGCACAACCTCCCTCTAATGCTGATTGCCAGCAACTGACGCTATTGAGAGGCGGGAAAAAATTCACGCATACGCACAAAGGTTCAAGGTCGGCTCATGCATTCGCGCGCGATCCAAATCCACCAGGTTTTCGCAAAAAAAAATTAGGTCGGATACTTTTCTCACAGGCCTCGTAGTCAAAGTCACTGTATATTGTGATACCTTTTAAATATTTTATGGAAGACTATCCCAGTCACTATGATTTCCTTTCACAGTGACTGGCTTAACATGTGACTTCCTTTAAAGTTCGTGAATCAAATTAATCGTGATAAATAGCAAAGAAAATTCCAAGTCTGGATTCGAACCAGGGACATTTCTGTGAAGAAATAACACAGAACGCTTCAAGAATTGATGCGCATTTCAGTATTAAATAGGAATGCTTGCAAATTAAAGGACTCTTATATGTTCGAATATACAGAGAATTATTACTCTCTCCATCTAACTAACCATTTCTGTTAGAAGTACGCCTTGCCTTAGCAACCAGAGGCTTTCTTAGCAACCTCATCTAACCTTAACTACGAAAGGCTTCTTTAGAAAACAAACGCTTTCCTTGTTATCCTCGAATGCCTCTTAAAATCCTATCGCTTCTGGGCATTTCGGTTGCCTGACTTGCTTATTACTCACTCCACAATTAATCCTCAAAAGGCACCATCGATTAGCCTCTGCCATTTTCATTAACAGAGTGCCCCCTCATTTCTAAAAAAAAAAAGTGGACGACGCAGATGTTCTTTCTTTACTTTCTTCTCAACACTTATTCCATAAAAGAACAACTTTACTAGCTGTGGTTTCTTTCACTTTGCCTTACCCTTCAGCACAGTCCTTAAGAAAGAAAAAAGAAAAAAAGATTTTCCCTACGCGGTTTCCTAATGCAAACCCCAGTGCATTTCTAATCCAGGGTTCGGAGAACAATGAATCTTACGGTCTCGTGACCAAGCGGTTTTTCGCTCAGTGTATAAACAAATAGCTCTGCGTCGTTGAACAGAGGGTGAGAAACTGGCCTCGTGCTTAATGCAGCCATTCACGCTTGCTCCTTATCTTGCAGGGAAAGCAGCTACCACACACAAACACATGCGCTCTCTCTTTTTAGGGGCTGGAAGGGGTTGCGTGCCATGATTCAACAGAAAACGTTTTATTTTATAGCTTTCAACTTACATAGCGCTTTCCCTCCCTTTCTTCCAAGGCTGAAAGTGTAATGAGAACATCCAAGGTTTCTTTTTTTTTTTTTTTGTTTAATGAAAAAGTGATATTGAATTGTGAACAAACTTAGGAGATTTTTATCTCTACGTGGCTCGTTATTAGAGTGCAATTAAGTGGAAATAAACAGAAAGTGCTTTAGCGCGGTTTTTTGAATGTGGTGTATTTAAATGCGGACGGCAGTGTCTTTATTAAATTTGTGCAATTACGTATTATTTTTAGCATTTAAAACAAATTTTATAATGGCAACCGGAAAATTCGCGCCTGTTGTCCCTTGTTTGATTACCTTGTTGCTATAAAGAGCGACTGCTTGAATTCATTTTATTATAAATGCTAAGGTTTCCGAGTTACCTCGAGCGTTTAGTTTGAAAGCTTTAACGATGTAATATAAAAATAGGAAAAAAAACCAGCAAAAAAGAATGTAGGAAGGCAGCATAGACACTGAAAGAAGAAAAGAGCGATGGATATCGATTAGTCTGCAATTTTCTGTCTGCTACGAAAACGAAATAAGCCATTTAATGATGTCGACATGCTGAGTGTAAAATCTACAAAAAACTTTTGCCTTCAATATTGCGGCGATTCTTTTTGGCATTGACTCCACAGGATGATTGAGCACCGTGGCATGGCGCATTGTCTTGTTGGAAGAAGCCATCTCCATTGGGATTCGCCATCAACATGATAGGATGAACTTGATCAGCAACGATACTAAGATATGTTGTGCTATTCAGACGTTGTTTCACACGTTTTAAAGGGCCCAAATCATGTCAATAAAACATGCCCCAAATCATAGCACTTCCCCCACCAGCTTGAAGGGTCCATGCTTTCATAACACTTTGGGATCCATGCTTTCATGCTGTTTCCGCCAAATTCTCACTTTGGAATCTACGTGATGTATATGGAATCGTGATTCATCGGACCACATGATTTTCTTTCCAATGCTCGACTGTCCAATCCTTGTGTCCCTGTGGGAATTGGAGACGTTTTGTTAACTGCAAACAGCAAAAGTGATCGAACAGGCCTTCGGCTTCCATATCCCATGCAATGCAGTGTACGGCGAACAGTGCGTTCAGAGATCATTCGAGAGGCTCCCTGATTAAGGTCTGCAGTAATTTGACGCACTATTGACGTTCTGTTGTCTTGTACCAGTATTGCCACTCTCCACTGACGGCCACAACTCGCACGTTCAGACCCATTTAAACATTTAACGAATGCAGCTGGTTTGCTGATACTCTCACTCCATGGCTCCAACTGCCAACAATCATCCCACGTTCAAGAGCTGTCGTTTACCATATCTTCAGAAACAAATCCCTTCTACTGTCGCAGTAAACAACCTGCTTCCCTATTTTGTTGGTCTGGTCCTCTAGCAACTTCAGCGCGAAACCATAGCTAATTTGCCTACAAATCTCAGGTGGTTATAATAATTGTGTGAGTGCCTAATTTGCATTGTCACATGATCACAGAATATGGTATAAATATCCTGAAGCAACTTTTCTATTAAATAACGAAATTAAACTGGAGCTGATACTCCAAACATCAGGAAATGATTTTATGTGAAGAATTGGAAGGAAAAATTCTGCGAACTGGATTCTAACCAGGAACCTCGAGTCATATGCTCGTCGCCTCTACCAATTGGACTATATGACACTCGAAGTTCCTGGTTCGAATCCAGGTAGCAGAATTTTTCCTTTTATTTTTTCAAATAAAAACTTTTCTGCTTTTAACGCTAAGTAACACACGGGTAAGTTTCCATCCGATCCGCCGTTTTTGAACCTGAATGGGTTTTCGTTGTCATGTCAGCGAAGTAGCGGGCTCGGTGGCCCAGACGCTAAACCAGTGAATCGCAGGTCCGAATCTCGCTGATGGCACGAATGTTTGCGTTTTTCCTTTTACTAAAAACTTGGAAGACCAAGCAAACCTCAGTAAGCTGATCCGCTGCTAAGAACCAATGTTTATTGAAATCGAAAGAGGAATAGAAACGACGTCAGCAAAGTCGTGGACCTGGTTGAAACCACTCATTAGAGAACTCGCTAACATAGGGCTTCATTAATCTAATTATAACCATTTTCTGAAATCATAAGCATCATTGTCATTTTGCAAAAGTGTAGGGGTATGCATCGCCTCTCAATACCACTGGTGAATCTGAAATTGCGAGATGGGATGAATCTGAGATTTCTAAGTAAAATACGTGGGACCCATTCCTTTGATACCAACGACAACCTGGTCCATAGCCTAGGGAGCAGAAGTCATATTACATAGAAACTTATAAATCAACTTCTCTCTGAGAGGATGGAAGAGGGCGCAGGATTATGTGATTTGGCCTAGGGCCAAGTAGCTAATGTTCTGTAAATCCGTCCGTGTTCTGTAAACTGGACTTCGATCGCCTGCAAGATGTTACTTCGCTCTTTATGAATCTTCAGGTGTTTCTCGCATGAAATCTCGTATGAGATTCTTGAGAGCTATAGTCAACTAACAGTAGTCGTATTCAGTATCCTCACATTAATAGAATTCAGCTTGTTTGGTTTATGGCAATTTGTTCGTAGATTAGTGTTATTGCTCTTTACAGCTCTGAGATCACATGATAAGATCATGCAGTTTACAATTTACATATAGAAACGTACTGCTTATGAAACGACCAAGTCTTATTTGTTCGCGGCTCCTTTCTGCAAAACATTTTATATTACAACGTCAGCTCAAATTGATTTGGCGCAAAGCCAGCAAGAAAATTGAGAAGCGTGGTGAAATTGTCAGAGCAATCAGCGTTTTATTTTTAAGAGGTCTCTTAAGAACAACAAGGTAAAATAGAAATATTGTTGAGGTAGACACATACACTCAGCATTTTATGGAGACAGAGACTTTAATTGGAATTCCGTTCAGTGATAGCAAAAAAAATATAATTTTGGATTGCAATTAAGACAACAGAAACCTTCTGTTTTAAATGATTTAGATTTAATAAGCTCTTTTTTCGGTGGAATGCATCGTTTGGTATGATGTAAACAAAGTGACTATATTTATTTTAAATTTATTCTACATTTAATATTGATGTTTGTTGGTCTTTAATTTGATGAGTTCCGATGTTTCGTTGATGTTGATGTTTCCAGATGTTGAATTTTCTATGTTGAACTTCGAAGTCCAACGACATCCAAGCATCCTCCAAGTCAGCCAACATCATGTATATCATCGAAATTTAACACAGAAAATTCAACGGAATATCCTCTATTTTGATACTTATATTAATAATATAAAATAATTGTAACAGATCATCCTGGTATTGTTGCTTTAACTCTTTTGTTTTGTTTTCTTGCAGGTGAAGCGCGTAGTCCAACAGACAGGTTTTCGAAGAGTCAAGCGTGGCTACAAGCCCTTAAAAGTCGAAAACCTCGTCCAAATTAAACCGCAAAAGGAACCAACAGATCCATATTTCTCGTATCAGTGGTATTTGGTAAGTACATATCATAATTTTTTTTCATGTAAGTGTTCTTTTATGAATCTGTTGAGTTTATATGGATTTGAGGCTACTATAGCCGTGGTAACTTCTGAATTGCGGAATCCAAGCAAAAAAAAAACATTCTGACCATACATGAAAACATTCTCGAAATCTACGTCAACGGTTTGAATATTTATCGCGAAAGAGATATATTTTGTTTTCTTGAAGCGTAGTAAAGATAGTTTGTATGATATGCTATGACAAGGTCACATTTTTTCACTTAATTGAGCAGCATACAAAGATCAATCTTGTTTTGCTTCCAAAATCGCAACACCAGAGACAATAATACTTGAAAAAATGTTTACGTGGAGCCTGAAGAATGGGTTTAAAGAATGTCTGAATTAAAGAAAATGTAGTTGCCAAGGAAACAACGTACTTTGAAGAAAATGTAAAACTTTTCTCTTTAAATTTTATCTGAAATAAGCAATCTGGAATATTTGAAGCTATTTCGTAATTCAGCTTTAAGATGTGAAATCCGAACGATTGTCTTTTCAGGTCAGTAGATCACCTAAAGCAATGAAGAGTTACGTAATGAAGTTTGCAGTAAATGTTGCCATGCAAGCATAGAATGTTCAAACGCATCCTCTTTGTTTGCAGCATCCCTAGAAGTTGAATGTTTGCTATAAACAAATTGTTTCCACTGTATAATCACAGATCTAATCTCGTTATCCATATACAGGGTATTTTTGAATTGAGTGCAGATTTTTTGGGAGATGATAGAAGAGGTCCCCGCAGCTCCGTTTACTTACAATACTGCATTGAACAATCAAATGACACAGGGACGCAGTGTGCGTTGATAGGCCTAGATTATTTTATTTTTAACAGTTAACACAAGCAATCTACTGTAATAACTGTAATAACACAAGAGCAGTTAGAGATTACCTAAATGAGACATATCCTGGTCGTTGGATTGGTCGTGGCGGACCAGTTGCTTGGCCACCGAGATCGCCAGATCTCACAGCGATGGATTTTTTTTATGGGGAAGCATAAAATCAATGGTGTACTCCGTAGATACCGAAGAAGAATTGGCGGCTCGTGTTGTCGCGGCAGCAGGTGATATCAGCGACCGTGCAAATCAACTGTTTCCACGCGTACATCAATCCATCATAAGGCGTTGCGAATTGTGCTATGAAGCAAATGGCGGTCATTTCGAACAATTACTGTAAAAGTCATACAGTAGATTGCTTGTGTTAGTTGTTAAAAATAAAATAATCTAGGCCTACCAACGCACACTGCGTCCCGGTGTCATTTGATTGTTCAATGCAGTATTGTAAGTAAACGGAGCTGCGGGGACCCCATGTTCATATGACAAAAAATACTTCTAAGGACCTCTTCTATCATCTCCCCAAAAAACTGTACTCAATTCAAAAACACCCTGTATATATTATAAATCAGAGTCCGTTGGAACGTTTGTCCTTTTACAACTCAGAAAATACTCAACGAATCTTCACGAATTTTTCCATTTACTTAGTTAGCGTCACTATGCTTTAAGTACGGTACTTTTTATATCGTATTTATATCAATTTTTTTAATTATTCTTATTTTTCGAAAAATTGAATTGTTTTCAAAGAATGTCACTAGATGGCGATACTATCATATCGAAAAGTTGAAACTGTCAGCTGATGTTACGTATTTGTTGCTGAACACGTAATAGTCGGCTGCGAGCTGACAGTTTTGTTACGTTGTACGATCGTTAAATTATATTGTTAAGTTTGTGATGTAGGTGAATTCATGCAACAGAGCGGACTAAAATCGCTTTTTCCAAAAATACAGCAATCCAATTGCTGATTACAACAACAGAATTTGCGCGGAAACTTTGAGGAATGGTTTTGAATTAATTATTCCTCGAGCCCAAAATCGTCAAAAATAAAGAAGATCGTCAAAAACAAAGAAAAACAAAAATCGTCAAGTTGGACCCCAACCAGTTTTGCACAGTGTTGGCCATGTGGGCAGGGGCACCGTCCTGTTGAAAGATGTAGTCCGCATTTCTTCACCCAGGGAAGGACTTTTGTGGCCAGGATATTCTTGTAATCAGCCGCCGTTAGCCGGTATCCACTTGGGAACCACACGGGTGGCATTTTCTCGCCATTCGACGCCACGATTCCGAGCATCATCACAGAGGCCGGGTGCTTGGTTGTAGACACGTAGCGGACCTTGGAGATGTCCTGGCCGAAGCTTACCACGCAGTCGTTTTGCTTGTTGACGACAAGATCGACCGTGAAGGTCTTTTCGTCAGAGAAAATGACAATTCGCTCGCCATGACTCTTCAAGTCGTTGAGAAGACGGCGACAGCGCTCCCGACGTTGTTCCCGTATCCGATCCGTCAGCAGAGGCCTCACGCTCTTTCCACCTTCTTCTTTGACCGCTCTGGACACTGTGGACACCGAAATTTTCTTTTTCTTTGCGAGCGCAGTCAGTTTGAGCGTCGGGTCTTGTTCGAAGGCTTTTCTCACAGCCAAACGGTTGACGACTTGAGGCCTACCTGAACGAGGTTGATCTTTAAGGTCTCTCCCATTTTTGAGCCTGTCCGCAACTCTGTGGATGGTCATCCGGCTGACTTTGAGGAGCTTGGCAATCTCGGACTTCGTGTGGCCCGCGCGCAGGAGAGCAGCGATCTTTACTCGTTTCGTTTCCATCGCTTTTGTCGTGGACATTAGGATCACTCAGAGGTTAACACGTAATGTCCAATATATTATTTGATCCTTTTGTGGAAATGGAATTATCCAAATCATGAGCAGTCCATTTTTTGGGGGATGTAAAGAGTGTAACAGAACTTTTGCAAAGCCCGGTATAACGAAAACAAATCAAAACTCCAAAATGCAATATAAAAAACATGCAAATACCTTCGTACTAGTTATTTCTGACGACAAATTTTCATGTTTGGAATTCCATTGCGCGTTCTACGACTGTCCACATTGCTGTCAAGGGAAAGAAATTGCTCTGGCATTTCCAGCCCCTTTCCCTTAATTTCAGTTCATCTTCACGTTTTCATTCCGCTTCCGAATACAAAATTTTTTTCCCCTCCTCTATATAATATTTTATTAACTCTCTTAACAATCACTTTTTTCTTGTAAAGGGCAGGTTTTTTCTTCTATTACAAATTTTTAGATAACAGGCTGACAATAACAATAAGATACGGATTTGTTACCCTTTCTACAAATAAATTTGTAGCGATGTTGAAAACGTTATTCAACACGCCACAAGGACATTAAAGTTTCTTTCTGAAGTAAATCTTGGTGATAATTTATTAGCAAATAACATTCATAGGCAATAATGGCTAATATTTAACCAAATAAAAATGAATAGGGTTATTGCCCAATTATCAGATTTAATAATTTGTATTAAATAACACTAGTCAACACACATTTTGTGGCTAAAGACCACACAAAGTGTTCTTAGTAGTAATTTGTAGGTAGAATCCGATTCTGCTTTTAGATTTTTTCTATCACGTCAAGTTTCCAAGTTATGCACATCGAGACTTCTATGTTAAAGTAATGGGAATGAAGAGAAGCGGCTACATTGTTAAAATATCCATATTTTGGGACCGCAAGGCAATTAACCAGGCCCCAAACACTGAATGATTTAAAAATGTTTCATTGTAAAACAAGAAAGCTGTGCGTGCTAGAGAAATTTAAAAAGTATATTCGTAATTAGCAGAAAAAATACTACCAAAAATCACCCACTTTCATTTTGTCACAAGAAAAATCTTAAATTTTGTTGGCCAGTGAAATTAGTTTTTTATTTATAATTGATGAAAAATTGGAAAGAAAATTCCACAGCCTGGGTTCGAACCAGGAACCTTAAGCTCACCGTGCAGACGCGCCAACCAATCTTGCCACTGTGGACATGGAAGCATTAACGCTATCTACATGTCCTTAGGGCTGGTTGGAGCAGTACCCAGTTCGCAGACTGGGACTATCTTTCCTACTGGCGTAATATTCATTTGAAAGTAAGTAAAGAATGATATAAGGCGTGGATTCCACATGCGTAAAAACGACTGCAGAAACCACAAGGCAGAAAATGTTCTGAGGTCAGTTCCTGCTTTCGTCTTTCTGCCCGATAGAAACGGCTGTTTTTTCCGAGTTGAATTGAGCCTACAAAGATAACAGAATTTTTTGTCGGACAAGAAAGAAGAGAGCAGGAAGTGATGTCAGAACATTTTCTGCCTTGTGGTTTCTGCCTTTGTTTTTACGCATGTGGAATCCAGGCCTAAGAGGATTTTTCTCACGCCAAACCTCAGATGTTTAAATAATTGATGAAAAATAGGAAAGAAAATTCCATAGCCTGGGTTCGAACCATCTATTTTCATACTTAATGTTAGTTCTGAGCCAGCTCGGTAGCTGAGAGTGCTAAGGATGTTTGCTTGTCCTTTTATTAACAAGCTTGGAAGACCAAGCAAAGCCTCATAGACAGATCACCTGCTAGGTTAAATTTCAAATACCGTAAAATCTTGAATACAGGCCCGGGCGTCTATTTGACTCAATGGTCTGGAACCCCCCCCCCCCCCGGCGATTAATCGAGACCCCGCGTTTATTTAAAACCCAGCGTTAAGGGCTATTCCCAATAACGGGTCTATGACGATTGGTCTAACGCCGATTGGTCTAACGCCGTTTGGTCTAACGCCGATTGCTCTAAATCCCGATTGGTCCATATACCGATTGGTCCAAATACCGATTGGTCCGATTCCCGATTGGTCCAAATCCCGATAGGTCTAAATATCCATTGGTCTAAATCCCGTTTGGTCCAAATTCCGATTGGTCTAATTCTCGATTGGTCTAAAAAGAGATTAAAATGACTGAAAACGAGAAAGTTAACTTGATTTATTCAAAACCTTTTTCCTTTAAGGAAATAAAATACATAGTGAATGTGTATAGTTTACAGAAGCATTCAGAGCACTCTTTGCACAATTACAATGTTAATGTAAATTTAATCCTTGAATAAATACGAGGGTTAAATCCCGTTTTAAAAAATGGATTTTTTTTTCAAGGTCTATAAATGAAAATAAACGAAACTTTATTGAATGCATATTTTATGAAATATTTATGATTTAATTATTCTTGAACATCTCCCCCTGTTTTTTATCTGTTTTTTTTTAATCTGAATTTATTGAAGTTTTTTTCTTTTTTTGGAAAAGAGGAGGGGTCTTTTTAATTTCCTTTCTAATATTAATTTACCGAATTAATTAACTGGCGATCGCGTTGACATAAAATTTTTTGATGTTATAATTTAAACTTATAATGCATTTAAAAATAACCTACACATTAAATAACCAATTCTATTATATATATATTTATTTATTTGCTTATTTATTTATTTATTTATTTATTTATTTATTTATTTATTTATTTATTATTACTATACATTTCCATAATTGTCGTGCATCCGGGTTAATATGACAGTAAATTTAAATGATAAATGAAAAATTAAGCCAAAGCCTACAATCAACAATGGCTTAATTAGTAGAGCGTCAGCGCGATCCTTTTTTCTCTTTTTTTTTTAAATTCGTTTTTCAGTCATTTTAGTCTCCTTGTAGACCAATCTGTAATTTGGACCAATTTGGAATTAGACCAATTGGGATTTAGACCAATCGGGATTTGGACCAATCGGGATTTGGACCAATTGAAATTTGGACCAATTGGAATTTGGACTAATCGGGATTTAGACCAATCGGCGTTAGACCAATTGTCATTAGACCAATCGTCCTGGATCGCCCAATAACAGAGTGTCTACCAAAACGATTTCGTAAACTTCCCTGAATTTTCTCGGTTTATCACGTAATTTTCCCTGACCACCAGCAGCAAAAAGAAATCTATTTTGATAGAATATATTACGACATTTTTCAAATTTTTCGTTCCAATTTCGCATTTTTTTGTTGATTTTGTAAAATTTTGTAAAACGACGAGTTTCGAGTCCAAATGATTACCCTACCTATGAGAAGTTTGAGACCCTACGAACGAGAACTTCTTTATACGGTATGCAGAAACGGCAAGAGTAAGGCAGCATGGGATTGGTCGAAATTAGAATGTGTTAAATGAAGCGGCCAATGAGAAGACGTTTAATAATCTGAAAAACGCCGGAATTTATATCGATGACCCGAAAACGCCCGGCGTTTATTTGAGACCCGGCGTTTAATCTATTTTTAACACCCCACCCGTTTTTATTCGAGACCGGCGTGTATTTGAATACCCGGCCTGTATTCCAGATTTTACGGTAGATCCAATGATTATTTAACATCCTCCACATAAAAGTAATAAAAATAGCAATAGAAAAGAGAGGGAACATTAGTGGAATAGAAAAATAGTTTACTGAATATTTGGATAAGGCGGGCTTTACTCTGAAAATGTTAAATTTACCCAATTTCAGATTCTGTCCATAACGTATGTTTATGTGAAAACTCGATTTATCTCTACAAAGGGCGTTTATATTCAAACAAAATATTCAAAACTGAAAATTCTTCAAGCATATATCTCGTACAATGTAATAATAATTCCGCGACCTGGGGCGAGTTTTTGGACTTGAGATCGCGGTTTAATAAACATCGCTCATACGTCGAAATTGCGTAATATCAATGCTTTCCAATGGCAATTGCTCTGATCTTCGTGCTTCCACAGAGCAGGATCCAGTTTTCTTATATTTGATTATAATTTTACTTACAGCTTTCATTGTTAGCTGCAGGTCCTTTGCTATTTTGACTTGCATTTCGTTGTTTTTTCCACTTTTGAATGATTAATTCTCGAATGGATTGAGGAATTTGTTTCGTTGGTGGTATGTTGAATTAGTTCAATGTTAAAACCACATTGAGCATTTTTATTACACTACATGGAACATCCCATTTTCTGGAGGGTTTTTTGTAGCCTATTTTGCATATTTTATCAAGAAAATCAAAGTTAGAGCTTCCTGTTTTAATATTCTGCTCTTGTCTCCAAACTTCTGTCGCGATTGGGATAAGTCTCCAAACTTATGTCCTGTGTGGTATTTTGTTCTTTTTGTTGTATGTTTGCTTATTCTTATTTATTTTCGTTGCTTAAATCGTTCATTTGTTAAAATATGATGGAAGTCTAGATAGGAAACTGACTCAGGTCTCTGTTTTTATTACTTTCTGGGATATTTGCGTTTCCAGATTGTGTTTTTATTATCTGAACAACGAGTCAACTTTTTCCACCAGTCTCCATATTTTTGTCCATAAGTGTAATGTGAAGCGACTTTTGGAGGGTCTTGTAAAAGCGCAATATGTTTGAGTCGTTTTCTATTTTTCGATTTTCAGGCGTTTTCCCGACTCTGGTCTGATATGCTTGGTCGAATCACTTTGGAAAACACGACATCCGAGCACTCCGATCACGTTAACGCTTTGAATAAATAATTACCAATTCGTGAGTGCGGGAAAAGTCACGAAAACCCGGGTTGGCAAACATCCGACACTCATGATGGACATCTGAATTGACGAACTGTATGGCGAAATACGAGTTGCGGTTAAAAAGTTCTGGGACTGGTTCGTTTAAAGAGAAAGGTTCATTTAAATAAAAACACATTTACACAGTGTCCCCTTCAAATCAGATCCCATGCGAAGTCTTACAATGAGTCCAGCGTTCTTGCAATTTCAGGAATGTCCTGAATTCTTTTTGTTGAAACGAGTCAAACACCTTCTGCGATTCGCACTGGATCTGCTCAACGGCGGACGGCCTTTCAACTGGATCTTCATTTTCGGAAAGAGGGCAAAATCTGCAGGAGCCAAATCTGGCGAGTAGGATGGGCGTGGAAGTAAAATCATGTTGGTTTTCTCAAGGAACTCACGCGTGAGGAGAGCTCGGTGAGACAATGCATTTTCGTGGTGGAGTATCCCCTTTTTTTTCACGTTTTCGCCGAACGTTCTCTCTCAGATTGCTCATTGCTCGAATTTGCTCGTTCTCAAATTTGACGTGCATGATAAAATCGCAGACGACATAACACACCCGGTCACAAGTGCAATATTTTCTCAGTCGTCAATGCATATGGAAAAAATCCTTTGAAAAGCTGATTTATGAATTTTAGGCCGAGATGCAGAGCAGTCCCGGAACGTTTTATATATCTCAAACTCAGCAAATAAAGAAGTTATAAACAAACTGGTTGAAGTGTACACTCCTTTCATAAGAGAGGAAAATGGTTCAAATAGAATGAAGGATAAAAAGAGTCTAATGCTGAGTTCTTTATCATCTGGAAGAGTGCGCTGAACTTTAGAGCTAAGGACGGAAACGAATGACATTGGTTTTGAAAGGTTGTTTATTTAGAGTTCTTTTTCCCCATTTGCCCTTCCAATTTAAGAAGGGAATTCAAGTAGGATGTGAGGGGGAAGAAGAGTAAAGAAGAACACAGTAAGGAACGTGCGATGCTTTATGATATGATGAATTATCAATGAGGCCGTTGCCAGCAGGCTCACACGGATTTCAAAAGAGAGAGGGAAGGAGAAATGGAAATAAATCGTATAAATAAGGAAAAAGAAATAAAGGATGCTATTATAAGTTAAAATTAGATTTCCAAAGATGTGAAGTTCTCTTGAGCAATAAGATCAAAAGATGAGAGTGTGTCGACAAACGTTTGTGGCTTTCACCTTGAAAGATACTTTATCTTGTTTTCAGAAAATAAACAGGGAATTTTTACAAAGACCTATATTTTTAAATGTTACTTTTACAACCTTTATATTCCTCCCATCAAATGTTGACCCAAGATTTTCAGACGGGTTAAAAATAAACATTTCCCTTAGGAAAGACTTCTCTTTCCAACCTGTCAACAAAATTCTCACAGTCGTTGTCGATTCCCCTCAAGTAAAGTTGTCTCCATTTGAAGTTGTCACTTTGCCTGTTGGCCTTTTCAAGTGGAAGGTGGAGACGGGTGAGAACAGGATGTAGTCACATGACAATATCTCCCTGTATTTCATTTCCGCTGAAACAACATATATGAAAGGTTCCGATTTTTTTTTCCTCCTCCATTTTTATCGCGTGTAATCTATAACCTGAGATGGTCCATCTCTTTAACGTTGACAAGCGGTTATAGGTAAAACGTCAATCTCTTCGCTTTTAATCTAGTTGAGCGAGGGTTTTTCGAGTGCCGTGTGTGTAAAACGAGATATTCGTGAATGAAAACAACTTTAAGATAAAAATACACGATACACGAAGTTGTTGACACGCTTATTGATAATCGTTTTAACAATCGTATCACGGAACAATCTATCAGTTAATATTAAGTGTCTTGAGTGAAGGCAGTCTATTTTCAGCGACCTTTATCTATGTACTAGAAGAGGTACCCGGCGTTGCCCGGGATAATTACACTTGCACAAACTTTTCCTTTCATTGTTAGTCATGAGATATATATTGTTGGTCCGTGCAGAGTGTTTGTGAATTGCGTGTTGATACCATTGTTGCAAAAACTTTGTCTTGCATTGTTGGTCATGCGATATTTCTCATTAATATGCCTTGCCATAACCATGAATATCGATTTTTTATCGATAATTATTATTTTTTCGAAATCTGAGGTAGACAGTGACCTTCCTCATGCTTTAAAGGTCATGTATGCGAAATTTTATCAAGATCGGAATAAAACTGTAGATTTGTATAAAAAACGTACACACAGATCCACAGACCCACAGACGCACAGACCCACAGACCCACAGACAGACAGACCCACAAACATCCTTCTTTATATATATAGATAGATATATAAAGTTCTCTGTATGTCTGTCTGTCTGTTCGCTATGCATTCCAAAATGGCTGGACCAAATTTGATGAAATTTTGCATGGTAATTCAGGTTAACCCTGGGGAGGTTTTAGGCAGGTCAAATTGATCTGAGGTCAGCGTCATGGTGGATATAACGCTTTTTTACTCCCCTCCCCACACCCATTCTCTGTCTTTTGTGAATGCTAATTTCTCTGACAACGTAAAGGGGCAATAGAAGAAGATGGAGGCTTATGTTGCTGAAAATGAGCCAACAGGATGATCGATGCTGTCATAAGACAGACTGGAAAACTTTTCATGGAGGCACAGGAAAAAAAACTTTCCTGATCAATTTTCTTCTCGCAAAGACCAGGCAGCACTGCATTGCTCTTGCTGTGGCATCTTCTGGCATTGCAGCAACATTTCTTACTGGAGGCAGGACTGCACATTCAGCTTTTAAAATTTCTTTGAACTTTGCCAAAACAGATTCTCCAATATGCATCATTTCTAGGAATTCATCCAACGGCTCATTGTCTAGGATGAGTGCACCATGTCACATCACAAAGCACTGGAAGCTGTTAACAAGACTTTGAAGGACATCAGAGGCAGTGGCAGTCTCATGGGAAGAGTGACTGTGGTACTTGCAGGAGACTTTCGACAGACCCGTCATCCCAAAAAGCCATAGGCTGAGGAGCTGAATGCTTATTTGAAGACCTCCATTCTCTGGCAACATGTTCAGAAACTGGAACTGAAGACCAACATGTAAGCCCATCTATTTGGAGATTTAACAACTGAGCACTTTTCACAGCAGCTATTTGCCATTCGCACCGGAAGATTGTCTTTGTACTAACAGCTCGACATGCATCAACTGCTATGTGGACAGGTGGTTGGCTTTTCTTACATGAACAACAACTACAAAGACTTTGTAGACCTTGTGGAACTACGCATTGGTCAATGGGTGTGTTATTTCAGGATTTTTCAATACGCTGATTACACTTCTACTAAATAAGCTACTAAAACATTTATTGATCATGAAGATGACATTTTATGGAAAGAATGGAACATTAAAAAATTTTCAAGTTTCCCTTCATCCTCCTCACTTCTTATTTTTGACAATATTAAAAAAATCATTTTTTCCCTTCTTGAAAAGATAAGAGCGAAAAATAATTACATCAGAAAATACATTTCGAACGCACCATTAATTTTTTACGACACCTTTGGTTGGATTCAACTGACTAGTAAAGGAGACAGGTTGAAGGCAATGAATTGTTAATAGCCGACCCAAGATAAGTAATACTAAGAAGGTGAGTTAATCTCAACATTGACAACCTTAGGGTCTTTTCCCACTTTAAATTATGAGTTTTATATTGCTAATTTTATTGAATCTAGAGAGCAAAATATTTTATTCTTTTTCATAAGAAAACACGGAAATTAATTTCCAGCTTTTAAAGTAAATGGTCCTAAGGAAGAATTTAAATGTTTTATGTGCTCTTAAACGTAACCAGCTACATAAGTTTGAAATTTTATAGCTTCGTAGCCTTATCTACATATATTTAATGGAATAAACGGAATATTAAATGTCAGCAAAATTATTAAGTTTACATTCTCCTGGGTTTAGAAAATTGATTTAGAGAACACGTACGCGGCTTTTATTGCTTCACTAAATAAGATTTAGTCGTAATAATAACGTTGGAAATGTTTTATTTTCTAGAAAAATACGGGCCAAAATGGCGGGAAACCTCGACTCGATCTTAACGTGGAAGCGGCTTGGGCGCAAGGCTTCACAGGAAAAAACGTAACGACCGCCATAATGGATGACGGTAAGAAAGTTCGTTATTAAGATTATTTCTTTTATACAGAGTAAGTCAAAATTCTGTTTACAACAATGGCAAGTCTGCTCTTGCTTTAAAGAGCTAGCACTTTTGCTCGCTTATTTTTGTGTGTTGAACCAACACCTTCTAGAGAGAAGGCATGCGGACTGTACACATCATCATCAAGCGGCTATTGTTAATCGCATTTCTACTGATAGTAAGTCCTAAATTTGTATCTCGCTAGGAGGCGTTGGTTGAATACGATGGCGAACAGGTTGAGATCGTCCTGTATTCTTCTTACAAATATAAATTAAGTTTTGTGAATAGTCTAATAAATGAAATTGTATGAAACTAATTTGAATGTTTAGTACAAAGTAACTATCACAGAACAGTAAATATACCTATTGTTTGTTACATTATACCACAAAGATTCAATTGTGAGAGCCCGACATCACAAACTAAATCCAGGCGTTAGTCGAAGACTGACAGACAACGGGCCAGTATTTCCACGTGCATATATGGTTTCAATGGCAGCAAGAATTCGCAGTCGTAACTCGGATATATTTTGTGGCATAGATCACATGAACAGCGTTTAAGAGTAATGTCAGGTGACCTAGGTGTCGAAGAATAAAATCCCTCATTGGAAAGGTAGTACGCATATCGCAGTAGACCGAATTTGCTGTAGAACACCAGTTCTTTGGCAGTTTTTCTATTCATTGATATATTACACGCTGTTCTGTAATAAAGTTATTTATATTAAACACGTAAAGTAGTTCCTGGGTTGGAGAATGCACTTCTGGAAGCACTCCTGGAAGTTCCTAGGTTGGAGAATGTTTAACATCTGCTGCGATTCCGCTTGGATCACTTCAGTGGAGTCAAATCGCTGCCTTTTAAACCGCAATTTCAATTTTCGGAAGCAGTAGAAACCAGGGGATATTGGTCATGTTGTTTTTGTTGAGGAAGTCCCTCACAGCAAGCGATGTATGCTTCGGAGCATTGTCGTGATGGAGAAGCCAGTCTTTCTTCTTCCATATCTCTGGCCTTTTGCGCCTCACCTTTTCCCTCCATCCTCTCAAAACGTCCCGTATGACACTCCAAGGCGATCAGAAACATCGTAGACTTTGGTCCTCTCGGATCACGTCACGCACTATCGTGATCATTTCTATGCTTGTTGACGGTCTACCAGCATGCTTGTCATCTTCTATAGACTCCCGACCATCTTTGAAACGTTTAACCCACTCAAATGTTTGGGTTTGGCCTAAAGCTTGTTCACCAAAAGCCTCCTTCAACAATCTGTGAGTTTTATTCGCAGTTTTCTTCAGCTTTAATATTAAGAATCGCAACACGACCAAGACAAAAAGTGACAAAACTAGCTCAAACTCAAAATCACGTGGACACACCGCTTCGCAAAATTTACAACTGAGACTTACCCCTAACACCATCTATCGGCAAAATTTCCTACCTCTTACGGTTCGGTCAGAATAAAACAATTTCGGGAAAATTTGGGTAGCACCTCGTAGTTTATCACATTATACCTCAAAGATTCAATTGTGAGAGTCCCGTATCACAAACTAAATTCATAGTCGAATACTGCCAGTATTTCCACGTGCATAGATGGTTTAAATGGCAGCAAGAATTCGCAGTCGTAACTCGGATAGATTTTGTGGTATAGATCACATAAACAGCGTTTAAGAGTAATGTCAGGTGACCTAGGTGGCTAGCTACGAAATCGCTAGATCGCTAGTTGGAAAGGTAGTAGGTCGCAATTCTTGTAGAACACCAGTTCTTTGGAAGTTTTCTATTCTGTTCTGTAATAAAGTTATTTATATTAAACACGTAAAGTAGTTCCTTTAGGCTATCTACGTGTTTTCATTTCATCATAAGCCTAATATATTTGGGAGACCGTTGAGAAGTTGAAGATGCATCTGCAATAAGGTTGTGTTCATCCTATTCTTTTACTGTTAAAAAGTTTCAGTTTAACGGTTAACATACCTCAAATTAAGGTACATTTCAGATTAACGTTTAATGTAACTACGTTAAGTTATCCCATCATTATAACGATCATAGGCCTCGTTGTTACAAAGGCTTACAAAGACTTCCTTACCTTGTGTACAGGATCAACACATTGTGTGCATGGGTGCCTACAGAAATTTTCCAGGAATGATTAGGCCTACTAAAATTTTATTCATAATTAGGCATAGAAAATAGAAAAATAATGTTTTTGATAGACCATTATTAACCATGCATTTAAGCAAGATCCGATTAGAGTACCTTCCACCGAATTGCACATGTACACAATGTAAAGACCAAAGCATCATAAAAACATAAAAGACCATTTCCAGAAAGTTTAATTCAGAGAATTTTGCTTAATAGAGGCTTCGAATTACATAAATCTATTCGTATTGTATAAATCTGAATGTATTCTGGTAAATAGATGGTAAACAAAGAGTGCCGTGGTATATAAGGTAGCCTATATGGGTTTGCTTCTCCTCACCTCCCATCTATTCTAGATTAACGTTCACTTCAGATTAATGTTCAAAATTCCAGTTCCCTTGGAGTACGTGAAAACGAGGTTTATAAGCACAGCCTAGTTTCAGCGATTAATGTAATACTATTGACTAATTCAGTGAGATGTGTATATATGAATTGTGTGAGTCTTCGTACTATTTACAGCACATAGTTTTATTATACACTTTCTCCGTAAAATGTTTGAGATCAGAAAGTAGAGTATCTAGTGGGAACAATAAAGCCTATCTCCAGTGGGAAATGGGAAGAGAAAATTCGTTGCTACTCTTAATCCCTTCCACCATTCAATGGAGACCATCAGTCGTCACGTGACCTCTTAAATCCCTTTATTTCCTCCTTTCTCTTAAATTCCTTTACTCTAGGCAAGAGAAAGAGAAATGGACGAAGGACTTTTAAGAGTTGCTATGGGATACGAAAGCGTTAATCTGAAGGTGCGCTTTCCCGAGTTTTCTTTCCCTTTTTCTCTTCCCGCCCTCGTATCCCGTTTTGTATCGTTCGTTTCGAGAGGATTAAAGTTAAGCTCAAGTTATTTTCAACTTTCAACGATCAGATTAACGCCTTCCTAGCGAACGTCACGTGACACTGCTTCCTCTCAGTGAATACCAATTGGCAAACTTCGCCCAATGAAGAGTAAATGGGAATTTAAAATTCTGAAAGAAGTGGAGACCGAACATCCTGTTTTCCTTATTGTGAATAATTTAATATCAGGGTAGGCGTTTGAAATATTTTGAGAAAGGAAGTTGAAGGAAGGAAACGAAAGAACTTATATGTGGTTCTTCGCTTAATGATATCAACTATCTGTAATCCTTTTCTCCTTACGGTAGTTTAAGATGCTGTTACAGCAAAAAGCCAGTCTTTATAGTAGTGAGTATCTCAAAGAGTTTGCTAACCAGTAACAGTCACGTTTAGGTTTCTCCAAGCTTTTCAGTTATTTCTCTAAGTAGAGGATCATGATTTCAAAGACCACGATGTATAAACTGATCATCAAAGAAGTCTACACTGGTGATTCAACCTATAATGGTGAAATCAGTAATCCTTTGCTCGCTCTCTCTCACTCGACAAAGCTAGGGATTGGGTCGAAACACTCTGATAAGATCCTTGACTTATTCCTAGAGCAGAACGTCTAAGTTCATTTTCTCTATATCGATTGCTGAAGATCCTATAGTAGTATGGTTTTTGTCATTTTCTTTGGGATTCTGACGGAATAGCCGAAATAAGCTATTCATTAATATGTTAACCAAAAACTTTAAATTAGAGGGTTTCTCAGAAGGTAATCTCAAAGTTTGTAGTTTCCGACTTCACAAAAAGTACTCCTCTGAACAATCCACATTACATACAACATGATATAAGGGAAAGTTACCAAAGCAGTACATTTAAGAATTCTTGAGTTTATAGGATATTCGACAAAAATCTCTTACGGATAAATGAAAGGATGGAAGGTTATCGCAGTGATCCTAGGTCGTGAATCTACTATTGCTCAAAAGAGTTAGTAAACTACGACATACAAACCTATACCAAATCATAATATTCTTAAATGGTAAAATTTGGTTAAACGATATTTGGCAACTTGTTGACACCGTGTTTACATGTTCTTGGTTTTGTTCTTGTTTTTTAACTCCCAAGTGTTTACCAATATAATATTTATTAGTGCAACTACGGTTTCCGAGCCGTTCTTGATCTTTTTATTAATGTGGGTAGCAGGGCCGTACTCAGAATTTTTTTCGGGGGCGGGGGTGAGGGGGGCTGGCCCAATCCTGCTTGTGGGGGAGTCCCCCATGCAACAGATTTAGTTGGCATGGTGGCCAATTTCGGGGGGGCTGCAGTGGTGGGTAGTGAGCATTTAAATCGTTATAGACAACGATCCTCCTACAAAACTTCTTTAACGTAACTTTAAATTTCTGTTGTAAAGTGAATAACATTTTTTGGCAGATAGAAAAAACTGTAACGGAGCCCCAGTTGAGGAAGATATTGCTTTTTAGGAATATTTGATAACTATAGTTCTTTTAGAGTATTTTTGATAAACGACTTTATGCAATCCAAACAGTGTTCATATTTTATTAGAAGCCTCTTTTCGCCTTTTGCGTTTTAATATGATAATCTTTTAAGGCTGGATATCATTCTACAAAATGGATGCAAAACCTGACCCAAAAAAGCGTTACGGGAACAGTTTTACATTATTGTTGCACGTTTAAGCATTGTTGGTGCCGGCTTGAAGGACGCCCCGGCACTGAAAAGTCACCTGACCATTGTCTGAACAACAATTTTTATTTAAATTTTTATTACAGAATTATTATAAAATATAGAATATTGAAAGTGTAATAACAGATAGCGCCACTATACTTCGCTGTTTTACCTAGCAAATTCGTGTAATGGCCTAACGTTTTCTTTTCATAGTTTAGAATGAAAACTAATGAATCCTAGTGCATTGGAATAAATATATTTTATTACTCACAATTTAATTCATAATTTATTATTTTGAAACATTGAAGAATCAATTACATGTTCATTTAGATCTTTTGATGCTTTTTGAAGTCTTCATCGTATATATAATTTATGCGTTTGTTGAATTTCTACAGTGCTGGACAGAATTATAAACTCACATGAATTTTGAACCAAACTTTACTAAAAATAAAATGATCTACATCAGCTTTTTAAATATCATTTATCAAACATAAATTTACCACTTTGCTGATTTTCATTCTTATATTTTAAAAATTTTGTGAACAACGACAATAAACTCATAATTTCACTTGGACAAAATTATAAACTCACCCTTAAAAATGTGTTCGCCCGTCTATTTTTATCATATGCAAATTGCAAAAAAGGTTGCATTTGCAATCACTTATTGTAAGAAAGTGTCTGTTGCAGATTTATACTGTGTAAAACATTGCCACGATGAACAGAGCTAAGTGAGACAGACATTAGGACAGTATTGATGTTGCATGGATGTGGAATGTCCCAAATGAAAATTGCAGCTCATCTTAACCGATCCCAGTGTGCTGTCAGAAATGTATTACAACGGGAAGTTGATGGGTAAGCGAAGAAACGAACAGGAAGGAAAAAAATCTTAAGCTCTCGAGATGAATCTCATTCGACGACCGGCAACTGGAAGCAATCTTTCTGCTGAACACATTGTAGATGTACTTTCGCTTAACTACTCTCGGCGCACTGTTGCACAGGTTCTGCAACAACTTCCATAATTGTCTACAAAAAGTTTCTACGAAAACCACCTCTAAACCAAGCTCACAAAAATGCAAGATTGGAGTTTTTGTAGAGAAAAAATGGCATGGACTCACGAATGGTACACAGTGGTGTTCTCTGATGGAAAGAAATTCAACCTTGATGGTCCCGATGGATGGCACTATTATTGGCATAACATCAGACAAGATGAATAACTTAAACTAAGACGTCAAATAGGGGGTGGCTCAGTAATGGTTTGGGAGACGTTTTCTGCTCAGAGTAAAAGTGATATGGTAGTGATCAATAGATGCATTGACTCTGCAAGATACAAAGTGCTGCTGGAAACTCAACTTTCAAGCTACGGTGAAATTCTTAGTGGAGATAACTGGTCTTTCCAGCAAGGTAATGCTCCATGCCATCGTTCCAACCTTATGAAAAAATGGTTTCAAGAGCAGCAAATACATGTTTTATGTTGGCCGTCATGCTCCCCAGCCCTCAACCCAATTTAGAATGTATGAGGACAACTAGCACGTCTTCTTTATAAAGATCATCGGCAATTCCAGACTACTCAAGAGCTCACCGCTACCATCATGGAAGGATGGGAATCTCTCACCATTGAGTACTTGCATAAACTTGTCGATTAGATGCCAAACAGGATGTTTGAAGTCATAAGAAACAATGGAGGACCAACAAAGTACTAATGTTTGAAAAATAATCGCCATACTTCTGTTTTCTAAGGGTGAGTTTATAATTTTGTCCACGTGAAATTATGAGTTTATTGTCGTTGTTCACAAAATTTTTGAAATATACGAATGACAATAAGCAAAGTGGTAAATTTATGTTTGAAAAATGATATGTAAAAATCTGATGTAAATCTTTTTGTTTTTAGTAAAGTTTGGTTCAAAATTCATGTGAGTTTATAATTCTGTCCAGCACTGTATGTGCTTTGAAGTGCTTAATTTATTATAATACAGATTCCTTCTTTTCTCTTTGTAATGTTCCGACCCGAAAAAGCATTACGAATGATGCAATAATTTTAATTTTTCGTCATACACTCGTTTTTTGATTTAAGTTATACGTGCCATGTTTGTGGTGCCACATTTGATTGTGAGCACATATGTGCCTTAACCATAGACGCTGTGTTTACTTGACATATTGAGAAACTCGATACCCGTGCTTAGATTTCATACTTCAGTTATTATAAACCCTTATTCGGTATTATTGATGTATATGGTTCAGAACACTCGTTATGTACTGTTTATAATAATTATTTGTTTGTTTGCTGATTTGAAACTAACAATTGTAAGTCACTTTTTTTCAATCTGTTGAGGTTAAAGAAATTATATTAGTCACGTGGTGAAGTCGGCGGTACGCAAAATTTAAAGTAGCTAAAAATTTTGAAGATCCACATTGCCGTTTCCGCTGTTGCTCTTTGTGTTGCTGGATTGAAGCACATCACTTTGTGTGTAGCAAAAAGATGATCCGAAGTATGTGACGCTGCTCACTGACAAACAACAACAAACAACAAACAACAAAATAAGTACTGCGGATAAAGTTCAGTTCAGCTCAAATAATAAACAATACGCAATGAAAAATGAAACCATTAAAGTAATGGCGGTGTCAATATGCAATACCTCCGATCAAATTATCAAATTAAGCGTTCATTGAGAAAGGGTAGATTCTAATTATCTTGAGCGGCAGAGATTGCCTTATTTAATGTTTGGAAAATACTAAGATTAAATACCTCTTTAAAACATTCTTCGTCAGTACTAATAATTGATATGGGTGAGTTACGAGACTGGAATTTAAAAAAGTTCTTGTGACAAACGTCTTACCACGTAAAAATATTATTTATATTGCTTTATTTGTAAATGTTACATCAGTCCTACCTGGACAGTATAATTCACGACTTGTTACATAAATTGCATTTCTTACAAACAAGTTTAATTACAATAAACATCAGAAGAACACTACTATATAGGAATACCATATGACATTTTTAAATTTACATTTAAAAAAACAATTTTCTGTTTCCTAGTTTCTGTTCCAGCCTCTTACCACAACAAACACCCGAGATACGTATTTCGAAGGCTATATCTTTCATTCTCAACGTTAAGATTCTCAATGAATTGATGAACCTCATTCGGTGTTTTATGTTTTCCATCCTATACACATAATTCTACACTACAGTTCCTTTGCATTACGCATTGAAGTACTGCTTGCGGAGAATGGTCATTTTCAAAATGTTTGTGTACTCTCCATGGAAGCTGTACAGTTGATCAACATACTTGAAAATTATACTATAATCTTGCTATAGTTGCTAGTCCATAAATGCCAATTTTTGCTAAAGCCAAAATACAAGGTGTGTCTAAAAAGTTCGGTGAATGGATCACCTCAAAGCGCGCATGGGCATCCACATGTCGGGATGCACCACCTAGTTGAAAGTAAAATGCAGCAACGCGAGAATATTAAGTTTTGTTACAAATTGGTGAAAACGGCGACGGAAACTCATGGAATGTTCGTGCAAATGAACGGAACAGAAGCCATGAGCAGAAAATGTGTTCAAGCGATTTCATACAAAGAAAGAAAACTTTTTCTTGCTAAGCCCGATTAACTATTCCCGAGTTCCACCGTACTCCCAAATCTGGCGCCTGAAGACTTCTCTTTGTTTCCCCGCCTCAGGGGAGTCGTGAAAGGCACATTTTACAGACGTACCGAACATCTAAGGACGTACGACAACAACGTTTCGAGTGATTCCAAAAGACGCCTTTGCTGACAGTTTTCAGCAGCTTTGTCAAAATTGTATTGTGGATAATGGGGATTACTTTGAAGGTCAATGAAGAACTATTTTCTGTTTTCTGATATCATTCACTGAACCTGAGAAATTCTCAAAACCTGAAAAGCATTCGCCAAAATATTGGGTAGGATATACTCTTCTTTCGTTCTGGCTTGGTTCCCTCTAGTTTTCACATTTTTGGCCCACTTTAAAAATGCATTGCGCAGTTTTAGGTTTGAAGATGATGAGGGCATGGAAATGCGAATCGAACAGGCAAGGAAATTTTTATGCGGAAAAGGGTTCGTACGGGCAATATATGCGGAAAAATTGTAATTTTCATACATTTTGAATCATTTTTTTCTGCAAAATTTCAGTAATGTAAATTTGGATTCCAATTTAATATCATTGTCTGTGTGTGTTTGTGTGTGTGTGTTTGTGTGTGTGTGTAAGGGTATGTGTTGATCCCTTTGCAAAAAAAAAAAAAAAAAAAGTTAAAAGGCTCTTTATCCATTTTAAGTCCTTCTATTAGAACGAAGATTCGTAGCATTTCCAAGCAGTGGCGTTAAGTTGCATTGAACGTCTTGTTTAGATTCTATTTTCTCAGTTAAATGTCTGTCATACACAAATGTTAAGTTTTTTTTACCTCGTTGTTTGGTTTGCGCCAGTTCCCTTTCATCGACGTGCTTTCAACAAAAGCTTTCAGCGGCTTATTGTTTTAGCGAAACCTTTCCTTGTCAGCTGCTTTATATTTTATCCTTCTTTATTCCTTTTTATTTTATTTTTGCTTTCTGATCCATCGGTTGCGGAATCCATTAACATTTTTTCCCGCATTAGAATTGCAGATGACATTTGAGCCCCGTCTCACTTTTAACGGCCAATGAAAACCGATCGAACGGAAATAAATGCAAAGAAGACATTTAAATCAAACCATCGAGGCTTCGGACTCATCGATCTCTTAGTAAATGTAAAATCAATTAAATGAATAAAGAAATTCTGTAGATGGAAAAAAGTTAATGTCCTAGAAAAGAATTAAAGTGGTTTGCGTGATTGCCTTGGATGGCGGGATCGATACCTAGAGTCGATCTATTTGAAAGTAATCGATGGGTTAAATTGATCTTCGGTGAAAAAGACCCAACTTTTATAGGTATAATGTAACGAATCTTAAAATGAATTAAAGAAATTAAGGATAGAACATCTAACAAGGGTAATAAAATTTTGTTCAAAAGCGAAAATACGTGAAACTATATTTATATACAATAGACACAAGTACACAAAACAAGTTATCTTAAGGTAGTGGCTACATCAAATTACACCAACGCAAGTTCTTCAGATTAAATAGTCTGATTTATTAACAACTGAGAGGGGGTTCATCAATTATATTGACTACTAACTGATAACCAGCAGTCGCCCGGGACTTTATTTATTCTCTTGCTGGGTTGACCTGCCTCGGTTTAAAATGATATCAATCTTCACCACCCGGAATATCACTAAACACTTTAGACCCATCTTTCCTTCAAAGTTTCCCTTGCCCTTGACGTAGAAGTTCTAGACGAAGCTCCGGTTGTTCAGATGTTTCTAACGCCCGGTTAGCTTTTTGTCTTTTAGCTGCAGAGTTTCTCTGACCAATACTCGTTCTTTCTCTTTTCTCTCCAAATACACAAATAAACACAAGTTTTCGCCAGTCCCTCCTCGATAGATCTGCCCTATTCATATCGTCTGCTATACTCATTATAATTCTTGGAAACAATCGTTCAATCATTGCATCATCATGAAAGCTTTATTGCATCATCACCACATCGTTTTCCAAAACATTGACATTCACACTGATCATAGTCAAAATCTATAATGGATTTTTTTTTGAAATGTTTGGATCTACTGTGCTACCAAATAAACTAGGTGATATCCCCGACGTTGCTCGGACTTTTTTGATGAAATTTTGGAATATGAACAGTAAAAATGAATACATGAAAAAACTTAGAATTAATACAGTAAAATTCATAATGAAAAACCGAAAAAAATTTCGATGCATCCAATGGATAGATCTCTCCTAGTCTGGCACAGCTAGCCTAAATAATTTCTTGGTCATGTAATCTTGTTTTAGACGTACACTCACCCCTGCTGTGGTGAACTTCTACGAAACAACTCTCTTCTGGGTGGCAGTGGATATACATGATCGTTTGTGTCTGTATGCTCTGCAATTCCAACAATCTGTGTGGGGTTATTCACTACTTGGTAATTTGTTGCACTTCGCAGTTTGCTCTGGATTTCTTCAAGCAAAACTTGGATTATTCACTCGGTGTAGTCTAGCAGTCGCCGTTTCTTCTGTTGACACGCTTGCATCGTCGAGGGCTGCCTGGGAACTTCGATGACCACTGGATCACTCACGACTTGCTCAGCTTCCAATAGTCTGCTAAGGCTCGTATTCAGAATGAGCGCTTGCTCTGTATGCTCTTGCTCAAACCACTGTTGTATAAATATAAAAAAGAGCGCTCTTTCTGAATACGGCGTCACTCTCCATTATCTCCAGTTACTGCTCAGTTCTAAAAAAATCCCGAACAACAATTTGTAATTTCTGTGCGTTGTTACAAATTCAATTTTTTTTTTATAATTCGTTGCACAAACTTTGCCTTGCATTGTTGATCATGAGATACCTCTTATGCCCTGCCATCATTATAATATCGATTATTATCGATAATTATTATGTTTTGAAATCTGATGTAGATTTGTATAACAAAGCAAAGAAACAAACATTCTTCTTTATCCGTTTTTGTTTATCCGTTAATTCTTTTCTAATGTCAATTGAACTTGATACATAAAATGATGTTCATACAGACAATACATTAAGTCTTACTAACAGTGCATCGGTTCTTTTTTTTGCCAGTCAACAGCTTTACGTATCTACACATATCTCTTTCATTATTATACTGTATATTTTCTATACTTATCATGTTCCAAAATGGCACAGACGGGATGAACAATGAGCATTGTTGCGCTTGTCGATTGGAAGCAAATTCTTTTATCTGGTACCACTATGAGTTCTAGCCTTCTTTAAGCTCTATAACAGAATCGGTCAAATGACGTCAATAATCCACACCGAGTTCAACATTCTGTCATTTCTTCAGGGGTCATGGTGAATCATTTAATATACTCAATAGCAATTAAAAAAACTGCAAACGTCTCCATAAGCCAATATGCGATTCAATAAAAACAATCATCCAATTAGCTTTCTGCATTCACTTTGCCTCCAGAATCTCGTCTTCTGTTTCAAAGTGTTCAAGTTAACAATTACAATATCAAAGAGTTCCATCTACAGGTTGTCCCACAAAGGATTCACTTATTTTAAGAGTAAATATCTTGGAAACGGAGACCGATAGAAAAATGAAATAAGTGATATATTTATTTACAAAGTTTCAAAATTAGTTACAAATGTTGCCGACAGGTGGCTCTGTACGTTGCATACGGAAAATTTCATTCTTCGTTTGCGCCATCTCTCTGCTCGAAAGGTGCACATTATGAATCGACTGTGATGCGATAACTATGGCTGCTTGCAAAGGACAGTTTATAGCCTATTTCTCGGAGTCCTTACTGCGACTACAGCATACAGCACCACCTGTCGGCAACATTTTGAAATAATTTGCTACTAAATTTGAAACTTCCATATCTGATTTTTACGGCTTTCGAAATAAACATACCACTTATTTCATTCTTCTATCTCCCCTTTGCGAGATATTTTCTCCTAAAATCACGAGTCATTTGTGGGACATCCTACATAACAAACACATTTGTCTATAAAATAGCTGCCATGACTTTGTAAGTGATCCTCGTATAACTGCTTCTTGGGAAGTTATCAATGATCTTAAAAAGTCATAACTTTTAAAAAATTTTCACAAGATCACAATTTTCAGGCCGGTAAGTAAGATTAGTTACATGTAGAAAATCCTGTCAGCTGCCCTGTTTTAATATTTTTTGTTTACTAGCGTGATCAAAGAAACTGAAACGAAAAAATCACTGGAAGTCATTGAATTCATCAAAACCGAAAGCACACGCAAATCCAGAGAAACTCATAAACAATGTTGATATGTTTCCTGTCGTTGATCTGTCCCGTAAGGGCAGACGCTAAATGGAATGCTTTACTGTTTTGTTCTGAGGCTTCTCAGAGAACAGAAAAAAAAGATACGTATAGTTGTTAAAAAGAAACTTAAAAAACTCATAGAAACAAGTCAGGCAACAGAAATGCCCAGAACCGATAGGATTTGAAGGCATTCGAGGATAAAATGGCATTTGTTTTCTAAAGAATCCTTTCATTGTCAGCGTTAGATGAGGTTGCGATGGGAGCCTCTAGTTGCTAAGGCAAGGCGTACTTCTAACGGGAATGTGTAGTTCGAAATGAATAAAGGTACCTAAAAAGTTAAATGGAGAGAGTAGTAATTCTCTACAGAGTGTAAATTATCTCCTTCAAAAAAACTACACTACGATGTAGACGAAATTTACATGATTACAGTGATATAAGACACTTAGGGTTGCGCTGCGCGACCTGGCTGATTCCCCCGCTCCCCACTACCAGTATTTGTTCATTTCCTCGATACTTTTTGATGAAAAACATGATAAATGCTATCGGTATTAAACAAGGTTGGTACTGCTCGTGCTACTGACTCCGGCGCGAGAGCAGAGTAGGTCACGTTGGAGTGGAAGGCGGACCTCTTCGGGATGAAGTAGTGGGGAGCGGGGGAACCAGCCAGGCCGCGCCGCGCGAACACAGTCGCCCAAATTTGGCTCGTTTGACGTTCAATTTGGCAGCGCCATGCCATTCAGCTTAGTTTGAGGTTCAGTTTACGGCTTGCTTGTGATTTGCGACCCCAAGTGCCTGAATTTCGTCTACATCGTAGTATAGTTTTTTTGAAGGAGATAATTTACACTCTGTATATATTCGAACATATAAGTGATATTTAATTTGTAAGCATTCTTATTTAATGAAATGAGCTTTAGTTGTTGAAGCGTTCTGTGTAAGTTTCTATTACTTCTTCATAATCTATTGCTAAACCGTTTCTACTGGCGAAGCGAGCGATTAGCTATTGATAACAATTTGCCTAACAGAAATTAGGTATACAGGGTGTAAATGGACGACGTTTCACAAATTTGAGGATATGTAGAGGATGAAACTCTGAGCAAAAAAGTATAGTCGCGTTTTTCGATCTGTGGCTCCGTTAAAAAGTTATAGCGCTTTAAAGTTTCGTGACGTCACTTCCGGAAATCTATCTTGGTACAGATGCTGAGCAATTTTTAACTTAGCGCTATAACTTTTTAACGGAGCCTCAGATCGAAAAACGCGACCAGACTTTTTTGCTCAGAATTTCACCCTTTACCTGCCTTTTCATTTGGGCACGACCTTTTAGAATCACCTTGGCCGATACCGATACCGAACTTTAAAGCGCTATAACTTTTTAACGGAGCCACAGATCGAAAAACGCGACTAGACTTTTTTGCACAGAGTTTCATCCTCTACGTATCCTTAAATTTGTGAAACGTCGTCCATTTACACGCTGTATAATGTAAGGCGTAAGTAATTACATGCCATGTCTTAGCATTGAAAGTTTCCAATGGACCATAATGGCACCACTAAAACATGTACCATTGAACCAATTTTGACTGATTTTGACCACCAAGGAAGAAGAACATCACGTGACTTCACTTAATTCACAAGCCTTTTATTTTATACATCGTTATCTGGTACATCCTTCGAGGGAGTTTTGCACCATCCCTATGTCTTAACGACTGCTGTATGATGGTCGCAGCAGCCAGGACCGACGGCTTTACGTGCCCTCCGAAGCACGGGGGGAGATGGAAATTTCCAGGTGGTCACCCAACCTGTGATTAGCCGCGCCCAAGGGTACTTAACTCCACCATTGCATTGAGCAAGGCGAGACATCTGGGCTACGGCTGCCCCCCTATTTTATACATGAAATTGTATAGTGAAAAACGTAGTTCCCCCTGTTATTTTGTCTATCAACGAAATCGGGCTGTCATTTTGTCTAATTGTCGAATGGCGAAAACGGAAGTCGAAAATTCGGAAGCGTTCGAAAGCTCAAACGGCCATTGATAGATTGACAGACAGACAGACGGACGGACGGACGCACATTGTGAAAACATAAGCACCTATCGATACTAATAATTGTTATAATTATAATTAACATCTATAGACACAGTAGTGATAAAACAGCTTTAAAAATTTAGCACAAAATCTTTGAATATGGAAGTATTTCAGGACTACATGGAGATGGTAACTCATTTAATCTCTGAAATTAATGCTCAAACTCTCAGACAATTACAACTGTTGCTTTTCAACTTTAACGTCAACACGGACATAGTTTTCCCTCTTTATTTATTTCGCTATCGACTTTTGCGGTGGCGATTGCAACGCATCAAGATTGCCTGAAATAACTGCAGATAAAATATTTAGCCATGTCGACAACCATGTGTAGAGTATTGAGAGTGATGATAGCACGTGCCTAAAGTACAGTTTCCATTGATTTAAATTATCTATTGAAAAACGAACCCAACTTTTGTTTAGGCCGCAGAAAAGTGCGAGCACCTTATCTTCCCGTATCTTCAGCAATGGCGCCGTAAAAGCGTAGTCTCGTACTCACCATAAATTGTTCGGAGGTGGAGGGAATGGAAGGGAGAAAAGTAAATTTCTACACGACAAGGGAGGAACATTCGTGTTGAAATAAAACGTGCGTCGAACAAAGGAGGGCCTTTCACGCGTGCATTACCTCGCTCCGAAATGTGTCTTCTAATATTCTGATAAACCGCGCTTTTGTTTAGGGAAACAAGACTGAAAATTTGCCCCATTATGCAGAACCACAGATGGCCTGGGGAATGAATAGCTTCATCGGACTGCTCTTTGTTGCGAATAATCTTTTCAGGCGATGTAACTTTTCAAGAAGAACTATGGACCTAATGATGTCATCGAATGTGTAATCATTTCCCTTGAATATTACATAAATATGGGAGGGGTATTCATAAAAGATTTAAATTTTTCGTTGATTACGACAACGTATTAAAGCAGTGCGAAAAATTGTGGCTCATCAACATGGATTTCACATCTATGTAGCATTTTTTTACAACGAACATTTCAAAAGCATCAATAACAAAGCTGAGGGTGAAAAATTCGAATGTGTTAATTTTTACAATATGTCGCCTTAAATCATTATTCAGCAGTTAAATTATTTTGAACCGCTGACAGAAAGCACGAATGTTAAACAATAAACTCTTACAGTAGTCCAAAACCTAACTACCAAGATGAAACTTGTGTTGTACTGGGTCAAATAAGCATGCAAACTTCAAACCAGACTGATTACAATGCATATGAAGTGGCATTTTTAAAACAATGGTTTTGCGCAAATTAGTCACCACTGTATAATAAATACATATGTGGTCTAAAGTGAATGCCATTTTTTGGTAGGTAGAAAAAACTGTAAAAGCAGTCGACGAAGATATTACTTTTTAGGAATATTGGATAACTAATTGGTTGGCGCGTTGGCGGATTTCAGATTATTATAATCCTATTTTCGTCTTTGGGGTTTTAACATGATAATGTTTTAAAACTGAACATCATTCTACAAGCCGATCCCAAAAAGAGTTACGGAAACAATTTTGCGTTGTTTAAGCATTGTTGGCGCCGGCTTGAAGTACACGCCAGCACTGAAAAGTCATTAGACCATAGTGAGGCCTACGAGATAACAAGGCCTGGAAGCGGAAAAGTCACCTGACCATCGGGGGTCTAGCAACAATCCAACCTTCATTGTCTCCATCTTGGATGTTAACAATCAATGTTTTTCCGTTTGTTGGAAACAATGAAGGTTGGATTGTTGCTAGACCTCCGATGATCAGATGACTTTTTCGCTTCCAGGCCTTGTTATCTCGCTGGCCTCGACCATAGTTGTCTGCGCAACAATTTTTATTTAAATTGTGGTGTATAAAAAATTCTTTTGGATAATTGTTTTTTCACCACATGTGCTTTTAAACATAAGTATTGTTGTAAAGTAATAAATTTTAGGAATGCCAATTTAGATTGTAACAATAAAGCATGTGATGTTAGTTTTAAATATGTGCTATGGATTATCATTGTTGGGTGTGATGGTCAAACGCCCATCTTGTTATTTTGTTGGCCCAAGCAAATAAGTAGACTTAATTGGACAGTTGACAGGGCAGCCGCAACTTGGAAAGAGCGCCTTTAACCATGGATGTCCCGTTTCTCAGCATAACCGCAGCGCCAGAGTGTGTTTGGACTCATGTGTTCAAGTGGAGTGTGCTTGGGTTCATCGAGAAATATTATCGTTTCTAGTTCTTCACTTTCAGAATTACCAAGGACGGAATTTCCAGTGTTCTACGGAGATTGAGTCAAAAGTAGTGGCCGATCACCGCGCAAACTTTTAAATGGGCACCAGACAGGAACCAGTCATTGCTAATCTTCAAAGTAGAGCTCATCATGCTCGACGGTGTTCATCCAACGATCAGCTAGTTAGCATATGCCCTCGCGAAACCACTCCTCCGGTTTCTGGGCGTAAAAGTTACTCACGGCGTCTTCAACCTCACTGACATTGGCGAAGCGCCGTCCACGCAGGACGTACGTCATGGGCCGGAAGAGATGGTACTCGGAAGTTGCCAGGTCGGGGCTGTATGCTGGATGTGACAGAACCTCAATTTTTTTCCAGCAGTTGACATCACATCTTCATCAGTTGTTGTGCTTGCGGGGGCGTCAGCTCGTGGGGCACAACTCGGCAGCTCCTGTTGACCTTTCCCATGGCGTGCAGATATCGAACCATACTCGATTGTGATGTCCCGATGTCCGCCGCTAGTCCATGGGTGGTGCTGCCTTGGTTGGCTTCACTTGTTGCCGTAGGGCTGCGTCATCCACTTCTTTGGGTCTTCCGCTCCTTGGCGCATCTTCCAGGCCCATGTCTCCAGACTTAAAGCGGGAGAGCCACCGTCGTTCATTGGTCACATCCTGACCTTCCACCCTGCAAATCTCGGCGGCTGCTGCTCGCGCACGGGTCCCCCTTTTTCCAATAGTGACGAAGGAGCCCGCGTATCACCAATTTTTCTGCCATATTTTTACACTGGCTGACGCAGGTGGCACAATGTCTATGGCATTCAAATTCGTACTGGCGTTTCTTCCCACTCTTTTCTTTTAATAAACTGCGATATACCCTTGTGGTAAATGGTCTTCGCCCAGAATTCGTCAAACTCTAATAGAGTTTTGACCACTACTTTTGACTCAACCTCTGTATTACTTCCGTGAATTTGCAGATTTTAAAAGTTTAAGTTGTAGTTCCCGTTGAACTGTTCTGGATTTCTGTGCGCTTGGAGCAGATTGTCATTTATATTATTTGTTTTACAAACGATTTTAGTTGATTAATTTCCGCACGTCAAGCAGATTAAAATGTAAATTGTATTTCTGATTTAATATTTAATATTCCTTGTGTGGAATTTTGAGTTTTAGCTGTCAACTGTTCTAGTTAAATTAAAGAAAAATCTGTTTTAATTAATAATTTGTTCAATTTGAGCTAGATCTAATTTTGTTCTAAGCACGCTCACATTTATGAAGTAATTTTATAAAAACTTAATGTTTTCTTTAGTACTTTTTAGATATAAATTGATTATGCAAATCTGTTTGAGAATTGCACGGTTTTAATATAATCTGGTTTATTGGATGAAAATATGTTTTCATTTTCTTTTAAGGTATTCGCATTTAACCTTTTTTATGCAGCTTGTTTAAATGTCCCATAGTGTTTCATTTATTGATTCATGTTGACTGAACTATTTGAGGCTTGGGAAGCTAGCTTATTTCATGCTATGACCTCCCTGCCTTTAATCTATTGATTTAGATATCAATGGTTTTTAGATGAATGCTAATATGTTCATGGTGACTCTTTTGTCTGATTTCAAATAAAGTCAGGGAGACTTTAGATAAATGTGAAGGATTTTAAATAAGCATGGTAGTTAAGGTTGTGATACACTAATTAAGTGAACTGACATGAATATATGTTTAATTTTGTGTGGGCGTTGAGACAAAATATGAGTAATTAGTATGTAGGAGTTAAAAAATGTGAGCTTGCTGACTAGCTTTTGGGTTTAATTTTGTTTGTGTAATTATCGAACAAAGCCTAAAACGTTGATTTATGTATTAATAAAAGCCATTTTGTTAATGTTATTGTTTGAGTTCTTTTAGCCAAGTAATTCACCCACTATGTTAGGAAGGGGTTATGATAGACGGGTTATTGCGGGAACACAACGCCATTATCCATTTAATAAAAAATGTTGTACCACTATTATCGATTAAAATCGATAAAGGTTAAAACCTACACAAAATCTTTACTACAGAGATATCTTCTATCTATCTATCTATCTATCTATCTATCTATCTATCTATCTATCTATCTATCTATTCTATGCATCACGCAAAAACTACTGGACAGATTTTGATTAAACTTAGTATGGTTATAGCTTACAGTCTGGGTCTTCAACTAGGGTAATTTTTTTGCGTGAAAATGTCTTATTCCCACGGGAAAATACCTAAACGGGTCAGTGGTCTGGTAGTAAACTTACCAACAGATGTAGCTACGAGTATAAAAATTCGTTTCGCAGCAGTACTTAACTTGCTAACAGATGTCGCTAGATAGGAGTGCTTTACATATTGCCTTCTTTTTACGCCTTCCGGAAAGAGGACATATCTTTCTCAGGACTCAAGAAATGCTTAGACAATGAGACAAATACGTACACAGGAAACAAATGGAAGTACGTGAAAGGTTTTAGCTTAATAGTCTATGTCAACATTTAGGCTATTTAGGTAGAGATGTATGTGATGTTGCGTGCTGTTTTTGAACCGTGGGTTTTGCCTTGGGCGGATTATTCAAAATTTAATGCGGTTGGTATTTTTTTTCTTTGTACAAGCAGATTTAATTAATTTATTTATTCAAGAAAAATATTTTTTTTAAACTTTTTATTCCACGATTGTTGCTTGTCAGCTTAACTTATGTTTTTGTATTGTTGTCCTCTCCGCTAATTACGCGTTTCTCGTGATCGCTCGCGTGCGTTCGTTTTTGTTTTTTTTTTTGTCTGAAAATTTTGACAAGTTTCAAGGAGTCAGCACAGGTAGGCAGCGTGAGTGTGGACAATTAACGATGGTCGACGCAGCCTTGAGCTGTCCTTAGGGAGTCCGACTTCTCATTTCTTTGAAGTCAAGTCTCCGCTCCAACCTTGGGTTGAAGTGCCTTCTTCACGTTTTATGTTGCTGATATCCCAACTATGAGTCTGGTAACGCCGCCGTCGTTTTGGTGTTTACACTTTGGTGAAACCAGTTACTTTTCACTATTTATCTTTGACGTTATGTTACTTCGGATGGAACGTTCGCCGTCGTCGGCCATTTATGTTTTTAAGGCTCTTGGTAGCTTTAATTCTTTTGAAGAAATGTTTCTTATAGGTTTGCATGGTTGCCTTACCCGTGAGAAGGTTCAATCATGTGTTGAGAACTCTTCCTGACTATCTTCCCCTGGCGAAGATTGAATCTTGTTCTCTCCGAGTTTTTTGAATTTTTTTGTGCTAAACTTCCATGCTGTTGGAAGTCTTCCGTTAATGGAACTCAATTTTACGTATTTTTCTTCGATTTCGTATCCCGTTGTTCCTTCGTCATATTGCGCGCAAGTAACTCCAGGCCTTCGCAAATTGGTGTTTTTTCCGACGGTTTCCAAGCTTCGTTCGTTGGTAACTTGTCTTTAACCAGCATGTGTTATTCTTCGATCACATGAAGATTGTCCATGCTTCTATGAAGTTTCCAGAACTCAATTTTCCCCTGCTTTGGTTTTTATCAATACTTTTTATAGTTTACTCTTCATTGTTTTTTGTAATAATGTTCCGACTACAAAAAGCGCTACGGATGATGGAATAATTTTACGTTTTCTTCATACAAAATACAAAGTTTTGTGGTTTTAGATACTGCGAAAAGCTTGCACGTAGTAAGGAGATGCACCGTAGTATTTGTGGTCCCACATTCGATTTTGAGCACAGACGCGAGTAAGGAGATGGACCTTAAGCATGGATGCTGTGGTTGCTTGACATATCGAGAGACTCGACACCCGTGCTTATATTTCATACTTCAGTTATTATAAGCCCTTATTCTGTAATACCAACGTACATTGTTCCGTAGACTCGTCCATTGATAAATAAATAAAAGGTTAATGCAGTGTATAAAATATTTGGGAGTTACATCTAAAAACTTTATCATGATTCAATGCTTCGCACTGTAGATTTTTAAAAGAAGTCACCTTTTATTCCTTTTGTTCCTGTTCCAGTTATACAAACTGTTCTTTTTTTTTAATTTTGATAACTATAAATAGATAATAAAGTGCTTAATTTATAAGATTAAGCTTCCAAGACATAAATTGTGGAACATAAATTAACCTGTATCCTAATGGCATTAAGTAGCGAAGAGCAATTAATGACCTCGTGTTTGCATTGACTGCTGTTGACATTTGCCAGAAGCCAACACGAATGAAGAGATGTTTCGTTAATGTCGGAAAACGATATTTCGCAACGCATTTAAGGTCTTAATAATTTAATCAAGTCTCGTGGCTAAACATTTATTTATTACTCGCTATTAAACGAATTCATTGTGGAAAGCGAAGAAACCAGCACACGGCCACCGCCGGCAGGACATTGTCTACAATATATTGTCTTGTCTAAAGGTCTCTCCAGTAGTGAAACTTGTGAGATTGAATTGTGGACGCTTATAGTTAGCAGTCTCCCCAGATAATTTCAAGCCGATTCTCTTTCCGAAAATCTATTATTTTTAACTGCATGTTTGCCTATGTAATACTGATTCTCTTTCTTATGGAGATTTTTTTCTATGTCGAGTGAATCAGAAAGTTTCGGGACTGGTTTTTTCCCCCTGTTATATTTAAATTTCAAATTAAACATGAATATCAACAACTTATTTGAATATTTTTCTATATTCTCATTTCAGTTTCTTGTTGATAGATGACAACACTACGTAGGTGTATACATTTATTTTGCTAGCCCAGGTTTGCTATCTCTGAGGGCGGGCGTTATCTTGAAGCGACAGGATCAGGATGCTATCTCTATTGACAGTGCTGGTTACTTAATGCACAGTTATTTGCACAGTAGTGATCTCGTGGAAGGAAAGAATAGTGAATGATATCAGTAGAGGACCACCATGCATGGATAAGGCCTCTGAGTTCTTCTTAGAAGTCTCTTATTTCCAACTATAGAAATAAGTTGAGTCGAGCTTGTACAGTTGTCGTATGATATCCATTTTTAACCGACTTCAAAAAGGAGGAGGTTCTATGTTTTATGTAATTTTTTTTATTTATGTTCATCGATATGTCCGTCATTTATAAACCGATTTTAAAAATTATTTTTTCACTGGATTGGGTTTAGCACCAAGATAGTCCCATATTAATTTCATTGTTAAGTCGGTTTAATTTTTTTTTTTTAAATATATTACTTGTTCATCAACAATTGCAATATTCTTTTTTGCTTGCTTCTTCGTTCTGATCTGTTCCTTATTATTCTCATGCAGCCTCTCGCACAATATGTTATGGGTCTGCCTCAAACGTATTATTTAATTCGTC
Source organism: Rhysida immarginata (assembly GCA_023313115.1). Taxonomy (NCBI): domain Eukaryota; kingdom Metazoa; phylum Arthropoda; class Chilopoda; order Scolopendromorpha; family Scolopendridae; genus Rhysida; species Rhysida immarginata. The sequence goes on from JAHWFO010072353.1 coordinate 327,733, forward strand.
AGGTTCAGTGGAGGAAGGACGACGGCGAGATTCATTTTACAGGCTCATTTTTCTGGATCTAAATTTTAAACTAATGCCGAGCAGCTCGTTTGGAAGTACGTAGTCCCTCTACCAAAGTGTTTTATAGAGAAAAATTGTGTCTAATTGACTTAGTTCTATCACTAATTTCTACAGTATTCGCTTGCAACAGTTACTGTAACTAATTTCAACGTTCGCTTCACATTTGCAACAATTACTGCCATTGCATCATTCCTGTGTTGCCTTATATAGGGTTGCCATCCGTCCGGGTTTCCCCGGATTAGTCCTAGTTTAGAGGGCGTCCGGGGAGCGTCCGGGCGGGGTTTCATTTGTAGTCCGGATTCTAAAGTTTTCAAATTAACGGTCACCGCCAAAGCGCGCCACTGAGCCACCGCGCGTCCCCGCGATCAACCGACTCGTTCTTTTCCCTCCCTTCTCGTCTCAGTTATTAAAAAAAAAACAACTCTACATGTCCGGGTTTTAAGCTCCGAAATCCGGGGTTTTCATGCATCATGTCCTGATTGGCAGATTTTTGAGATGGCAGCCCTACCTTATATCAAGTAATCAAAAAAATATTATCGCTTTTGCAAATGAAACACCAAGACATAGATTTATGGTTAAAAAAAAAAAAAAAAAAAAGACTTTACTCATCGAAATATTCACCATTACATTCGATAACCTTATCCAAATGTAATAGAACTCTTGTATTTTGTATTGGCAAATTGTCCTGGCTTTAAAGGCAAAAATCGGAACACCTCAGTTCCAGTGTATGTGTCTGGACCATGGAACAAGTGATAATAAGGTGGATGAACCTGTAGTGCACAGTACCAGCTGATGTCCACCAGATAAACAGCATCCTCACAGTATTGAATTTTCGGAACCACCTTTATGCATTTTGTTACTGCATCGTTTCCAAATGCTGTGCAAAATACCTAACACATTTGAATAACATTTGATCTTTTCACAGACATTGCGAAGGTGCTGCTTTACATCAAATACCAAACCGAACATTGAGAAGCTCCTCGGAGGCCAAACCTCTCCGATGCAAATGCATGCGCGATCATCTGGACTCTTGCAACAAACTCTATCGAAAAGCGACAGAACTTTTTGGGTACCTGATAGAATGACACCAAAGATTTACATAACTCATGTTTCCCTCTTCCAATAGAAGAACCCATATCTGTAGTTAGCCATTTCATTCGCAACAATCCTATATAAAAATATTAAATCATTAAGAAATGTCATAACTAGTCGCTGTTACAAAATTTTTGAATCGTTTTTGAATGCATTAGAACAGGTACCATCTTCGAACTTACACCTCGTTACGATTGCTTGATATATTCCAAGCCATATCGTAGCATCGAAAATTTCTAAACGGTTATCATAAACGTGACATTAGAACACATGCCATTGAACCAATTTCTTCAATCTTCAAATTATATTTATTGATTAGCGAAAGCGGTACTTAATAATGTTATATTCGCTACAAGGATACTTGAAAATATGATACTTGAAAAAACACCCCCCCCGGCCCGTCGCGGGGGGGGGGGGGTGTCGACGACCAACCCATTATGGGAAAACATCCTGGCTACGGCCTGGACAGAAAAATACT
>JAHWFO010072353.1:339952-377798 GCA_023313115.1 Rhysida immarginata
ACAGACCATAAATAAGTAATCAATTCTGAGAAATTCATTTTTCTCCGCCTTTTTTAAAGATGATTCTCCGAAGATTCTAACCTCATTTTTTAAACAAACCACATAAAACGACATCGAAAAAATTAGGTAATTCTTAATTCCAGATCGAATACACTTATCGTGATTCATCATACTAAGTGCAAAACATGTTTAGTATGCAAAGATCTAAGCCAATGGGCATTTATTTGTTTACAATAACCTGGGTGCGCATTATACACGGGAATTTTTTTTCCAAAAGCCCAAAGAAACTAGATACGAATTATACACAGGCGCGCATTATATACCGAATATAACGGTAGCACCTAGCATTGTCATTTTGGAAGTAACATGAGTCCATTCCGTAATAACGCAACAATAATAAGCATTTAGTTATTCAAAATACTACTGTATGACTGTGAGTTCATGTTACCATGAAAAACCACTAGGTTTTCAATGTTCCAACAGTATTTTGCATAACTCCAGTTAGTTTAAAATGTAAAAATTTTTTACAGCGAATACAAGCTGAGGCACAACTATGGTGAAAAATAACTGAATATACTGTATAATAGGAGAGAGCGATGTAATGACGATCAACAAATCACAATAAAATCAAAAATATATACTCCAGATACACCATTTTATGATATTTAATAGACCAGGGCATGCATTTAGAATCAAATAGGAGGAAAGCGTTTTACAGGCTTTGGTTTGGATGTAAAAGGGGGAAATATGGATATGGTACATTAATGGTATTTCCCATTGGTATGGGTAATGGTGGTCAGAGTTTTGACTTCTTAAAACACTTTGAAGATTCATTGTTTCAGTTGAACTCTAAATAAACAAAGTTGGTTAGATAATAGCTAGATAAAAAATTTAATTGCGCTAGAACTCTAAATGAATCAATTTGCATTTTCAAACAAGTTAAACACAAACAAAACAAAAACGAATAACTTCTATAGGAACAGGTGACCTGAAAGGCTTTCTCGGTTCTTTAGGGGAGAATCGAGAACGAGTTAATTGTGCTTCAAGCTTCACGAATAGGATGGAGATATTTATTGGAGTTGGAGAAGTTTCTATTTCTATTATAACAAATGCAAATTGATTCTGAATATTTCTAATCCATTTAAAATTGAAAATACAACTGAGTATCCGGATGAAAGCCTTATGGGAATATTTATTAAAATTCATTGCTCTAACCCGGTCCTCAATTATCTTTGAAAATTTATAATTCGAAGTATATAGGTTCCTGTTTGATTAGGTAAAATCAATATTATATAAATGAATAAAACTCATAGAAAATATAAAACAATTTTAGAGCGTAATCCTAATAAGAGCTTAATAATTAGAATGTTGTTAGGGAAAATCCAAAGATTATTACGCAAAACGGAATCAATACTAATTTGATTAAGTGCATCATTGAAATCGTCATGGATGCGTATCAGTGGAAATTAAATAATTCAATTATTGTACATCGATGCATTTATCTATTAGGATATACAGGGTGATTCAGTCAATTTCTGACCATTTCACTCGAATAACGTGCATTAGGGATAAACAATTGAAAGAATATGAGCGCCATATCGAATTTCTAAATAGTTGGAATTTGTATTGTTGCAACGGCGCAGCATGATAATCGTATTGTTGAAAAATGGCGCCCGCTTTATCAACAGAGCAGAAATGCAAGGTTGTCGAATGGTATTTCGAGACAAAATCACCTGTAACCGTGCAAAGAAAGTTCCGGAAGGAGTATAAGTGTCGAGACGCACCAGGCAGGCAAGCAATCATGGTTTCAACAGGATGGGGCTAGGCCTCACACCACTAATGAAGTGCTAGACTTTCTCAATCAGAAATTCGGAAATCGTGTCATTTCAAACACGTTTCCAGATCGATTCGGGGGTGGCTTTCTTTGGCCCCTACGAGTCCTGACCTAAACCCATGTAATTTTTATCTCTGGGGGTTCCTTAAAGACAGTGTGTCACTACAGCACTAAGAACCCTAGACCAGCTGCGACAAAGCATCGTCGACTGCTGCACCCTTGTGGATGCAGAAATCCTGGATAGAGTTATGAACAACTTCACCATTCGGCTGCGAGCAGTTCAAAACGTTCGTGGTGGCCACATTGAGCATATCATCAACACTTTTCCACGGGAATAAAAACTCCGAACTGCCTAAAATATCATACTGAAATGCTAAGTTTGTAAACATTAATGGGTCAATAAATCATAGTACTGAAATGGTCAGATATTGACTGAATCACCCTGTATGAGTGGGAATCAAAGTTAGAAAATGAGACCAGTAAAAAGAAGTCTGAATATTGCACCATTTAGCACACTTTCTCGTGAATGTTTTTACATTGATCCACGCTTTTGGTGACGTAATCATAGAGTAAAGAAATAACATACTCTTTCTTATTTCTTTACTCTGTGGACGTAATAATGAGAACCCGGCAGTTTTGAAAATGGCGGTTCGGCTGGAAACTTACTCGAAGTAAGAAGTGCGTTCGAAATAACAGTTTCTTAGGCCTAGTTCACATTCATTCGACTTTCTTTCGTAATTTGTTCAGTAGATAGCAAGAATGTGCATTAGCTAACAGCAGTCAGATAATTATAATCTAAGGCTTCAACGGAAACGGAACATAATTTTACAGTATTTTATATGTTGTTAATTTTTTTTATTTTTGGATTAGAGCTTCTTAACTTTTCAAACACAATTTATCTTGCTTACATTATGTGAAGGTTGTGGAAAGTGAAGAAATATGCCGCAAACCAATTTATTGGTCAGGAAAAGAGGATTAATGTTATCGCTTAAATTACCTTTGCTTAATCCCACTATTATTTCTGGGGGATAATTGGGATTATCTAGCGGGGCAGTCTGATTTATGCAATGTTTTTAATAAAATATTCTTTTGAAACATTAAGTAGCGAAAGCCTAGAGATGATTATGAGTTTTATCATGTCCGCTTTCATAATTTCGACACCCATTGAAGGAATGAGGTTGAAATATGCAGATTATGAAAGGGGTGTAGTGATAGGCAGTCATACATGAAACAGCTAATCTGCTTTGCTTTTAGTTTTTGTCTGGCGAAATAAGAGTATGCCCTTTTGAGATACTTGTTTCATTCATCAATTTTACTTAAGGCATCTTACGTGAGTGTATGTGCCATAGGCTATAATACAATAAATTTCTGAAAGTTAAAAAAATACAGACTTTGTTATGCCGACAGTCGAGCACACATTCGGACCGACAGAGATCAGATACGTCAAAAGCCCGCGCGCGAAAATTCGAGGGCGCTGATACGCATTGTACCCAGAAGCGTTATGGCGTTTTCCCGCAATGTATCCAAAAGCGTTGATGGACCCTGTGCCGTTTTCCTATGAAACGTTAAAAGCAGCAAAAAAAAAAAAAGCGGTAGAAATGTTGGGGGCGTGAATTCAGATGCTGAGGAAGAGAGAGAAGCAGACCACTCTGGACAGTTTTTTTTTTCAAGATTTCTCCTTTAAGGAAACAGAAGACTGGGTCAGATGTTGGAGAGGAGATGGAAATCATCAGTTCTGTTCGGGAAAACTCGGATTTTTTATGTAAAAATAGATATAATTTTATTTGTGATTAATTATTCTATTTTTTCTGTTCTTTAAGTTTTATTTACTGTTTTGCAGATAGTGATTGTTGAGTATATATGTTGAGTACCACTTCCAGCTTCTGACCAGTCATCCCTCCTTCTGGTCCTCCACGTCCTTCCTAGCCCTCAGCATGGCGTTCAACTTCCATTTATCATTTTCATTCCAATGCAAATTACTCCTACCCTGCCGTTCGAAGTTTAGTTTCTTATTGAATTTCTCACTTTCTCGCGGCAGCCATGATTCTTTACCGAGCAGCATTGTTTGCGGGTTTACCCATAAGGTAATAATGAAATTTCTTTTAATGCTATTTCAACAATAACGTGCATAAGGGACGCCATGCTGCACATTTCAATTCTTATTCCCCATTAATAATTAATTATGATTTCGCAGTCTTTCTTTAGACATTAAATGGGAATTTTGAAATTTCTTTTCCTTATTCTTTATAAGGAATTGGTCTGTCTCTATTTTTTTTATATTTAATTTCAATTCGCTCAATGTAGCGATTAATATTTCTTGTTACAGTGTTTTGCTGTATTTAACGTACATTTAAGTATTTCTTTATTTTATTCCGAGAAATATTTTCTTTTGTAATTGAGATCGCAATGCCTATTCCTCAATTAAATCATATTGTATAGAACATTCTTTTGTACAGAATTTTTGTATTTTATAAATAAATATCGCAATTTTTAAACCAAAATAAAAGTCTTTTAACGAGCCACGTTTAATCTTTAAGTTTTGGGGTTCTTTCTTTTAAAGTACCACCCATTAAATTCTATTTATTTTGCTTCCCCCTCTGAACAAGTTCCTCTGATTCTGAAGACTAAAAAGTTTAAAAGAAAAAAGAACTAAAAAAAAAATATGTAAAAAGTTTTAAAAAAAGAGAAAGAAGGTTAAGATAGAGAGAAGAAAAGAAAAGAAGAGAAGAAAAGAAAAAAGCAGGAGAGAGAATTTTTTGAGTCTGTGATAAAAAATCTTAACTCTACAAAGCATATTAAACTTCGGGGGGGGGGGGGGTCACTGCATGTTTTCTGCCTTTTTTAACTGTAGTAATAATTGGTGGGAGGGTCACTTTTTCTGTCCAGAACGGAATAAATTTTTTATAATTGGACCCTATGGGATTTCACGTTTCGTTTCGTAATTGGTTTCGTTTTACGTTCGGCTCGATTTACGTCCAGATCGATTTACGTCCAGATCGATTTACGTCCAGCTCGATTTACGTTCGGCTCGATTTACGTCCGGCTCGATTTACGTCCAGCTCGATTTACGTCTGGCTCGATTTACGTCCAGCTCGATTTACGTCCGGCTCGATTTATGCCCGCCGTTCCGGAACGGATTACGGACATAAAACAGGGACCTACTGTAGTTTAATGACATAATTTGGTCTTGGTCCAATGATTGTATTGACAGAAAGACTATTATACACTCCCTATAATATTGATTATCAACAGGATAAGCATCTTAGCACAAAGTCCGAGCTGTTATCGTCTGATTTGAAGACGTGGACATACAAGAACTCGATTGGCCAGCTGAAAGTTCCAATCTCAATCCAAATGAACATGAATGAAGTTCGAGTATGAACACATGAGAATCACCTAGAACACGTCATCAGTTGGACGAGTGGGTGAAAATACCAACATTCCAGTTGGTCGGTTGGTCGGTTCAAGATTACAGTTGTCTGGTTTCAGATGATCATTCAGTTTAGGTCAATAAAGGAAGTAAGTAGATTGTTTTAGGTATTATTATTATGTATGGGCTAGGGTAGGATTTAATAGGATTGTTGGCCATACGGTATGTAAAATATTCAAATTTTTATTGACCTCATGCTTTTCCGATACGTATTAAAACTAGCATGGTTCGAAGGGAAGAAAATGCACTTGCGTGATGCATAAGGGGACTGATTTTCAGGTGCCACTATTGGGAGGGAAAAGCTGTAAGTACTGTACTAAAAATTCTTAATCAGCGGAAGAACGGTGCTGCATTTTAGTTTTGCCATATCCATCTATGGGCGGTCATAAAGTCATTAAAGTCAACATAAAAGAACGATCACTTTTGAAAATGTGTGGTGCCTTTGGGAAGCGACATCCCTCGAGTGGTGGATAATACAAAACGGCATTTAGTGAAGTACCGCTAAGCGCCACCATAGCGTCGAAAGCAACATTGCGCAGCCCGTCGGAAAAATGGAGGTGCGAGCCGTGATAAAGTTCCTGCATTTGAAGGGAAACAACGCATTCGCCCAAAAAGTCCTCCGGGCCTGCCTGACACAGGTTCAAACGCTCGGAAGCTGCAGGAACCTTATCATTCGCACCTCCAATTTTCATAGGCTTCCGTTCCTTTACCTTTTTTTTTAATGTTTTTTATATTTAACAAATTTCCACAAATGCTTTTTATAAATTCTAAAGTAGTATGTGGTTGAAATAACTCAGTATTATTAGCACGCTATTTCTACTGGAAGTCTATTATAAAATTTACTTAAACGGTTTTTGCATTACGCACATATTTAAATAGTTACTTTTCAATTCGTGCAGTAAATTGTTTGTGGAAATATATTACACAAAGCAGAATCACAGAAGAAAGAAAACTGGAAGAAAGAGTGTGTTTCGGTGTTCGAGGTAACGTAATATCGAAATGTTGTCATGTCATTGATCGATCGATTACGGATGTTTTTAAGAAACTCCTTCCCTTTAATAAATGAATCCATCAGGAGCAGCTGTTGGTCATGTGAATAATGGAAGGGTAGGAAGCATGAAAAAAAAAAAAGCCTAGAAAATCTTGATAAACGAACATGTCCCTAGAAATTATAGATGATAACGAGACGCCACAAGGCAAAAATTGTTCAACCTCTGACGTCATTGATCGATTCGAAGGTAATGAAGAGAGCAGGAATTTTAAAATTTTAACTCGTTTTCCAATCCATAAAACTCGGGTAAACATAACGTGACACATTAAATGTTTAGTGTTTTTTCGTTTTTGCTTAATTTGCGAAAGCGCTTCGACAATATTAGCAGTTTTTTAATGAGCAACATTATCCGATCGTGCCCATGGCATTTAAAGCGGGTTTGAAAAACAAATATTTAACTAAAAGATTAAATTTCGAAACATACCGCTAATGGTATTTTGGTGGTTACACAATGTAAATGAATTAACAGTTGATTTCTTTCTCGCATTTGACATAGAATTGTACGCAAGCCGAAACTGTAATATAATCAATAAGTTCTAGTCTTGACTTCAATTATTATTCTTGAGAACGAAATAGCACGAATTTCGATCTCTTCTTCCATTCGTCGAAAGAAATTGACCGCGGAACGTAGTATATGTCTCGGTGCTTTAGGTTTCATACTGACAAGGGAACCTCACAGAAGCATACAAAATTGAAATATGTTACTCATCTAAAGCTACTATTGATGTTGCAGAGATAAGAAATCACTAATTTTGTTTCTTTCAAAATAAACCGCAAAAACGTAATAATTTGAGCAAACTTAGCCATATAAAGACACCATTGTTAAAGCGGTGGGAGTGTATAAAGCGCTTGACAGAACTTCTTTCTTCCGCTACTCAACAATAAGCACGAATCCACTTCACATTAACGCAACGGAAGTAGTAGCAGACGACAATTGAATGGATTCTCAAATTTCTAAACAAATTTAGTTTCTAAAAATAGATTATTAAAATTAGCTAATTGCCTTCCAATAAAAAAAAATCTGTATCGTAATTAATAAGAATTTCCTTAATTTATTATTTAATTTTATTAATAAATTCGGTAATGTTCGTAAATATCCCGGGCTTGCATCATGAGTGAAACGAGGGCAAGGCTTTCGAGTGATATGTTGCATTGGTGAGGGATATGGATTGCTTTATCATTTTAAATAAAAATAGTATTCATGTATGCTTACCTCATTTCGAGACGAATAATTGGATAGCAAAATTAAGGTTTCGTGCTCTAACTGCAATTCTTTGGCGACCGCCGTTAACGATTTTGCTTCCTCCCTTACCAAGGCATACATGCGCGCAAACAAAGAGTGCGTCGTACACTTACGTGAGGTTCCCTTGCGAGTTGGAATTACCAAATGTTCTTCTGATTCACATTACTATTAGCGTTTGCTGTTATTGACGAATTTTTAGGCATCCTTTGGGCAATATTCTGCACCACTACCTTTTGGAGAAACTTCAAGGCAAGTTCGGAATCATTCCGCTCGATCCTGTCATCGAGTGGGCGGTAAACAATGGCGCGAATCTTATATTGTCACAACGACCTTTCATTTGTCAGTAAATCTTTCTTTACAGCTTCCAGGGACTGGGTTGGCATTATTTTCTGAAGATTCGATTAGCTGTTACCAGAGTGATACCCCTAAGCCATGGCCTTCTGCCTATGTGGACATTACGTCTGTAATGTGGCGTTATACTATCTTGCTGGGAAAAACTTGGGAAACTGCCCTTTTCAGTCAACAATGAAGGGGACAATGTGTTCTGTAACATTGGCAGGTACTCATCAGCATTTGAGACACTACCGCCCATGAAAATTAAACGGTCCAGTTAAACGGTGCGCCATATCCCACACCACATAATAACTTTAACATCACCTACGACTTTGTCAAATAGATCTGTCCAATGAGGGTTTGTATTACTCCAATATTTCGTGTTCTGATGGCTCACCATTGACATAAAAATTTGCCTCATCACTGAACACATTGTTAGGTGTAAAATGAAGGATCCAGTCGATAGTTGTCCAGAGCCCATGTACAGAACTCCTCACGTCTGTCCGGATCATCCTCGGATAGTTTATGCTGCATCTGAACTTTGAATGGATGTGACTTATTGATACGCAGAATCCGTGCTATGGATGATAGTATGAACCCAAACTTAGCTGCAAGCCGCCTTGTGCTGCATTATTGAGGTTGCCTCATCGGTTGATGTTTTTGGCCGGTTTGTACGAGCTTTATGTTCAGCAGTCCCAGTATCTCTGACATCATCAGAGACATCAGGATCAGCTTAATCCTCTCCTCCTTCATTAGTGCTATTTGCAATTTCATGGAACAAACAACAAAATAACTGAAATCCGATTGCAGGAATGAACTCCTGAGGAAAAAAAACTGGTGTCAATTGAAATACCACATGATCTCCTTCCCATTTAAGAAAACGAATCTGGACCCAAAATGTCGGATTTCAAATGGCGGGCAAGCTCCAAAACTGTCGCAAAAGATAGAGTATCTATCTTATTTCCTGCAAGCATGATCGTAATGTTCATTATGCACATCATTTCCGAAATACAGCTATGTCCATCATTTCCGCAAAAAATTTTGTGGTTTTGTAGAACAGTCTTCGGAAATCTCGGAGTGATTTTGTTTGAAAACTGGTTATCTTCCAATTTTAGAAACATTCTCATATTGAAGACATCTTAACTTTCAAACTCGGAAAAATTAACACTGGAAGCCACTAAAACAAGCTCTCATGTCGTGTTTCAAGGCTATAAATAGAATGCAAAACTTAAAGCTTGTATATCTACTTAAAAGACCTGGACTCCTGGTCTTTCTTTTTTGAATGTTCTTAAAATTGTATTTGAAAACTTATGGACAAATAAAATGACGAAAAAATATTGTATTAAGAAAGATAATGATGATGAGAGAGAGGAGGAGGAGAGGAGTAAGATACACAGCTCATTTGCTCTCCAGATGGGATTCTGTTAGCGTCACTGGTTCGAATACACGAACGCGATGAAAGTGAACGTATCGATTCGTTTTTTGGTCGATTTCTCAGCGATCGCGCCAATTGGCCAGATGTTAAACTTTTGAAAATTTAAAAAGATTACCTTATTTTTTGGAATGGTTCCAGAGAGTTCATACACACTGAGTCGGCTAAATTGGTTTCGAAAACTTCTCGTTCGGAGATTCTTCCTGAAAAATAAAAGTGCAAACAAGCAGAACAAATTCTTCTAGTCATGCAAACAAGCAGAACAAATATATTTATTTTCATAATGTTATTGATTTTGTTTCATTACACATAGGAAAAATACGTGTTTGTGGAAGTATTTATGTCTGGGTGTAGGAATTTCCTTACTATGTGTTTAGGATTGTTGCATTTTGTAAGGTTTTATTCACTGTTGATAGGCTTTTGTGTAATAAGTGGCAGGAAGAAAGATAGAAACTTGGGTACGTTGGTAACCCCCCAAAGGCGTTTTATTTTGTGATTTCATCGGTGTATGTCTTTTGTAAATTGTGTATATTAGGTATAGATGTATCGATTATGCAGGTCACTTTGTTTTGCTTATCTGCTAGTGTAATGCCTGGTCTGTTATGTATAGTTCTGTCAAAATAGAGCTTATGTGTGGTGTAATGTCCTTAAGTTTGTGTATCTTAACTAGAAATTCTAGAAGTTGATATATGATATTGGCTACCTAGTTAAGTCTGTAAATAATCTGTCTGCGTGGGTATTTTGCAACAGGATATGACATGCTGAAGGATTCCTCCACGATATAGCATTTCCTGCAAGCCCCATCAGTCTAATCTTTGATAATGTGTTTTCGATCATGGTTTCTGCAGTTTCTCCATGAAGTTCCTTTCTGAGCCAGGATTGGAGTTTAGTGCATGCTGTAGGATTGTAGAAGTTGCGGGTGTCCTTCCAATATGATCTAGCAGCGATGTGATCTTGTTCTTCCAATCCAAATTGAACGCTGTATGTCTTTTGAGAAAGTGTGGTAATGTCAAGTAGCTGGTGCAATTCTGTTTATACGGAGGCATAAATTTTCATGTCATCCCTCTATAAAGTACATGTGAAGGCGTATAGTGGCAACTTTATTGTATTTAATTGTGTGGCCGTAAGTTATGCTGTTGACTCTGTTAGAAAGTGCTTTTAATGAAAGACAAAACCAGAGCGAACTCAGTGATTCACCTTGGAAAATGCCCCGGTTTATCTGTTTTTTGTCAGTCGTGTGAGTTTCACGGTGTAGTTCTCAACACAATTAAAGGCCTTTTTTGTAATCAATGTAGGCTACATGGAGGTGTCGATATTTATTGTGAGTTTGCCGTAGGGCCACACACTCTCTATCAGGAGTTGCTCCTTAGAGCCCATGTCATTTCTACGGCATTCCTTTTGTTGCTCAGTGAGTGGGTTGTTTGTATCAACAAGTGTATAGATTTTGTTTGCAATACAGAAAGTTATTATTTTGCAATGTGTAAGCAGGCATGTGCTAGGTCTTTATTGCGTGTTATTCCTATGTGAGGAAGTGTGACAATGTTTGTGGTGTTTGCATTGGATCAAGTGCAAATTTTTAATTGGATACGACTTGGTTTGGCTTGTCCGTTGCGTGCCCTGTTCCACGCAATAAAGTTCAATTCAAAGTAGCGTCTGAGGATATAAGCACTTCCGAGAAAGGTGGTTTTCTGTAAGGTGAGAATATTAGTTCAAAACTTCTAGGTAGTCCTTTCGGTGTTGCCTATTAAGCAAATATTAATAACAAATTAAGCGGAAACCTTTGGTAGTTCTGGTAGTTGCAGTCGAAGGAGTTAGAGGGAAAAAATTTCTTAAGATGTTCAATATTATATAGCTTTACAGCCCATAATTCAGCACATTCAGCTCTCAAATGTGCAAATGTGCTCTCCCTTTTACTATTATACTAGCAAGTGATGGCAAACAGACGGACTGTCAAACTATTGGGAGAAAAGGCCAATCTGATTACGTTGTTATAAGCCGCTATTAATCATCTGAAAAGTGAAAATCCAGAGATACTAATCCATAATTCGATGGCTGAATACAGAAGCTTATTGAAAGATGTGAGAAGGGTATACCTGGGGGGATAAAAAGGCATGCACATCTCATTATATGAAGTATTCACGTATTGTGATGATTCATTTAAAATATGTACAATATAAAATTAAATTTAAACCTTGCTCGTTTCCAGCAGCAACAAGAAATTGATTAATACCTAGAATTTTACTTGATAGCATGAAAACAAAATTACATGGAACGAACGAAATTGTGGTGTGTTTAGAGCGCGTGGAAATAATATTAAGTGGAAGCGGTAAGCTTTAGGACAATGAATCAGAATTAGATTTAATAGTTGGTGGAAAGTTGAAGACTAAGTAAACGTAATAATCCTGTAGTTAAATTCGGCATCTCTAGAGGGAACTCGATTCGTGAAATTCTTTCCGTCATTTGATTCGGAAGGAATCCAATATCGACAACCCTCTCCATTTAATGATGGGGTAGTAGAAGGGGGAAGGAATTGATTTAGTCTCGACTTAAGGAGGCTTCCGTTGATGACATTCACGGAAAAGTAGTAATTGAATGAAGAATTTTTCGTTTTTGTGGCCAGGGAGCCAAATTTCAACGTTCTTTAGTTTAGCGGGAAACGGCTCTTATCTGAGTATACAGTTATCTGAAGCTTTTCTTTAATTTGCTTAATACTGTATATACAAGAATTTCATATATGCAAAAAATGAAATAGAATGTTTAAAATACCACGGAAACTTAGAAAGTAACTATTGTTTCATATTATTAGAGATAATAAACATTTTTACTTTATAGACATTGCTATTGATTCATAACATGATAGTAATTGCTTTTTACTTTTTTCTTTGCAGGCGTGGATTATATGCATCCGGATCTCCGGTATAATTATGTAAGTTAGAGCTAATTTTTAGAAATGTTTTCCTTGGTTAATGAAATACAGAGGGTCGATTCAGATAAAATGAGACGACTTTAAACGCCGTGTATGACCTTGACGGAATGTGATTTGCATGACTCGTCCACTATTCATGGGGATTAGCTTTGTATAACTTGTTGCTGTTGTTTGGGACATTTCATGCTGAAACATGGCTTCCAAAATCACAGCTTTTTGGGAAGGGTATATGTTTGGCCTTTCTGACGCTAACTTCAGTCTTTCGTGCATTGTGGAATTATGCAAACGAAATGGTATTGCGGCATCCAAAGCTACTGTGGGTCGAATAATCAAAAAGAACAAATTGCGACCATCTAATGAACGTGGACGAGCAGAGAAGCAGACCGGAAACAAGCCCCAGCCAACACGCCCAGCTCAGGCGGTGCGAGAAATCCGGTCTGAAGCGCTGAAAGAAAATCCCCCCACAAAGAGAAGGTATTTCACAGGCAACAGTCTCCAGAATAATTCATGACAATCTTGGGCTGGAGCGACGTCATAAAGCGCGCGGTCACACAACTGAGTGACTGAACACAACTGAACACTGCCAAGTCATCTGTGGCTTACTACAGGAAGATGGAACAGGAGATGGGCATATGAGTTATTCCCTTCTCTCATGTGCCTGTAAAATCTCCTGACGCATCACCGATGGATTTCTTTGGTTTTGGTCTCCTGAAACGACGGCTCGGAAGTCGCCGACCAAGAACCGTTGATTGGCTATGGAAAGTGTGTCAGCAGGTGTGGAACGAACTTCCCATGGAGTCCCTCAAACTCAGCTTACTTCAGTGGAAATTACGGTGCCGGCCGATAGTCCAACAACGTGGCTCTCACATCGAACACAACCGATGGTCTCATTTTATCTGATTCAACCCTGCGTAATTTTTATGAATATTTTTATAGAAATGAATAAACATGTTTTTAAAAGGCATAGAAACCAACCTCTTATCCACAAAGCAGATCTAGTAGCCTGGATGCGCATTTCGGCTACCTTGTGCTCTTAATCAGGGAATAAAAGTGGTTTGTGGACAAGAGGTTGGTTTCTGTTCTTAATACTATTATCCACAAACTCTCGGTTTCTCTAAATATTTTTAATTACACCATACAACACTTTTTTGCCCTCCGCATAAAAATACCGTATATGTTATTTTTTTTGCATGGTATTTTCAAATATGCTTTCTCCGTCACGTTCCATATCTTCAGAATTTCAAGTTTATTTTTGTTATGGAAATAAATTATCATACATGTTTAAAAGGCATAAATTCCTACTCTATGGACACAATAGATTGGCTCTGTTGATGAAGTTTCCTTCGAAACGCATCAGCCGTTTATTAAAAACCATTGTGACATAGAAAAAGCTACCTTGTTTTGTGGCTCCATCCAATGCTAACGAAAGAATGTAAAAGAATTAATTAGTGGGAATTAAAAATTATTAAAAACGTTTTTTTAATTAAAAAAGACATAATCTAACCTTTTAAAAAAGAAAACCTAATATTCTAATCGTATTTGCCCGGAACCTTAATAAGAAGCCCGTATCTAAGCTATCTTTTTCCACTAATAAAAGCAGAAGATTGTTTGAAAAAATAAAAGCTTCACGAAAACAGCTCGCAGCGAAAAGGAATATAAAATGCTCAATGGAGGGCGCCACACCGTGGAGGGCGTCCTTCTGTATAATATTCACAGAGAAAAGAAATAAGTTGTGTGTGCCATCTTTGACTTCCGACCTTAGAATTTCTGAGGCAGGAAAGAGTAAAAAACGAACAATTTAACCAACAAAAATGCCGTATTGCTTTGCTCCCGGTTCAATCAATTCAGAAAAGGCAAAATTATTGAGTAAAGTAACGTTTTATAATATCCGACTCAGTAATAAATTATTGATAAATCGCGGCACTCGGTAGTCAAACTGAGTTATTTCGACTTTTAGTCACAGCCAACAACGAAATTGCAGTTATTTCGAAACCGGAAATACGTCGAGGCACGAAGTAAGCTAATGTTTGTAAACACGCACCCCGTCCATACTCTTTATTTATTTATTTCGAAAATGATACAGAGCATCCACCCAAGACCAGTATGGCCGAAGCCGTCAAGGTAGGTCCCTAGGTGGATGATATAAACAGGGCCGTAGCCAGGACGTTATCTTGGGGGGGGGGGGATATTTTCAAAAATTCCGGACCTTTTTTTTAGTGGCAATTATACGTTGGACCTTTTTCCATATTGGGGAGGCGGACCTTTTCCCATAATGGGTTGGTCGTCGACCCCCCCTGATTACGGCCCTGATAAACAATAAATGAATACAAAATTTAAGGGTTAATCTGAAACCCGGAAAAGAAAAGAAGAATGAAGAAGAAGAGAGCTTAGGAGTCATAGATGAGTCATGGGACCTTTCTTAAAAAATTCAATAATCTTGATTTAAAAATTGCTATAGACGGAGAAGAACGTATTTCTGGAGTTAAGTTTGACCAGAGTTTAAGGCCCGAGGTGGTAACACTTCTGAAATGATAGAGGCGAGTTATCCGGGTTAGAGCAATGGAATTATGGTGACGTGTATTGTGGAGAGGAGAGGGAGCTGGAGTGAAAAAAGAGTGAGGGATGGAAGTGAGCAGATGGTATTAAGAGCTTTGAATATAAAACTAGCCAAGTTAAAGATGTAGAGTTGGTAAATAGGTGTTATTCCAACGGAGTTAAAAATTGTGATACAGAATGGGGTTTACGAAGTTTTAACAATATTCGTAAGGCGTTAACATTTTTGGAGGCGGTAAAGGCGTAAAAGATTAAATTTGGACGAAGAACCCCAGAATTTGATAACTTTACTCCGTGATAATATATTCTTCTATCTAATTTTCAACCATGCTCGAATAATTCAAATAATATTAACATATTTTTAACAAACGCTAATTTCATAAATATTTCATAAAACGCGTGACGAATGTTGATGACTTGCCTGCTTACCTGCCTCCTCCCATAATCGAATGCGTGCGTTCAGAGTACGGGAAAATGCTTTTAGCCTTGCCGCATTTGATCTATCAAACGCCGGCAACTCGAGTGATGCCACTCCGTACTGGGGTTGGGCGCTCGTTTGTTCAAGAACATTTCGGTCTAAAAGGTGAAAATTGGTTTACGTAGAGGTTTCTGTTAAAAATTTATACGAGAAATTTTTTTTCAGAGCGATTTTGTTTTTATGTTAAACTAGCTGATATACCCGTCATTGCTCGGGCTGTTTTGTGATGAAATTTTGCAATATGTGAATATACAGAAAAGTGAACACATGAAAAAAGCGTAGATTTAATATAGTAAAAATTGATATTCAAGAAACGAAAAGGCTTCTTTTAAAATGCTCCCAATGGATGACCTCTCCAACTACGGCCCTTTAGCAGTTCTACTCGACTTCGCTCATGTTGGAATGTTGTGTGTAGCTGAGTGAGTTTGACGCAGTGCCGGAGAAAAACGGTGAAGAATACTGTATGTAGTTTCGAAAGAAGAAGGAAATAGAAAGAAAATGACACCATAGACTGATCTGACGTTTCTTTACCCCTAGCTGTGGCTTTAGTTCGCAAGCTTTTTCTTTTTCCCATCCTGTTTTCAACAGCCCATTAATATGGGACAGAGCACGAACAAGTACGAACGTGAGATAGCCGGAATAGGTACGTGCTCTAATGGTACCATTATGATACCTCTTAAATATTTCCTATAACCAGAAATGGCATGTACAGAGTCATATATCATTCGCATAGTCGCATAACCAATTCCCAACACGTGACATACAGGGTGATTCAGTCAATTTCTGACCATTTCAGTACTATGATTTATTGACCCATTAATGTTTACAAACTTAACATTTCAGTATGATATTTTAGGCAATTCGGAATTTTTATTCCCGTGGAAAATTCTTGAACTCAATGTGGCCTCCACGAACGTTTTGAACTGCTCGCAGCCGAATGGTGAAGTTGTTCATAACTCTATCCAGGATTTCTGCATCCACAAGGGTACAGCAGTCGACGATGCTTTGTCGCAGCTGGTCTAGGGTTCTTGGTGCTGTAGTGAACACACTGTCTTTAAGGAACCCCCGGAGATAAAAATCACATGGGTTTAGGTCAGGACTCGTAGGGGGCCAAAGAAAGCCACCCCAGAATCGATCTGGAAACCTGTTTGAAATGACACGATTTCCGAATTTCTGATTGAGAAAGGTGTGAGGCCTAGCCTCATTCTGTTGAAACCATTGATGTCGAAGCGGTATACGCCTCCTTCGCAGGTCGGAGATGAAGAAGGTTTCCAACATGTTAAGGTAAGCCTGTGACGTTACGGTGTCCTCAAAAAAAAAAAGAACAGACCAATGATGCCTCTTTTGGAAATCGCGCACCTAGCCATAACCTTTCGTGGATGAAGAGGTGACTTATGGATCTCATGAGGGTGCTGGGAACTCCAAATACGAACGTTGTGTTTATTAACGTCACCTGACAGATGGAAGAAGGCCTCATCTGACACCCACAGGTTGTCCACAATGCCCTGATTGGCTTCCATTTCTGCTCCAAACTCCATCGCAAATTGTTGTCGCTTCTGTCTTCCAGTGTCTGTTAACTCCTGATAAACATGGATATTATACGGAAACAGGTGTAAATCCTTTCTCAAAATTTGCCACGTCGTGGTATACGACAGTCCTTCTTCAATGGATAGGCGGCGAACAGATTTTTTGGTAGGGGAATCGACCAACCTTGTGTGAACATTTTCGACAACTTCGACCGTTCGAACACGAGCTTCGCTCCCGCCTTTTTTCTTGCCATTTACACATCCAGTGGCACGAAATTGCTTGACAAAATCTATGATTGCTTGCCTGCCTGGTGCGTCTCGACACTTATACTCCTTCCGGAACTTTCTTTGCACGATTACAGGTGATTTTGTCTCGAAATACCATTCGACAACCTTGCATTTCTGCTCTGTTGATAAAGCGGGCGCCATTTTTCAACAATACGATTTTCATGCAGCGCCGTTGCAACAATACAAACTCCAACTATTTAGAAATTCGATATGGCGCTCATATTCTTTCAATTGTTTACCCCTAATGCACGTCATTCGAGTGAAATGGTCAGAAATTGACTGAATCACCCTGTAGTTCTCAGCTGGGCAACCCCGAAGACAAACGTTGGGAGTGGTCATAATAATGTGACTCAATCTTGTATTAAGCTCTTGTTGTGGAATTATGTTTTCGCTTTTTATTTCTCTTTTTTCTTTTAGATAATATAATGAGAAATTAATGATACCCTGTATTGGTCTAGTAGTACGTGTTCCGATGTTACCATATGGTACTAGTGGAAACTTTCAATATGGCATGTAATATATCAAACAACTCGTAGTGACCTGTCATGAATGAATATAACGAGTTATTAATGATAATTGGAATTGTTTAGTAATACGTGTTCTAATGGTTCAAAACAACTATAGAGTCTATCCAATAAAGATAGACTCAGTAACAAAAACAGGTTTAATTGTTTAATTTAAACAAATAAGGATACTTTTGCTTAAAATTGTTATTTACTAACAACTAATAAACAAATTAATTAAATAAAATAAATTAGAATTAACAAAACAAACTTGTAAGCAAAGAACAATGACAAAAATATATTTCTTAATGTCCAAAAAAATTAGACTCGGCTTGTCGTTTTTGCTAACAATTTAACTTTCAATAATTAATGTGCCCCACCTGCTTCTTAATTAGCTCAAAAATGCGATTAGGCATCGATTGGATTAAAGTTTTGAGATAAGGTTCTTTTATCTCTTCTCATGATTCAAGAATTGACACTTTCAATTCTTGAATCGAGTTGTTTCTCCTCCCATTGGCATAAACCTTTCTTGCCAGCATACCCCACACATTTTCTATTGGATTTAGATCTGGTGAGCATGCTGGCCAACTTAACAGATCTACCCCATTGTCTGAAAACCATTGATTAGTGGTTTTAGCAGTGTGAATGGGTGCATTGTCCTGCTGAAACCACCAAGGAGCCCCTGTTATGCCCTCAGCAAATGGCAAAAGTGATGTAGACAGCATGTTTTGATAACCAATAGCATTCATTTTACCATTAATGAATGCTATTGGTGTCTTTCCACTCCAAGAAAAAGCCCCCTACACCATAACAGAACCCCCCCCACACACACACAAACACTGGCGTTTAGAGAACATTTCTGACTCGGTCCTCAGGTCGTGCCAGTAGTACTGCCAGCCGTTTGGACCGTCCAAGTTAAACTTCTTTTCATCACTGTAGATGATTCTTCGCCACTCGGAGCTCAAGGTCATATTTTCCTTGGCCCAGTCAAGCCTCTTCTTCTTGTTTACCTGGGTCAAGTTAGGGGTGGCTTTTCTTTTCTTGTACTTTAGGTGGGGGCAGGCCCTTACCACATTTCCAATTGCGGATTTCGATACCTTAACAACTGGATCACTCGCCAATTGCCTGTAGGACGTTTTGTTGGTCTTTATTTTCTTTAAAATCGATTTTTTCTGAGTTGCACTGAGTTTTTGAGGGCGTCCAGTCGACTTTTTTGTGCAGAAATCAGTTCCTAAAGTGATGTAGAGTTGCACCACAGTCTGGGAACGGTTTAGTCGGCCTGCAATTACTCTTGTTGACAGTCCTTCATCCTTTAGGGCATCAATTTGGCTTTTTTCATAGTCGGTCAAAGGCTTTCCCCTTCCCATTCTGTTTTTTTACTATTTTAAGAAAGTTTAATTGTTAAATTTCATTAAATAGAGTATGCGATTGTTAAAACGTTCCTTTTGCAATGCTGTCTTTCACAATATAAAATGGAGATTTGAAAAAACAAACAAATTTGTATACGCGAGTTTATCTATTTTAGACAGTGAAAACACTGTTTTTTTCTATTTAAATTTATATTTTTACCATTTATTTTTCTATGTTATATTTTACATGTTAAATATACTAATTACACAAAAAACAATCATATTATTAAGTAAAAGTAATCGCACTTTATTTGCATATTTAATATAAGTAAATGTTTAGGTGAGTCTATCTTTATTGGATGACTTTTGTTAGACATGGCTAACTTTTGTTAGACATATTTTGTGAACAGCTAATTGCTAGTAGCTAATCGCTCTCTTCCACAGTAGATAATTATGTAGAAAAGCTTTAGCAGTGGAATAGTTAATAAATGCCTACACAGAATGATCCAACATATGAGGCTTCGAAGATATAAAGAAATATACTGGAATGTCTGGAAATAAAAGAATTTTTATTCGCTCGAAGATATAAAGAAATACTACACTTTCCCTTTAACCTTTTGGTTCTTCAATTTTATTCGTTTAAATTTTCTTTTTACGGAATTTACAATTCAGTTTTCATATTTATATAGTTTTATTTAAAGTGTTTTGAAATGCAGGCTAGTTCTAGTTATCGATGCTGTAACACGAAAATGCGCTCCTTTTACGAGGATTGGGGCATAAGTCATGGCAACTATTTTTTTTTCTCATAGCTAAGGGATGGTATCACAAAATGTCATATGTCTCGAGGAAACCGTTCATTCATAGTATATGGCCCAACAACACCAGATGGCCCTGTGATTTCCTTTTGTTGCATAGAGAACAATGTTAAATCAGTTCTTAGTCAACCGCCGTGCAGGATGGATGTAACCCGAGTTGAACAACGCTCGTATATCAATATAGCCGGTCTCCGCTGGCTTTGGTAAGAATTGGAGCACCCACTATATTCTCCATGTGATTTTGACCTTATACGGACGGTAAGGAACCATTACGTGGTAGACAGCTTCGGACACGAATGGACATTGCAAATACAACAGGAGATGACCAGATTTCCACATGGTGAGAGAAATGGTGAAGCAGATGATATGGGCGCCTGTCACATCGTTGGCAGCGTACTGTGAACGTTCAGGGGACTACTTTGAGGCCCTTTAGAACGGGTATGTGTGCTGTAATGATTCTGGAACATGAAAGTTGTAATGTTATATCAACTACCTTAATAAACATGAAGAGTAAAATATTTCCATGTTGCTAAATGTCCATACATTTCCTCCATTCCTTGTCCTTTCATCTATATATTTCGCATTTTCCACCCACGGTCGAATTCTCACAAAAAAAATAGTTGCCATGACCCTCGTATCTGCCATAGCAGTAAAATCATTCCGGTTTTAATTATTGTTACCGTTATAAGCTGAAATTTATTTTTAATTACTGTAAAAAATATGTGGTATGAAGAATGACAGAAGTTCTGTATGTTTGTGGTTGTGTATGAAGAATGACAAAACTTATTTTGTAAGTACAAACTTAAAACTTACTCTACCGTGTAATAAATTGAAGCGTTAATTTTTTGATGAGCATGTGTCATCCAATTTTAATTCCTCTAAATTCTTCTTCTCTCGTTCTAGAATGCCAGGGCGAGTTATGATTTCAGCAGCAACGACCCTTTCCCTTATCCTCGCTACACAGATGACTGGTTCAACAGGTCAGTTTCAATCGCTTTTCTCTTTTCTCTCTATCGATCTACATGTCAACTAATCTGTGACCGTCATTCTTCAGCTCTGGGCCAAATCGAACCGTCTTCGCTCAGTTGTAAAGTAAGCGATAAGCACGAAGCGGGGGAAAGGGGGATAAGGCTGAATTCACGACCAGCGTTAAGATTTTTACCGGAAGCATGAGTCATTCGGAAATTGGAACTTTCTCCATTTTAAGAGAACTTTTAAGGAGGAGAAGGCCCTCAAGGAAAGTCATCGGAAAAATCTTTCATGAACGGAGATTTGGCTATACAGGGTGTTTCATAATTGGTGGGACACCAATAACGACTCAAGGGGAACAGATTGGGGGGAAATGAATATTGATTATTTGGTTTTAATGTCCCCTAATTCAGAATAAAAACATTTCGCGTCCCTGGGAGTGAAGGGGTAAATTTTGAAAATTTTAATTTTGTAGGGGTAGCGGTTAGACCCCATGTGTTATTTAGAAAGTTGTAGAGCATCATGTAAAATGTGGGTTTAGCAAAAAATCCGGTGAAAAAATCTCATGCACTGCCCCCTTTATCGAGTGTAAAGTGAAATGTATGGTTAGCCGATGTGGACAAAAACCATACTTATTAGAAAACAGTAGGGCCTACATTTGGAAAATTAATTTTCTGAGGTCAAGATCATTAGCTTTTCATACTCATTCATTTTCAAATGTACTGTTTTCTAATAAGTAATAAAGTTCTAATAAGTTTCTAATGAGTTTTTATGTTTTTGCCTATAAAATTAAAATTTTCAAAATTTACCCCTTCACCCCCAGGGACGCGAAATGTTTTTATTCTGAATTAGGGGGCATTAAAACCAAATAATCAATATTCATTTTCTCCAATCTGTTCCCCTTGACTCGTTATTTGGACCTAAAGATGGGACACCAATTATGAAATACCCTGTATTTGTATACATTATCTTCTTGGGTAAAGCAGATTTCTTTTAAGTTAAATATTTCTGTAAGATATTTGAAGATAACTTAAAATTGATACGACCATATACGAGATGGTTATATAATTAAATAAGAGATGTTTAGAGCTCTCTGTCCAAAAATACAACCTATACCGGGCTTTGCAAAAGCTGTTACACTCGTGACGACCCTCAAAGAAATGGACACGACGATGTTCACGATGCAGTTAGGCATGTTTATATTGTGCCATCATGTAGAATAACATTGTAATTAGTCATTTAATCAATGTAGCCACCATCTGCATCAAGAACCAGCTCCAGACGAGGCCGAAAAGCCTTGCAAACTTTGCGAATGTAGTCCTTCCTCATTCTGGTCCACACACGGTTGACAGATGTTTTCAGCTCGTCGACGTTGCTGTGACGGACCTTGCAGGCCTTCCCCTCGACATGCGCCCACATGCTGTAGTCAAGTGGATTGAGGTCTGGCGACTGCGGAGGCCAAAAGCCCTTCGACCAGAAGGTTATGTTGGACCTCAACCAGTTTTGCACAGTGTTGGCCGTGTGGGCAGGGGCACCGTCCTGTTGAAAGATGTAGTCCGCATTTCTTCACCCAGGGAAGGACTTTTGTGGCCAGGATGCCCTTGTAATCAGCCGCCGTTAGCCGGTATCCACTTGGGAACCACACGGGTGGCATTTTCTCGCCATTCGACGCCACGATTCCGAGCATCATCACAGAGGCCGGGTGCTTGGTTGTAGACACGTAGCGGACCTTGGAGATGTCCTGGCCGAAGCTTACCACGCAGTCGTTTTGCTTGTTGACGACAGGATCGACCGTGAAGGTCTTTTCGTCAGAGAAAATGACAATTCGCTCGCCATGACTCTTCAAGTCGTTGAGAAGACGGCGACAACGCTCCCGACGTTGTTCCCGTATCCGATCAGTCAGCAGAGGCCTCACGCTCTTTCCACCTTCTTCTTTGACCGCTCTGGATACTGTGGACACCGAAATTTTCTTTTTCTTTGCGAGCGCAGTCATTTTGAGCGTCGGGTTTTGTTCGAAGGCTTTTCTCACAGCCAAACGGTTGACGACTTGAGGTCTACCTGAACGAGGTTGATCTTTAAGGTCTCTCCCATTCTTGAGCCTGTCCGCAACTCTGTGGATGGTCATCCGGCTGACTTTGAGGAGCTTGGCAATCTCGGACTTCGTGTGGCCCGCGCGCAGGAGAGCAGCGATCTCTACTCGTTTCGTTTCCATCGCTTTTGTCGTGGACATTTGATTCTTTTGTGGAAATGGAATTATCCAAATCATGAGCAGTCCATTTTTTGGGGGATGTAAAGAGTGTAACAGAACTTTTGCAAAGCCCGGTAAGGTCTGTCTCAAAAGTTTAGGTAAATTTTGCCTTAATAACAAATTGTGCAAAAGAACATGAACAAAAAAAAAACAATTTTAGCGCTTGATTTGCTTTCCTTGAAATTAATAACGTCTAATACACGATTAGGCATTACTTGATAAAGTTCTACAAAATCTACGGATCTAAACTATACCAAGTGACAGTTTTCAAGTCTTCCACACAAGAATATTATTTCTGACCGGCATATACTTGTCTATACATAATTCCTCAAAGGTTTTCAATCGGGTTAAGGCCAGGACTTCGTGGTAACTGCTTCATTATTTGAATGTTTTTTTCTTTAACCAGGCAGATCTATACAGTGACCAACCCCAACTATTGGTTGAAGCCGAACAACGCTTTCCAAAGAAAATAATGAATGCGCAACAGGAGATAGTGCTCATGTCATTCGATTGTTGACTTTTTATTGGCTTAAAATAAGAGGAAAAAAATTAGCGGGAAAAACCTCACGAATGCGGTATTTGCCTGGAATGCGGTGCGACCCTGCCAAAATGGCTGAAACTATGGTTTCGTTACAGTGGCTGGAATAGTTTCTATTCTAGTCACTGTAGTTTCGCTTCATGCTTCAACATTTGTTTACATCGGTGGCTCGTTACTAAGCAATGAAGCCCCTTTCGTATTATTACGCATGGTGATGTGCTTGACCAATAGGAGTTAGGCCAAAGTTGGGGTTGGTCGCAGTAGACTTGGAAGAGTCATTGGATGCGTTGTCATGTTGAAAAATAAATCCTGGACAAAGAATTTTGACAAAAAGGAAGGAGGTGATGTTCCAAGGTGTCTTAATAGTCTTCAGATATTTGATGACCAGAAATAATCGCTAAACTTGTGACTCCACTGTAGCCAAACGCTCCCGAAACCATCATTAGACAACGCTGTGGTTTCTACCTCCTCTCTGTGGACGATTGAAGAAAGACTTCTCTTCTGCCGTCAGATTATGCCAATAGAATGCCCGACCATCTGGTCCATTCAGGTTCCGGTTTTGTTTTTTTTTCATGCGGCCCATTCCAACCGTTTTCGAGTATGTACCAGGTGGGCAAGAAATAACGTGAGGTGTTCAGAGCTCGCTAGCGGGAATTCTATTAGGCCAAATGCAGTACATGTTGGTGTATATACTTAGTGAAACATGCAGTTTCGATTTCTGCAAAAAAAAATAAAATAAAATAGTACCAAAAGTCGTCATAGGGGGCACTTATTTCAAGAAAATAATGAATACATTTGCATAAGCGCGTTCCGTGTTGAGCAATCATGACAATAAAAGGCAAGGCTGAGGATTTCCCATCATTCACGAACGAATGGCCTGACGATGACGCTTACTCTGCCTGACCGGGCGTTATTAGTCAAGTTGTTTAATCAGAAGAGCGACAATGCAAGTTCTGCCCTTCGTGAATTCCGGCGATTGAAAACGTTACGAAGAGGACCGATGAGCATAACTAACTTACGGAAAATCATTGAACGATTTGAATCTACCGGAACTCTAGAAGTGGAACCAGGCCGGGGACGCAAACGAATCAGGCAGCAACACGTTGAAGAAGTTGCAACTGCTGTTGTGGAACAGGAGATGACTACTGTACAGGGTACCAGCAGTGCACACGTAAAAGCACGCCAAACAGATATCCCATATTCGACGGTGAGGAAAATATTGCATAAGATATTGACATTTTATCCCTATAAACTCACACCTGTTCAACAATTGCTTCCTGGAGATGAACGTACCCGAACTGACTTTTCGTTGAGATTTTCAGCACGTATGGAAGTGGATGATGCATGGCCATGGCAAATTTTATGGAGTGATGAGGCACATTTTTATTTGAATGGTGATATCAATACCCACAACTGCCGTATTTGGGCTGCATCAAATCCACAAGTGTGTCTGCCAACTCCTATGCATTCACCGAAACTAACAGTATGGTGCGGCTTTACTGCTTCTTTTATCATCGGCCCATACTTTTTTGAAGAAATCCGTCCCCGTGGACCGGTGACTTGTTCCGTCAATTCTGCCAAATATGCCGATATGCTTGAGAATTTTGTGATACCACGATTGCAGGAAAAGGGTTGTCTGGATTCTACCATTTTTATGCAGGATGGTGCGCCACCGCACATCGGACGTCAGGTGCAGCAGATCTTGCGAAAACGTTTTTCAGACAACAGAATAATTAGTCGTGCATTTCCCATGGTATGGCCACCCAGGTCGCCTGATCTCAACCCTTGTGTTTTTTGGTTATGGGGATATTTGAAAAGCCTTGTTTATCAAGCACATGTTCCTGACCTCTCAACCTTAAAGGATCAAATAACGTTACATATCCGACTAATTAATGCAGATATGCTGCGAGCTGCCGTAGAAAATGTCGTGTACCTCATGCAACTATTGGAACAGCACACTGGTGGTCCTATTGAAACACATTTGTAATTAAAAATAAAACATTGTTTATTGCTGTTGTTACTAAAGTTGGTTTGTACGGTATTTGTTCATTTGACAATTAGGTATTCATTGTTTTTTTGAAGTAAGCGCCCAGTATGGCGACTTTTGGTAGTATTTTTTTTGCAGAAATCGAAACTGCATGTTCCACTAAGTATATACACCAAAATGTACTGCATTTGGCCTAATAGAATTCCCCCTAGCGAGCTCTGAACACCTCACGTTATTTCTTGCCCACCCGGTATTTCTTCCATCGGTGATTTTACAACCATTCTTCTGTAAGTTGTGATTTCTTTGCAAACGCCTATGAATTGTGTCCTTTGATATGTTTACTTCAGAAACAGTATCAATTCATCTTACAAATAGTGACTGGTTATTTGCCATTTGCACAATCTTTTTTCCATCTCTGGCTAAAATCAGTTTTGGACGTCCACTTCGAGGTTTCACGTGAAAGTTTTCTAGTATTTTAACAATTTCATTTCCAGATTTGCCTTTTGCTTCCACCTGAGAAAACGTCTTACTTTTAGGCATTTTTACATGAAATAAGAATGAAAGCTTTTGAATAAGCAAGTGTTGAGTTTTTTTTTAACAGATTTATGCAAATTATGACACGTACCAAGAGACTTGTTGTATACTTTCAGAGGATGTATAAAGATAACTTTACCTAAAATTTTGAGATAGACCATTTTTGATTTTTTTGGTTTAAAAAATAGAAATAATTATTATAAAACTTTGATTTTTTTCACACATGAATACACAATAAGCTTAGAACTTAGTGTTTAATTTTTTTTATTAGAAATAAGTATTTTTAAAATCAATAAGGTTTTTTTAATTTATTGAATATTGCACGAAATGTATTCTGAGTTAGATCATTAGAAAATTCAACTGATGAATTCTGTAACGTTTTTAACAAAGCTCTTCATTAGGGCTTTAATCCGCTTTGCGACTCTACAATGAAACCCAGTTTCCTATTTTCGGGCGGAACTTTCGCTCAGCCATCGAAGCGACCTCAAAATTGCTGAATAATATTCTAGTTAGGCAGGAGCGATTGATGTCTAATGATGATGATTAGGCACAGGGTTCCATGCCTTGCTTGTCGAGAGGGTACACTACATTAGCCCTGCAATTCAAGTAAATTATGCAAGTACTATTCACAGTCAGTTCCTAAATGACTTACGTATAATAAGAGATTGTGTGTTTGAAAATATAGAGATTGATAAACCTAAATAGATAACTCGAAAATAAATAAATGTAGAGAAAACTATTTCAAAGTTGTAACTCTTTGAAAATGCAAAATGTTGACTAGGCATACGCCTTCAGATGTCTTCTTTGTTTGCAAAGCGTTTCCTAAGCAACGGCTTTCCTTACTTCAAAAATATGGTGATATTTACAGGGTGTTTGTGTAAGAATCGTACAAATGAAAACGAAAATTATTTATTTTATCCAAAGTGTATACAAGGAATTCAAAAATAAAAGTATTTATCCCACTGTGTAATAGGGCGTGTAATTCCTTTATGGCAGAAGTCTTTTGGAGGCGTGTGGAACCATTCCAAAACCTTTTCCTTCACTTCATCGTCCGACTGAAACCTACGGCCTTTCAGATATTTCTTGAGATCCTCAAACACGTGAAAGTCACATGGGGATAAATCAGAGCTGTAAGGTGGATGATGCATTGCTTCCCAGTTGAACTCTTTAATGAGGTCTGCCATTGCTTTCGAGGTGTGAGGACGCGCGTTGTCGTGGAGAAGAAGCACTCCTTCTGTAAGAAGTCCAGGATGCTTGCATTTTGATCATCTTGCAATGATGACCGCCCCTCCGAAAACCTCTTGCTCCATGCCCAAACACGTACGACGATGAATTTCAGAAACTGAAACTCCTTCACATGTCAAAAAACGAATTACTGCTCTTTGTTCCTGTTTCGTTGACTCCATTTTGTTGTTTGGACGAAGCGCAAGCTATCGTTCTTTCTCACGTGATGCAACACTTTTGCAACCTATTGTTCAATCTGCACGTGGGGTTTCGCAATTGTTGAAAACAAAAACTTACGATCCTACACGTCGTCTTTTTTTATCTCACACAAATTTTCGTTTTCATTTGTACGACCCTTATAATTAAATCTCGACTAATGACGATATGGAAAAAAGGATTCCACAAAAAAAAACTGTTATAGGCACCACATGACTTCCTTGTACACCGATTAAATTACATATACTACTACATTTTTGGCCCATTCGATTGCAATCAAAAGGGGAGGTGCACAACTAGATGTTACAAAAATCCTAAATGCAAAATTTCAACATTCTACGGCAAATCGTTTTTGATTAAGCGAGATACATACGTACGTAATCACGCCGAAAGTAGTCAAAATGAATTCAGGGATGGTGAAATGTATATGCCCGCCTGGGAACTGGTCAGTTTCTCAATAGTATGCTGACTCATGTTTCCGACGGCCGGATAACTTTTCGACAGTGGCATTTCGACAGTGGTATCCTTCGAACGATTATTATAGACTGTAATGCAGTATGCTTGTTGATTTGTAGAGTCGAGTTGATATATGCTTTGTTATCGGTTATGTCGTCAACTGTCGCCCGAGCGAAGGGATTGCTTCCTCTATCGCCTTTCCCCTCTTTCTCAATAGTCTACTAACTCCCCATTACCTCCAGTTACTGCTCATTTTTAAAGATTTTCAAGAAAACGTTTTGTTCTAAGAACTATCAATTCCAAGAAAAGCCCGAACTACAGGAATTCTATGCATTGTTACAAATTCAATTTTATTTTATAACTCGCAGAGGTGGAATGAAATCTTCATTACATGCCTTAATGAACCTTATTTACATTCCACAAACTTTTACTTGCATTGGTGGTCATTAGATATATACGAAGGTTAAATCCCGTTTTAAAAACGGGGATTTTTTTTTTGTCAAGAACTATAAATGAACATCAACGAAACTTTATTGAATGCTTTTTTGTGAAATATTTCTGATTATTATTCTTGAGACGCGTTTTTCCGTCTCTCTCTTTGTTGTCTAAAAACTTCCACTTGTTGAAACAAATTTTGACAATCGTTTTTGTGAAACAATTTCTTATCTTCAGAAGAAACAATGAAACTCTGAAGTCACAAACTGCTTCACGCAAACAAAATTCCATAGACATGTAAAAAAATCTATTGTGGACTCCACATATACACATTTTTGGCTCAGTCGATTGCAATTAAAAAAAGAGGTGCAAAAGTAGATGTTACAA
Organism: Rhysida immarginata; assembly: GCA_023313115.1. NCBI lineage: Eukaryota > Metazoa > Arthropoda > Chilopoda > Scolopendromorpha > Scolopendridae > Rhysida > Rhysida immarginata. The sequence goes on from JAHWFO010072353.1 coordinate 368,708, forward strand.
AACTCCTAAATACAAAATTTCAACATTGTACGGCTAATCGTTTTTGAGTTATGCGAGATCCATACGTACCGTAGCCAACGAGAAGACAGGCCCCGGCGCGGAAAAGTCATCTGATCATAATAGTCCGGCCAACAGTCCAACCTTCATTGTTATCGGACTAGTATGGGCAGGTGACTTTACCGCGCTGGGGCCTGTCTTTCTCGTTGGCTACGATACATACGTACAGGCGTCACGCCGAAACTGGTCAAAATGGATTCAGAGATGGTCAAAATGGATATTTCTGTTGAAATCTGAAAACCGAAATTTTTCGCGAATACAATACTTCCTTTACTTCGTACAAAGTAAAAATTGTAGTCCCAAACGTCGCCGATAGGAGAAAAAGTTGCGCTTGTATAAAATACAGATAGAAATGTATAATGCAAATTGACCACCACGTAGATGACAACAGCGCCAGTAATTCGGGCTTTAAAGACATGAGAAAAGCTCCGAAAGACATTCCGAGGACCAGCTCATTCGTTCCACTATCTTCAGCAAAGACAATATCTGAATCACATATTGGTCGATTCTTACAGTACCTGTTGCAACACCACTTCACTGAAAAAAGAGTCATTAGTAGGTGTTTTATGGTTGCATGGCTACATTATTCTCCGGAACTAATTCCATGTGGCATCTGGTTGTAGGGTTATTTGAACTCCAAGGTTTATTTTCGTGGGGGCACCGAACTCGACTACCTTAAAGGGTAATATCATATATCAAGCACGGACTATGATGAATATTCCTTGTGACATGTTACATTCGGTCATAGAGAAAATTGTGCAGAGGATTCGATGTGTGGTACACGAGAATGGCGGTCACATTCATATAGGGCCATAGTAGTGTATTAAACAAGAAAAATAAGATTGGATTGCTAAAAATATACATGATCAACCCAACTCTCGGATATGTTTATGAATAGAAACATCGTGCAACATTTTTTTTTCATCATTGTCACTTTTTCTGAGAAATATTTTATTGATTGTGTAATTTAAACAATGGATAATCTGATTCGTTGAAAAAAAAAAAAAATTTCATTTCACAACAGAGACGTTTCGTTTGCGACTGCTGTTTGTTTACGTTGCCTTTGCTGCTTCTTCGCAAAAAATCCTTACTCAGAAATAACAGACAGCAAAACAGAGAATGAAGTCACAACCTGCTTCATGTAAACAAAACTCCATAGAGCTGCAGGCAATTTGATTTTTTGAAATAAATTTTTTAGGATTTTCAGACCCTACTATGTAGGCAGTAGAGTCCAAACAAATGCAGAATTTGCTTGGGGGAAACTTTAGTAAAAGTGCGTATATAGTTGTTTCATAAAATATTTTTATATAATTATTTTTCATGTCTTCTTGTGAAAATGGGTTTTTATATTATATGCAAAGTTGGGTCAATCCAGCAGAATAGAATAAAAATAAGCCATGACTATAAGAAAAAACTCAGACTCATGACTATACAGTAGCCTGTCGCTCATTATAACCAATGCCACGGTTGTATAAAGCAAAATGGCGAATTCACAATGATCTTCTAGACTTTACAATGACGTTCTAGAACTTGTATGGGAAAAAAACTCCAACATTGGGAAAATCTATTAATATTGAAAGACGAAAGAAAAACACTAACGCTGACTACAGCAAGGCTGCCTTCAAGTTGTGACCTCCTACGCGCTAGGGATGTCGTCCAGGTACAGTAATTCAGTGCATGGAACAAAACAAAAAAACAACAAAACAAAACAAAAAACAATAAATGGTAAGGAAATTGAGAAAGGTTTAATTTCCAATAAAAAGTACAATACAAAAGATTATTTTGGAGTAAATAAAAAAAATTGTACTCAATGTAATCATAAAAACCTTCTGAAAAAGTCAAACATTATGATATTTGATTAAAACTGACATAGTCAATTGGCAATAGAATAACAGTCTCTGACTCACAATTAGTCAAGAGTCACAATGCAACAAAAATCTGACCATAACTCAAAGTGTCATACATGGTCACAAAGCAAATCCAAACATTAATCCACATCTACATTAAGTATCCAAGTACTTCCAAATGCAACAGAATAATCAACTGACAACATCATCATTGGTTACAATAACCAATATGAGTTTCAATTCAGTATTCACTACTTAGATGCCCAAGACAAATACACGTGACTAAGCATTGTTACTTGCTCTCAACTTAGCCAACAGAAAGCCAAAAAATCTTTAACACGTTCCACAAATAGAATTCAACTATGCTCATATATTTAAGAACCATCCGCTCAAACAAATTAGAGCTGATTTCTTAATGAACAAAAAACAACTCCAAAATTAACTAATGTTGAAGGTATAAAATTAATAATTGACTAACCATTATTTATCAAAGATCTGTTTAGCGTAATGATTACAATGTAGACTCATTAATTTTATTATGAACTAAATTAATGAAACTTCTAATAAAAACAAGTAATGACCAGAGACAAATGAAAGAAAGAGACTGGCAGTGCCCTATTCATTTTGCTGAGCGCTACTGGTGCCAGCGGAAGTGCAGCATTCTCCATGTTACGATTGGCAAAAACCTAAGGCGGCACATATTCTCAATGTAATTTCAGCTGTTTTTGAGGATGATTTCTGGAAGTATTAGTAAGCTCAATGTAATTTCAGCTCAATGTAAGTATTAGTGTTCTCAATGTAATTTCAGCTGTTTTTGTGGATGATTTCTGATTTTTTTTTAAAAAAACTTTATTGCATTAACTAATGATAACGTATACTTTTAATGACTCCAGATAGCTGATTCAATGCCTAACGAATTTTTAAAAGACAAATATTTTAAAATTTTAAATTAAAAGAAAAGGAAGAAATAATTCTCAGTTCAATAAAATAATCAATTTATTAATCCACATATTGTAATAAGCAATTGTTTCACATCGGCCTCGCTAGCTCAGTGGTTGCGTGTTCGCCTCTGATGCCCGAGGACGCGGGTTCGACTCCGGGCGAGGACGATGAGGATTTTTTTCAGGGAGAAAATCCTGAGATCACGCACTTCTTCGGAAGGGAAGTAAAGATGTTTGTTCCGTGTAGTCGTTTGCCGGCTGCACGTTAAAGAAACCCTTGCGAGGCAAAATTTGCCGCCCTGTCCTGAAGTGACCACAGAAGTTGAAAATGACGTTAATACCAAACCAACCAAACAAAACCAATTGATCAGCTGTTTCTTGCCAATCCCAATATGGCGGCGCGAAAGCACCACTAGAAGGGATGTCACTGCCAGTCTCTTTCTTTCATTTGTCTCTGGTAATGATACAGACAAAAATTAATATCCAGTCAAAGGACACAACAATAAATTGTTAAAGGTAAACTCCACGGGAAAAAATAGACTTTTTTTTTTTTTTTTTTTTTTTTTTTTCCATCATAAGATTAATCCAGGCAAATTATCATTCGAAATTTTTCGATTTTTCCTAATATTTTATTAAGAAAAATGCCTCGGAAAATTGAAAATTGGCCGTGGGATCTTCCGTCCCTTCTCCAGAGAACACGGCGGAACAAGGCGTCATTTCCTGCCGCGAGAACCTCGGGGAATTTGTCGCCGAGATTCTCGTCACTATCGATTCTAGTTTCGCGTAGAACAATTCTACATATGTTAAGATTTTGCTAACCTGTTTTCTGCCGGTATGCCTTCATTTTGTTCTCTGTTTGGATGTGTAAATAGAGAGTCGGATAGAAATTTCACGTTTCATAAATTTCCACAATCAGAATCGATTTAAAAACGGTGGATTAGTTTTTGATAGCGAGGGAACTGGTATCTAACTCCAAACAGCATCGTGTGAACATTTCGAAGCGTGTTGCTTTGTCTATGCATCCGCCGTTTTAAATTCAGTATCAATTAGGGATGTTATTACCAGCATTACCGTTACCGGTAATACCGGTTTCTAATAAAAAAAAATGCATTTCGGTAATACCGGTAATAAGCATCGGTAATACCGGTAATAAAAATTCATTAAAATACACCTATAAATACTCTCTATTCGAAACTACATAGCATAGCCAAAAATGGACCTGTAAACTATCTGTTAGTTGTAAGGTTCTAAGTAAACCCACTGAACTAAACGGTTTAAATCTACAGCATTAGTGCTTTCAGAATCACATGAGCGATTAAAGTATCTGAATAAACGTAGTAAACTCTCTTTTACAGCCATGAGGGTTTCTATGAGGGGCGATTGATAAATAAGGTCTCCATGGCTGTAACTTTTTTATTTGTTAACCGAGTTTCAAAATTCTTTTTGTATCTTATACTCACATTTGTCCTCTATGTAATGCACTATTCACTTTTCGATATAGTCCCCATCCCTTTCCACGCATTGCGCCAACGCGTGACTAGTTGGGTGAACCCGTCGGAGAGGAATTCCGGAGTTGTTGTCGACACCAGGATTGAATGGCAGCTTTGGACCCTCTTCTGGAGTACGATAACGTCCGCCCGCACTCGAGTCACCAGACACCAGAGGCGTTGCAGCGCCTACAGTTCAAAGATGAAAAATTGCAGTTCAAAAATGAAAGACTTTGCACATTGCGACTTTCACCACTTCCCAAAGAAGAAAGAGCCCCTTAAGGGACATGAGTTGGTTCTGACGGCGAGGTAAACACTGCCATTCAAACCTGGTGTCGACAACAACTCCGGAATTCCTCTCCGACGGGTTCACCCAACTAGTCACGCGTTGGCGCAATGCGTGGAAAGGGATGGGGACTATGTCGAAAAGTGAATAGTGCATTACATAGAGGACAAATGTGAGTATAAGATACAAAAATAATTTTGAAAATCGGTTAACAAATAAAAAAGTTACAGCCATGGAGACCTTATTTATCAATCACCCCTCGTACTATCTGTGATTTGGGTGTGCTGATTCTAGGCTTCCCCTTTAAATGCATATCCTGGAAATTACTGAGAATTACTTTGCTTTTCTAGGTGGCCTTTGTCGCTGGTAATCTTAGTAACCTAGAAACAGCTTGAAAATTGCATGATGTGGTAGACTATTTGTGTGCCGACTCATTTACGTTTCGAAAAACGTTTTGTTCTTGTGACCTTCATACAATATTTTAAAACTGATTCGGAACAACTTAGCTCTTTTTCAGAAATGTCAAAATAAGTTATATACGTGGAGTTCAGCAGATCTTAAATATGTCAAGATATTCTATTTGATTTTAAAATTGTAAGAGATACTCATTCTATATTTTGATCTTATATTAAATTTAAGGTGCGTTCTTTTCGTCTTCGAAATGGCCTTTTTTCTCTAATGTGTGGATTTTATTATCAGTCTTCGTTTCAGTGTTTGATTCGAATTTTCAATATTTTTGAGGTTTTTCATTCTTCTTATAATGATTGTACTGTCTTTCTTAAAATATGACTGGCAATGTTTTGTATGATTTTTTTTGATGTAGCCATGCTCATATTGATCTGGCATCCATGCTGTTATATGGCACGTAAAAATTAAATAAATAATAAAATAATAAATAAGAATCTTCCGCGGATGTGCTCTTTTCTTAAAAATTTTTTTTCAATAATAGAGAGTTTCCTTAAACCCTCCCCTCCCCCCACCCCACCCCCCACTATTAAGAGCTTACGATTCTTAAGCTTTTATTTTAATGTTCAAAAGTTGCAATACAAATTAATTAGAAAATGCAACGCATTTATTTAATAAAAATGAAATATATTAATATTTGAAAAGATTTTATTTTATTAGTAGGAATATTAAAATTGCAATAAATTTAAATATGAAATTCTTGAAATATTTTATTACCGGTATTACCGATAATGGAGATTTACCTTTTTGGTATTACCGGTAATAATGACAACTCTAGTATCAATTCAAACAAGAAATTCGCTGAAATTCGCTAAACGCCGAAGGAATGAGGCAAGACTATCTGCTTTGTAGGGCACACGCCGACGCGGCAAGCAGAAGATCCCGTTTCACGGTTTAATGCATAGGGCTGTATATTGCAGAAGTTACAGTAGCATTTAATTCTGCAAACGACCCCTGTATATCGCTGTCACTATTATCAAAATCGCAGTCGTCACTATCGGTCTTGTTTAATATTCATAGTCCATTGCGATGCCCAACTGACAAGTAACTGATAGCATAGTATTAGAAGGAGCGTCCAAGGACTTCACGATTTCGAAACTCCTTCGCACTTCTCCGCAACTTGTGACGTAACAGTTGCCTTTCGTTTTAAAAAAAATTGACTTAGATTCAGGATGACCGATTTCAAGATGGCGACCATGTCGGTACATACCGTAAAGGATAGTCCACCTCACCCATACCTTACTGGAATATTCAGATTTCCCAATTCCTGCAAGGTTTTCGAAAAAACAGGGTGTACTGCGAATTTTGACTCACCCTGTATATATTCCCTGGGCATTCTATACATTGCCGGGTTTAACACAGATACAAAATGTGACTAATAGAAGATAGTTATAATTAATTAAGAAGTTAATCAAAAAAGGAACAGAAAGAGAAATACTAAGTCCAGGTTCATTAAAGTGGGCCAGATATTTCTTCCAATGAACCCCAACACGGTAAACTTTTTTGACTTATAATAGGAAATTTTGCTGAACCCAGTCGGAATTTAGAGTTTTATCTCACGACCAATCAAAAAGCAGACTGCTATTAAATATCTTTCAAATGAGAAGAAGTTATGGAAGAATGATTTTTGTTTAATAATTCATTTCAAGGTATTTGATGTTCTAAAATAGCTGACGGATATATTGCATTTAATATATCTCATAGACACAGCTGCTTCAAGCATTGCTTCTGAACCCATAGAGGAAAGTAGTTTTAGAGCGGGCAAACCAATAGCCCCAGTAGATTCCTGTTACGCACTCGAGTCTTGCTGCAATAATGCAGTTGAGCCGTCTCGAGGGCAGCATTAGCTTACATTTTCTCTCCTAGCCGATTATCAAGGAGCCCTTGTCTCGTGATAAGGTGTGTGAATCTTCATCACTCCCGAGTAATGAATTGAATTCGATCACCTTTGTGAAGAGGCGGATGTTGTGCCGACCTTCCTTCCTCGGTTTCCGTGTCTCGTTTCCTCGCGGATTCATCTCGTGTCTATCGTTTACACGTGACCCCAGCGGAGAGCTTTATTGACCCTAATTCGATGGGGAGGATCAAGATTACGTGTGCACGTGACGAGAGCGAATGAAATTACAAAGCCTTAAGACACTTCAATCGAATACCCCTTATTGCGTTACCATACTTGGGAAAATTACCGCATCTTCTCTAGGCGCACTCTTTATTCCACCTTCCTCACTTCGCAACAGCATAAAAAATGAAAAGTTCTTTATTTCATGTTCATGTTTGATTAATTTTAAATTAAGTTTTAAGTTTTGAGCGTCCTTCAAGAAATTCGCAATAAAATCATGAAATAAATCATCCATTGATGCATATGCGGGTCATATGAAGAAAATGAGGCATCCGGTTGTTGTACCCAGGAATTATTAACATTTAACTTATTCAAAATAAATTCAATTTCCTCGCTACCTAAAGTTTCCCTAGTGACTGTCGTCACGAGGGAATGAAATCCTTCTGGAAAGTCATTAGCTGCAATTAAGTGTTTCATCAGTCACGTGACCCTTCCCTGACCACCCTTGTCTCACGTTTGCTTGGCTCATTCATTTACAAGCAGGAATAGAATTCCTCTCGACAGAAGGAAGAAGACGAGCTCAGGGTCAGAGGGGACCCGGTCATTCTATTAGTCTTGTAATCATGTGACCTACAACTAATTTTGGTTTCTCCTTGTAAATACCTCCTGCGAAGAGATGGAAAGGGTGTTCAATTAACTGGAGTTGTGAGTGATCGATTTTTCTCGTATACTTGACGAATGTTACTCCAATTGAAATCCTCTGGATTCTATCAAATGAGGAGAAGGAATTTCGTTATTAACATTCTTTCTCGCTAATCTGGCCCAGTAATAAAACAATGTTTATTTTTAATTGCATTCTTGGAAGTGAAATTTTAAAAACAAAAGCATATTTTTGGAGCGTTAGCTAGACCATTTTATCCGACCATTTTGCTAACTTTGCTTATCTTTGCTTGTGGAGTTCATACCGGTTTTTTGGCATATTTTGGACTTAATTGCTATTTTTGTCTATGGCCAGTGATCACGAAATGTATAATTTTTCTGTTTTATTTAATATTTCAGCCATGGAACACGATGTGCGGGTGAGGTGGCAGCGGCCAGAGACAACGGAGTCTGTGGCGTTGGAGTCGCCTATGATTCCAAGGTGGCAGGTAATTGAAACATGTTTTCATATGCAATTATATAGCCCTACGATATTTAACTTTTTTTGACTGGGATTTTATACTAATTTAAGTGACTTTGATTAACTTCGGTTTTGCTAATTCAAAATAAAATTTTCTTTTCTCAATCACTTCAGAAAATGTTTATTTTGGTGGTTTCAATGTCATTTCAGTGTCAACATTGATTTTTCTTTAGGAACCTTAAAAAGTAATAAACCATCGTCCCAAACATTTTATTTAATCAGGCTCTTACTCAAGAGCATTTGCACATTTAAGATTTTATATGGAACATTTACAGTGGCGGATAAAAATTTAGGACCATTTGAGGAACACAATACATGTATTTGGGCAACATAATATTTTCAATAATGGGTTTATAGATGAAGCGACTCATCTTTCTATCAATCAACTTCAAAGGCTCTATTCCTTGCTGAGAAACATACAGGTATTGGACATTGAAACTGAAACACCTGGTAGAAATTCAAAATCTTTATTTAATAAGGTGTTGGGGTACCGTGGGCAGCCAGCACAGCAGCAACACGTCTTGGGAAGGATCGGTAGAGGTCCTGCACAGTTTGCATCCCAGACCATTACTGATCCACCCATTACTGATCCACCTCCGTGTTTGACTGTGGGTGCCTGGGTTGTAGGCATCAGAGGGTCTCCTCCAGACGAATACCCTCCCTGTTGTTTGGGAGACAGTGTAGCTGGACTCATCCGAGAATATGACGCGTTTGAGGTCATCCAACGTCCAGGTTTTATGCGTCCGGCACCACTGAACCCGCTTGGAGG
>JAHWFO010072353.1:412798-439247 GCA_023313115.1 Rhysida immarginata
ACAAACCATAGCTCTATTATTACGACTTCGAAGCTAAGAAACCATCCAAACAGTGGCTCCCCAAGGGCCAGGACCACTTGGAGTGCTGGGAAGGTGATAGTCACATTGCATAACAACTTCGGATTTCATAAAGTCCGCGTACGATGGATTCCAAACAGTGACTTTTGAATAGAATTTAACACTGGTTGAAACATGGTTCCATCATTTTACTCCTGAAAGTCAGCGGTCCAATATGGAGTGAAGACCTCCACCAAAGAAAATTCAAAATTCAGGAGTGTGGTATCGATAGGCAAAGTCATGGCCCCTATGATCAAGATTTTAAAATCTTATTGTATTTTAGGCCGCTTAAAGAACAAGTGTCCAGAACGTCAATGACTAAGTGAAAATGCACACTGGAATATGAAAGCTTCCAGAACGCTGTATTTTGTGTACAATATTCACAGTACTTCGAAAAACGACTATATTATTATTTTACTGTGCTACTTCGTCCTTCGTATTTACTGTATAATATTCCAGGGACAAAGTTTATGAGCATTATAATAACAAATTTTTTTTTTAGTTTATTCCCTCATGAAAATCAGGGCCACGATAGGGAATTTAAAATTATTATTCAAAACAATAAAATATTCAACAGACGAATGATAAACTTTACCATCGATCGGATTAGCTCAGGCATGGAAACGAAAAAATATGAAGCTTATGTTTAAAAGTATTTTTATCGATGGTTTAAATTCGCCGATTCTATTTTTGAATTTCTCAAGGGATGCAATCATAAAACTCAATTTCCTAAATCGTTCTGGCGCCGAGCTCTTTGCTGTTGTCTTAAAAGATTGCAGTATCCTCGGTATTTTTCTTTTGATTCCTGAAATCTGAGAACTTCGTCTGTGGAGAAATATAAGATTAACTTCGTCGATACGGAAGAAATCGCTCCAATGTAATAATCATTCCGATTCCAATGGGAACTTGGCTCTTTAAAACTTAGAGAAAAAACAGCTTTTGTTTTGTTTTCATGATTTTGTACTTGTATATAGAAAATTGGCTTAGGAACTATGTTTCCAATAAAGTATACAAAGACTACGAAATCCCGTAAATAATTATCTCTATACTGCCCGGCACGAAAGAAAAAGGAAACAGGCGCATGCGGAAATGAAAACAACTCATTCAACCAATCAGAAACGGAAAGGAAAAGGAGCATTACTTATCCCTGGCATTCCCTAAGTTAAAACCGAAACATATTTGGCACTCGATTAATCTATTATGTTGAATACGATAGCTCAATTACATTGCTGTTCTCTTTTAAAAGTAAAAAGTCAGAAAAAGTACGCCATGGTTTCTGCTCTTATTTTCTGCTTGTGGGAGCCATGCTTAAACAGAAAATATAAGAGCAGAAACCAAGGCGTGTTTTTTTTTCTGCCTATTTACTTTCTGCTCCTGAAAGTGTCCCACTGGCCAGGGTCTTTAGAAGTAAATCGTCGTCCAACTCCACTGAAAATGAAGAGGGAACTCCATTGAAAAATGGCGCTGCATGTATAATAGCACTTACAGCGCATGCAGCGCCGCTCTATCGTGAGTAAAAATATTAGTTTCATATTCAGTTTCAATGCAGCCGGAATTATTGACATAATATGGCCGAAATTAATATATTCTGCACAATTTTAAATAAATAATTGATAAAATACATTATAAGTTCACTATTAATTTTGGGCACCAACTAAATAAATAAAATAATTCTATAAATTATGGAATTCAGAGCACGCTAGGTGCTGCATAATTCGCAGAAAGTGCATTCGACCTATGTGATCTGAATCAACGACGTATATTAAAGATAGACTCCGAATCCTATTGTTAACAGCGGCAAAAACTGAAGCAAATTGAGCCATGAAAGTTCTGGGCAGGAGTGAGCCGTGGAGTAATTAGCTGTCTGGTTGCTTTGTTTTTGGACCCGAGGAATTATTCGTTTTGAACTATACAATTCTTTTAAAACCACGCCTTGCCTTAGCAACCACATCTAATCCTAACAATCAAAGGTTTCTTTTGTAAAAAATGGTTTTCTTTTTTATCCTCGAATTCCTTAAAATCTAATTGGTCCTTGGCATTTCGGTTGCCTGATGAAGCTTGTTTATTTATTTATTTATATTAAGCAAACATCGCGTAAGATTCAGAAAAATATACACTGAGTGAGCATATTATTATGACCACCTGACATGTTTATGCAAATATGCGCACGGACGTCGCCACAATGTTGTTAACGGGCTGGACCAATATAAAAAGGGAAGCTGAGTGTCGTCGACAACAGTAGACGTGTTCCATTCTTCAACTATGGATAAACGACGCGATTTAACAGCCTTCGAACGCGGGATGATTGTAGGTGCTCGGAGCTACGGAGCGAGTATCAGCGAAATAGCAGCATTCGTGGAGTGCTCAAGAGCAGCCGTCGTTAAAGTATTTAAAGACTGGACGGTTAGCCGGAAGACGGGGTCTGAACGTTCGCGTTGTGGCCGCCAGCGGATGGTTGATTATCGGACAGAACGGAGACTGTCACGATTGGTAAAGGATAACAGAAGGGCGACTGTGCATCAAATTACTGCTGAACTTAATCAGGGGTCCTCCAAAACGGTCTCTGAATACACTGCAGCGCATGGGATACGGAAGGCGAAGACCTGTCCACACACCTTTGCTGTCTGCAGCCAACAAGCGGAAACTACTCCAATTCGCTCAGAAGCACAAGGACTGGACTATCGAGCAGCGGAAACAAATCGTGTGGTCTGACGAGTCACGATTCCAGTTACATCATGCAGACGGCCGCGTAAGAATCTGGAAACAGCACGAAAGCATGGACCCCGCATGCATAAGTACAACACTTCAGGCCGATGCGGGCAGTGTAATGGTCTGGGGAATGTTTTCCTGGCATGCGTTGGGTCCGTTAATACGTGTTGAACAACGTCTGGATGGCACAGCATACCTCCGTATCGTCGCCGATCAAGTTTACCCTGTCATGTTGATGGCGTACCCCAATGGAGATGGCTACTTCCAGCAAGACAATGCGCCATGCAACAGAGCTCGTATTGTGCAGGAGTGGTTCCAGGAACATGAGGGGGACTTTATCTTACTTCGGTGGCCCCCACAATCCCCAGATCTCACTCCAATTGAGCATTTGTGGGACGAAGTCGAACGAACCATCAGACGGCTGGATCCACCACCGTCCAATCTAGCACAACTAGACAGTGCTATCCATCAGGCATGGTGTCAGATTCCTCCCACCACCTTCCAACATCTCGTGGAATCAATGCCACGAAGAATCACCGCAGTATTAAAGGCAAAAGGTGGCCCAACGAGATACTGACAGGGTGGTCATAATAATATGCACACCCAGTGTATGTTACAGGATGGTATTAGAAAATTCTCCCCATCGTCTTCTTAAAGCAACCAAGCTAGGCATTTTCTTCGGAACGAATACGGCTTCATATAAGATTCATCTATTACTTTCGCTTTATATTATCCAAAAACAGACGAAATGTTTTATTTATGATTGAAATTTCTTTAAAAAAGAGATCTGGAAGTTATGATTCAATTAGAGGCTTACTGTGTTATACGCAGTTTCTTCTTCATTTTATATGATATTGTACAACTCTCTTCTACCTAATATTCAAATGGAATTTGGAATAGGATTACCTTTGAAATTTTTGAAAGTAAACAAAAGAGACGCGCTGCTAAATCCGATGCACCTCGTATTTGCTTACGGATTTGTCCCCGACGAAAGTAAATTTTAATTTTAAATAGCAATGCAAATTAGATGATAAAAGAATTTTATTCAGTTAAACTCGCAAATAAATCGGCTACAAGTGGGAAAGGCAGGACGGTTAAATCCTTTTATTTACAATTCTCACAAAAGCTTTTAATGGAATCGCTGTTGAACGTGGAAAAGAGGCAAATCCGTCTTTGTGTGCAAATGAGTTTGAGTCACTTTTCAGGGAAATGGTAGGACAGAAGGGGTCATAAATTTTCCCCTCTAGCATTTTAATCAACAGAGAGAAGGCAAGTGCTTTAAGACTCCAACAATACTATAGTGTAGGTCGAAACCTTGATGACCCCTTTTCTTCGTCTCCTCGAGAATGACATGTCGATTAAGTTGAAGTAAAGACATAATTAAAATAGCTTGAACTCAAATATTTGCTTTTGACGTAATCTGAATGGGTACATTATAAGAAAGTCAAAAAAAATATGAATAAAATTTTGTTTGTATTTAGATTTCGATCTTTTTTTTTCCCTCTTGATTTAATCAATTTCTATAAAAGATAAATGAACCCGAGGCTTTTTCAGGATGTTTTTATGACTTGATTTTTTTTTTTTTTTGACTTTGGTATTGATTTCTCTCTTGATGCCAAAAACACTTTCACCTTTGCTTTCAAGAAATATCTTGAAGGGTTTTATCTGATAGCGTTTGGAGTGTGCATTGGAACTTTCTTCGAGAATTTTACTTAAACTATGTTGAAAGAATATTTCTTCTTGTTGAAGATTTTTTCTCCCAACAATAGCAATAACAACGAAATCAAATGCAATGGCATTTTTAAAAGTGGTAAACATTCTTCTTTACTTTAAAATTTTAAAAAGAGCGAGAGGATGATATTGATTCCAGGAATTTTAGGAGGAGGGGATTTTAACTTTTAAAGTGGGGGAGTTCTATCATATACTTTTATAATTTCCGATACTTGGCTTATACATTTTCCTATACATTCAAGGAGGTTAAACCACCGTTCCCTTCTCATGGACATAGCCTTGATTGATTCTGCTCTTGCTTTTTTCGTTTTTCGAACACGAATAAGCTTTTCTTTCCCTTTGCATATTTATTTATATATTTACTGGCACGGAAATTTAAAATTCAAACTGTTTTTTGCTTACTATTGAGAAACGAGTCGAAGAATGAAAAATTCTTTACGTTGCCGGGAATTTTCTATCATATTTTGAAAAGTCTTTTTTATTCTAACATATATTGTAGTTATTCGATTTAAGAGCATGCTATTGCAATCCGTCTCAAAAATGTAGTCCCACAAGGGTTGTTTTTTTGTTGTTATTTTTACAATAAAACATTTTCAATAATACGTTCTGCATCCAAATAAATATCCTGCTAGGTATTTACATTAGGTTAAATAAAAAAAATTGTTTCATGCAGTTTTTCAAAGTTTGCCTCGATCAAGTAAATTTTGAAGACTCGACATTAATAGTTTGTTTTATCCCCCTTCGCTGCCAGAAGTCTTTCGTGTTGTCCAATTGCCGTTCATACACAGTTAGAACTAAGGCTGCGTACGAGTGTTAAATCGAGTCGAATATGGGTGCAGACGAATTCATTTGAAAACCACAAATTCTGCTTCAAATGAAACAAATATAATTTTAAATGGATTCGGAAAAAATTCAAAAACACTTGAATTTTTACACTGGCTGACGCAGGTGGCACAATGTCTATGGCATTCAATTTCGTACTGACTTTTCTCTCCACTCTTTTCTCTTAATAAACTGCGATATTCCCTTGTGGTAAATGGTCTTCGCCCAGAATTCGTCAAACTCTAACCCCCCCTTCCCGAGTCGGCCACTACCTTTGATTTAACCTCTGTATATCCTTTAGGAACAACATGACATTTTCCCACATAATTCCCGTGCCTTTCAAGTGCCTTATGCCACCTTGGAAAGAGGGCGTGTATACCTGCACGGTAAAAGTCTAGACCAGGACGTTTGAGCTAATGTTTAGCAAACAGACTCTGGACACCAAGATACAGACAATGGAGTGGCATCATGCAAATTCACCGAAGAAAAAAAATTTCAAAACTGTGCCTTCGGCGGGAAAAGTTATGGCAACTGTTTTTCGATTTAGAAGGACTTGCTTGTGGACATCATGCCACACGGAACTACCATATATTCTGATACGTATCTGGCAACCCTCATTAAACTTCAAGCTCGACTGAGTCTTGTTGGACCACATCGGAGAAGCAGGATGTTCTGCTACTGCACGACAACGTATAGTCAAATGTCAGCCACAAAACCGCTGGAGATCAGAAAACTAGGATGGAGAACACTAAACCACCCGCCTTACCGTCCTGACCTGGCACTATGTGACTACCATCTCTTTGGTAAACTGAACGAAATTTGAAGATGACGACTCCCTCATGCACGCTGCTAAACAGTGGCTCAAACGTATTGGTCGTTTCAAGGTTGCGTAAGGCAGTTGAAAGGGACGGAGATTATGTGGAAAAATGACATGTTGTTTCTAAAGGATATATCTATGACCTCCATAAGTTGTAAGGGTGTAAAATAAAAAATAAATTAAAAATATATAGTCACTACCAGTCATGATTTAAACAAATTCAAATTGATTGTATATGACTAGCTTTTATCTAATCCCATTTTACGACATTCAGGAGTATCTGAACCTTTCTGAAATTCTTATTGAAGCGTTAACTCTTTTACCGTATTTTTGTATGTTGCTATTAATCTTACTTTGTACCATGATGATATCTACGCACTGTACAAGTGTTTTCGACCAATAAATTGTACTGACCTTTGTTACAGTTGCACCCCATTGTTCAATATCTATTCAGCAGTTGTTTTTACAGCAAGAATCGAAGCGTTATCCTGTTGAAATTGGCAAAACGGGCCCAAATTTCCTATTTTACAAGCAGTAGATTCTGTTATAGTTATTTTTGGTATCCTTTTGCGTTCATGCGTCCAGAAGCTTTAACTATCTCTGTTTAGCCGTTTAATCCAAAGACGTACAGTTCATCACAAAGTTCATGCGTACAGTTCGTTTCTTGAAATGATTGGTTCGGTCCTTAGGTCGTGTGTAATCTGTGTCTTTTCCCGCCTGCGCACAACGTACTCCTTTGCCCATTTGAAATGCTCTGGTTTCCAGTTAGGTTTTCTTTGTCCATCTGTGTATTAAAGCGTTGGTGCATTCATTTAGAACTCTCCAAACTGTCGATTTGGAAGCTTCGTTTCTGCAACCAATTTTCTAAACCTCTCGAATAATTCGGCGCTTATCCCTTGCGACTAATACTTGAGGACAACCAATTCGCACAGACCGTTTATATGTCTGTGGAACTTTAACATAGTTATTGCGACCTTTGGTGACTTTCCAATGCACCATTCTTTCTATTTTATAGTTCGATGCCAGTACGCATCAATTTGGCCAATCCCATTATGTGATAGCAGCGTTTTCCTGTTTCCCTTTATATCTAGTTTTTCAGTCTGGCAACAACACTTGTGTGAACATTGCTTACCCAACATCTCATTTTAATAGGACGAATTGAAAAATGAATAGAGCAAGATTCAGCCGACACGTATCGCAAATTGGTGGAAAATCTTCGCAAAATGGGCGGCGAAAGGCGGCCCTACACGATACTGATATCATGCAGGGTCCCGTTTACCTTGCTGATATGGGGTGTCCAATGACGAATGGCCAGATAATGTACGGTCAGATGGATATTTTTTTTCAAAATTTCAACATATCTTCTCGAATCATGAGCATTTAATCGTTTCAGGGAAAAAAGTCTTTTGAGTTTCGGGAAACTGATACATAGCCCCCCCCCCCCCACTCTTAGTAAGTGTTCGGGCAAAAAAGATTAATTAAGGTCTTAATAGCTTTAAATCTGTAATCTACCCTAACCTGAGTCAACATAACCTAGCCAACGACTTCACTATCTAAGAAGAGAAACATTGGCTGCACGCAACTTACGAATACCTTTCTTTTAGCACTTTTCGAAGTACATTCCCTCGGCTTCTATACAAAGTTTCATCCACCTGAAGCAGTCGGACATGCATTTTTCTCCAGTCCTGAGCAGTGAGCTCCAAAATGTAGTCGTTGTAAGCTGCTAGGATGTCATCGTCACTGAGGAAATGGAACTTCCTGAGCTTCCTCTTGTTTTTGGAGAACAAAAAGAAGTCGCAAGTTGGCAAGTCTGGAAAATAAGAGGGGATGCGTCAACATATTGACTCGATTTTCACTCAGTTGTCTATACTGCGGTTTTTGATAAAACAATCTTATTTTTCATTGAAGTTACAGTTAAGAGTTTCAAGGGAAGAAACGAAAAGTTTCTTTTTTTAAAAGCTTTTATTAACTTTGCTGTGTTAGTTTGTTTAGGTCAAATCTTGTAATCAATATTAAACCAACTTTCCGACAAGCTAGGGAGCTGCAATTTGACACACTTCCGCAGAATCGATGACAATTTATGATAAAGAAAAAAATTTTCAAATCGGTTCATTGGTTCGTGTTCTAATGGTACTAACTCATTACTACGAATTGATTGTTGTAACAATTGGACATTTCGTTATGGCGAGAGGTAAATGTATCTATTGTTTATTGTTGCAAAATTAAGCTTTATTGTTGCCACTAAATAAAACAATATAAAAGCTTGGTTTGATAAAACCCTTTTCCTCTTATTTTCCTATTTATTTTATTTTATGTAGGCTAACTTTTTAAAACATTTTTTCCCAATTTTTAATTTAAGTTTTGCAAAAATATTATTTATAATAATAATAAAGTAGGCCAGAAGCTGTGGACAAAAGGCTATGAAGGCATAAAATAATATTGACAATATGAAACTGTTACTCCAAAAGATGACTCGTATGTTCATTTCGTTGGCTATGTCAACTTCATCATAGAGTGCCTTTTCTGCCTTAATTGCTTGAGTTTTGTAAATACGTTTGATTACTTTGGAACCTTTGGAATATTTTAAGCGTCACGAGATACCATCATTATTTAAAAGAAGGGGTGAGGGGAAAATCTGCATGTTCTTATCTGCTCGTTTAAAATAATTAGATAGTAAAAAAATATCCCATATAGACAATAAAACGAAATTCAACCTTATGTCTACTATTTGGAAACAGTGAATAGGCTGAAGCAAGTACATTGAAATTGAAGGCCCAGGTTTGATAAATTGCTGCTGACATCTTAATATTAGATCAAAAATTCCAAGGAAAACATTTGTTGCCCCTCAAAGGCAATGTGCGGTATATCGAACTTTAACTCGTATATTTATTGGATTCAATACATGGAATTCTTTGGATATATTATTAAACTTTATCGATATTTTTATTGAAAAAAAATATTCTTTGCTCTTACCAAGAAGAGCAGAAAAACTTAAAAATATTGATTATTCCATAAAAGAGATTTTGAAAGCATCTGATAAAAAACTTATTTTATTAAATAACAAAAATAAATATTGGAGTCGTTTCACGTCGTTTAAGGAGACGAAATATAAATATGAATAAAATTTGAATAACAAACTATGAGGTTTATTGAAAGCAGCATTCCTTAGCATCAGTGATTTTGTGCCAACCTATCTTCGATTAAGGAGGCGATGAGCTCTTTAAAGGCCTCAGCGATCGGCCTCGGTGGCTCAGGGGTTGCGTGATCGCCTCTGATGCCCGAGGACGCGGGTTCGACCCCGGCCGAGGACGACGAGGATTTTTCCAGGGGGAAAATCTTGAGATGACGCACTTCCTTCGGAAGGGAAGTAAAGCCGTTGGTCCCGTGTAGTCGTTTGCCGGCTGCACGTTAAAGAACCCTTGCGAGGCAAAATTTGCGGCCCCTATAACGCCGTACATGGCCATAGCAGTTGAAAAGGACGTTAATACCAAACAAACCAAACCAAACCAACGGCCTCAGCGACAAATGTTCTCAGTAATGTTTATTCTAAGCATTGGAGTTGCAAAAAATGTTATAAGTCAGTTGAAACAAAATCTTAGGAGTAGGTGGATGGTGTAGAATTTTAAATCCAGGCTCCGGAATGATCGTTTTCTTGCTTTTGTTGAATAGGATGAGTCACTAATTCAAGCTAATTTAGACTAACACGAACATGTACTTCACACAAAATTGAAATATATTACTCATCTAAAGCTACTATTGATGCTTGCAAAATAAAAAATTCACTAAGACTCCATTGTGTGATGTGTGGGTGTGTATTAATGTGCTTGACGGAACTTCTTTTTTTGCCAACTCAGCGGAATTTCCTTTGATCCTATTGATTGGTTACTTGTTTCATCAGATGTTCAAATGCCTATGTCTAAATAAATGCCTAAATCGTCAAGGTGCTTATGCGAAAAAATAGATAAACACGTGTAGTTTCAGCTGGACTTAGTTGTTCACCTGTATGTTTTGCAATTTTCTTTGAAAAAAGTAAATGGCGTTACTTTCTGATTTCTCCTCGCATTTCATAAGGTTATTGACAATACGTTAGTACAATAATAATCTTGGGTACTACACACACATACTGGCCGATGAATTAGAAATCCGTGATGAATTACTGTACTGATATGTAAAGCGGGGTCACAGATCAGAAACGATTGTGATATGCAAATGAATGCAATCATGTGAGGTATCTGCTCATTCCAAGCTGCAGCTCTCAAGTTGAGCAAAATGAAGAAAACAGCAGACCTGTCTGAGTTCTAAAAAGGAGTTATTGTGGGAGCCCGTCTAGCTGGAGCTACGATTTCCAGGACAGTACAACTGACCGGTACCTCAAAAGGTCAGGTCTCCAAGATGTTCAATGCGTGGAAACGGAATCCACAAGAGTTGTCGAAACGGCAGAATTGTGAATCAAAAACAATCAACACACACAGGGACCGACGTCGTCTGAGACGGATTGTGCGGCAAAACCGAAGGTCTACTGTGGAGCAACTGATGGCAGACTTCAATGAAGGATCATCGCAACCCATCTCCTCCAGAATAATGCGCCGAGAGTTGAAGCGAATAAGGATAGGAAGCCGCATGCCAGTGAGGAAGCCCCTGGGGTCAGCAACAAACCGGAAAGTTCGCCTGCAGTGGTGTAAAGAACGGCGTGACTGGACAGTAGGCGACTGGAAAAAGGTGATGTGGTCGGACGAGTCACGTTACACATTGTTTTGCACCGATGGCCGGCAGAGAATTTGGCGGCTTCCCCATGAAGCGATGGACCCCTCATGTGTTGTGAACACAGTTCAAGCTGCAAGAGGATATGTCATGGTATGGGCCAGTGTTTCTCAAAGTGGGCGATATCGCCCCCTAAGGGGCGGCAGGGTCATTAGAAGGGGCGTTAAGTACCAATTGGGCAGTAGGGGGCGTTAAGTAACAAGTTTGCAGTGAGTTCGCGAAACATGCAATATACGCATAATTCGAGACAATACGAGGGCTAATTTCTTTTCAACCTCCGATGGGGCATAAAATAAAAACACTGTAGAGATTGTGAATAGCAAGATTACTTTTCGACAGAGCCACTGTAGAGATTGAGACATTTGTCATACCGGTGGACGAGTTTTCCAAGACCCTCTTCATAGAAGTTTACCGCCAGCATTTTGAGATACGTCTCAATGGCGTCTTAAAGCTCTTCATTGGTGTGAAAGTGCTGTCCTCCCAGACCTTTCTTCAGCTCTCAAAAAAGATTAAAGTCACTCGGCGCCAGATCTGGGCTGTATGCCAGATGATCAAACACTTCTCATTGAAATTGCTCGAGTAGCTGTTGGGTTACCACTGCAGTATGCGGTCGTGCGTTGTCACAAATCAACTCCAGAAGATAGCATTGTTCTTCTTTCAAGAACACGCCATGGAGGCCTATTTCAACATGCTGGCAGCAAGCTTCTACGAAGAGGGTAGGTAAACTCATCCAGCGGTATGAAATGTCTCAGTCTTTACGGTTACTACGTCAAAAAATAACTTTGATTGTACTTGAACTTGGGTAATAAAATCATTTTGCTGTTCACATTTGTCTTTATTTTATGCTCCATCGGAGGTCGAAAATAAAATAGCCCTTGTAATTAATTGTAATGCCAATGACGATAGCAAAAAAAAAACAAAAAAACTTTTAAACTTATAAATCTTTTCACTTCACTAATTAAATGATGGTGAGAGCAGTTTAGCAGTTTGTTATGCAAGCTCTTCACAAGATGCCAAACTGCCCTTTCGATCCATCGCTATATCTCGCTCCCTTCTTCTGAACCACGAGCTTTCCCGATCCCACAATCTATGATTTCCAAGAAATTTTTTTTATAATCTCCTTAATATTTGATTTGCAGAAACTTAAAATGGGGAGGGGGGTTAGTAAATTTTCCTTATACTGAGGGGGCGTTCATAGAAATAAGTTTGAGAAACACTGGTATGAGCCATGTTTTATTGGTATGGCAAGGGTCCCCTGATATTCCTTGACAGTCGGGTGAAAGTCAAAGACTACCTGAACATTGTTGCAGATCAAGTCCATCCTGCAATGGTGCATTTCTACCCAAATGGTGACGGGTTCTTCTTGGTCCATCGAGCAAGAATTGTTTAGGAGTGGTTTTCTGAACATGACACCGAGTTCAAGTCCGGATTTGAATCCGATCGAGAATGTTTGGGACATGTTGGAAAGAGACATTCGTCCAAGGCAGGACCTGAAGGTCTCTCTGACGAATGCATGGTCTGCGATTACCTTACCTGCATTGCAACACCTTGTAGAGTGCATGCCAAACAGCGTATGCTCTGTAATTACAGCCAAAGGAGGGTCAATACCATATTGAACGAAGGTTTCTAATTCATTGGCCGGTGTGTGTATATTACGTGATTTACAATTGCAAAATGGCGGAAAGGGAAATGAAAGGAAGAGGCACCGACCATGAAAGGATGCAGTAAAGGAGTTAGGAAAAAGGAACGGGAATTAGGTATCGTCCGTAGCCGAAACGAAAGACGTATTCAGCATTCAGCTGACGCGCGTTGTCGTAAACGCGGAAAGAAGACGCCTAATAGGAACGGCAAAATTTGTGTGAGTTTAGATAAAGAAACTACGCAACAGTCTTCGCGAGTTTTCGTCGAAGCAAATGACGATGAAGAAAGCAAGCTCGGAAGGCATTACCCCGATTTGTAACGGGACTAGCGCTTCGTCAGTAAAAGCGAAGGTAGTTCTATGCACCTTTTGTCAAATGGGCTTAACGTATAAAGTCCGCCCCTATGCCCACTCATCCGACCATCTCATCTAGTGAATTGCTATAATCTGTTTCCCGCACTATGTAAGCGTTGCCACTCTCATAACTCGCAACTCTGATAAAAAAGCTTAGATAAAGCTACACAATATTTCGAGTAGAGCAACTTATTTTATACACGTATTACATTTTCTAAAATGAACGCAATTCCTTAGATTGCTTTTGCCATTTGAAAGACGAAGCAATACGCAATCCCGTATACTTATTAAAAGATATAAAATGAATTATTCCTACAGAGAATCTATCTATATATATAAAGAAGGATGTTTGTGTGTGGTTGGGTGGGTGGGTCTGTTTGTCTGTATGTTTTTTATACAAATCTACAGTTTTATTCCGATCTTGATAAAATTTCGCATACATGACCTTCAAAGCATGAGGAAGGTCACTGTCTACCTCAGATTTCGGAAAAATAATAAATATCGATAAAAAATCGATATTCATGGTTATGGAAAGGCATAATAATGAGAAATATCGCATGACCAACAATGCAAGACAAAGTTTTTGCAACAATGGTATCAACACGCAATTCACAAACACTCTGCACGGACCAACAATATATATCTCATGACCAACAATCCAAATAAAAGTTTGTGCAACAATAGGTATCAACAATGGTTTCAACGCGCAATTCACCAATAACAATGAGCACAGAATGATGATGTAATGTTAAAGCAATCTTTCCAAGAATTATAACAATGAACATAAAATGATGATGTAATATGGATAAGTTTCAAGTGTAACAATGCATAGAATTCCTGTTATTCAGGCTTTTCTTAGAAAAGAGAGTTCTTAGTACATAACAATTTCTTGATAATCTTTAAAAATGATCAGTAACTGGAGACAATGGAGAGTTAGCAGACTATTGAGAAAGAGTGGAAAGACGACAGAGGAAGCACTCCTTTAGCTCCGTGATGTATTGAGCAAATGGGAAGCAAGTAAATAGAAGAATCGGCGACCACTAGACTCCACAAAGTGATGAATGGCCAAGTTTTGCTTCAACACATCGAAAGAAGAGTGGAAATTGCAACAACACTAAGTATACATCCGAGGTAAGATTACGTGAGTAAGAAATTATTTAGACTAGCAGTGGCATCCTTGGAGAGGTCCAGCCATTGTGAGCCTTTAAAAAGATTTCTTTCGAATTTTCATTAGGAATTTTTACTGTATTAATTCTAAGAATTTTCATGTGTTTATTTTTAGGATATTGCAAAATTTAATTTAATTTTTTGAGATTGTTCTGTTTACATACAAGTGTAATTATCCCGGGCAACGCCGGGTACCTTTGCTAGTAGGGAATAAAGATTAATAAAGAAATCGTATTTCCTAGAAATAAGAAAAATCATATTTCTTAGAAACATGCGAAAAATTCATCAATCGTCAATAGAAAATGAAAGGCTTCGTATTTTCGTTGCTTGGAAACTCGTCGGAGATAGCTATGACGAGCTGGGAATATCAAGAATCTTTGGATGTAGGATTCAAGAAGAAAAACTATTTTTCTTATAATAAAGAATGCTTAATAAAGTTGTAGAATATTTTGTTTGGACATAATAACGTTTCAAATTAGTTAATTTCAGCGTGTAGAAATTTGGGATTTGGTAAGAAGTGTCAGCGTTTTCAACCTCGGAGTTTAAGTTTTCCACTTATTCGGTCTCATTATTTTTTGCCTTTAAGTCACTCAAATCGCGTATTTAAATGTGATCATTTTGAGTTTTACACCAACGTTCTCGAGCTCTTTTAAATCCTTAATGGGTGTCGTTGTGTTTTACGAGATTTGTTGCTCGAATGAGCCTGTTTTCAACGAAATTTGGCACGAGCTGCAAGGTCACATGTCGTAACGGTGGAAGCGATATTGACAATTTTCATCCGAACATATTTCTCGGGCCGTAAAGAAAAATCTAGATTGCTTAAAAAGGAAACATGGTCGTTAAATATTTGTTCCTTCGTTATCGTCAAGTGGCTTTTGTGTTAGGACTTTCGTTTGATGAACTCATCAAAAGCAAACATTTTCGTTCTAATAAGCATTTGCTTAGACACCGTGAAAAGTTTATTTTCCCTTAATAACTTTTGCCCCCTCCTCCCCACTCCCTGAACAAACTTGATAACTTAAGAACGTTCACAACTTCGACTAGAAGTTTTCCTTTCTAAATGGCATCAACTATTAAGTTCACTATGGGCGTAAATGCAGATATTGGGAAATTCAATACTAATTTTTGAAATTAGTGTTTTCAAAAATCTCACAAGGCATCGAAAGGAGTAGGACTGTACCTTGTATGTACCAATTATCTTCCTAGAACCAACACGCATTCAATTTAATAACTCCTCAGAGCAAAGATGGAACTCAATGATCTACTGCAGAAAACACATTGAGTGGCTATATTATTAGGACCGATAGGTACTTATGTTTTCACAATGTACGTCCGTCCGACCGTCTGTCTGTTGGTGCTCTAGCTTTCGAACGCTTCCGAATTTTCGACTTCCGTTTTCGCCATTCGACAATTTAGGGAAATCAGAAGACTGAGTTCGTTGGTGGAAAAAATCGGTGAACTGCTTCCGGTTCAAAAAGTCACAAATAATATAGGGCAATGTTTCTCAAACTTATTTCTATGAACGCCCCCTCAGTATAAGGAAAATTTACTAACGCCCCCCCCCCCCTATTTTAAGTTTCTGCAAATATTAAGGAGATTATAAAAAAAATTTCTTGGAAATCATAGATTGTGGGATCGGGGAAGTTCGTGGTTCAGACAAAGGGAGCAAGATATAGCGATGGATCGAAAGGGCAGTTTGGCATCTTGTGAAGAGCTTGCATAATAAACTGCTAAACTGCTCTCACCATCATTTCAATGAGAAGGGTTTGATCATCTGGCATACAGCCCAGATCTGGCGCCGAGTGACTTTAATCTTTTTGGAGAGCTGAAGAAAGGTCTGGGAGGACAGCATTTTCACACCAATGAAGAGCTTTAAGACGCCATGGAGACGTATCTCAACATGCTGGCGGTAAACTTCTATGAAGAGGGTATTGGAAAACTCGTCCACCGGTATGACAGATGTCTCAATCTCTATAGTGGCTCTGTCGAAAAGTAATCTTGCTATTCACAATCTCTACAGTGTCTTTATTTTATGCCCCATCGGAGGTTGAAAAGAAATTAGCCCTCGTATTGTCTCGAATTATGCGTATACTGCATGTTTCGCGACCTACCCCCCCCCCCCCCCCCCCCCCTACTGCCCACTTGTTACTTATCGCCCCCCTACAGCCCAATTGGTACTTAACGCCCCTTCTAATGACCCTGCCGCCCCTTAGGGGGCGATATCGCCCACTTTGAGAAACACTGATATAGGGCACCATGTTTTTCACTATACAATTCCATGTATAAATGGCTTGTGCACTGCCAAATGCTGTTCTCTCTTTCGCATTCCTTAGCTAAAGCAGAGAAAAGGCTTGTGAATTAAGTGAAAATACGTGCTGGTGTTCCTTGATGGTCACTATCAGTCAGAACTGGTTCAAGGAAATGTGGTTTAGTGGTACCATTATGGTCAACTGGAAACTTTCAATGCTAAGATATGGCATGTATTATATCATACAGCTTGAAGGGTAGTAAAGAACAAAATAATGACTCATGTGAAGTCTTTCAATTAGCTAAGAGATATCAAAATATTGTTTAAAATTTAATAGTAATTTCTTATTTTAGGTGTTCGGGATAATTTGATTTCTTATCGTTTTTGAGGTATGACTGAATGTCTTCATTGAACCTAGTTTTGAACGAGCGATTCGTCATTTCCACGTAAAATTTGAAACGTGAAACACACTTTAGGCGGTATACGCCTCTTGCGTCGAAGTTAGGATGAGAAGGAGGGATGAGGTTCTTTTTGAAGTAATTTTGGGTACTTGAAACGGAACGAAATGATATATTCAGTCCTGGGTTGGAAAATACTTTGACGAGCAAATGAAAATGAGACCCATTTCTTGGCGGTGTCTTGGGGCTTTTGTGCGTTGTATTTCAGTTGGCGGGTTCTATCTTGAATACACTATCGGGCATTATCAGCCAGTACTTAAATATTAAGCTTACTAAAGTCTTTGTTTTTCTAACTTCAACTTTGTCATTCATGGAATTTTGGGCAGTATACTCTTTTTAAATATTTACCTAACAAGATTGTGTTGTTTGAAAATGGATTGGACATTGATGCCCTTAGGTCAGTGAGCCCAACAACTGATAAAGCAAGGTTTTCTTTAGACTGGTACCATTGCAACGTATGTCCATCTCTGCTTCACCGTGAAAGCCTTTCATCATTTACATCGAAAACAGAAATCAATGAAGGGCGAAAGGAGATAGAAAAGATGCACAGATGAAATGCCCTGTGGCGACGCGCATTTATGGGATTTCCTAATGGAAACCATTTTCTATAGAGACATTAGAAGTAGGTTTATGAAAGCTTTCAAAGAATTCATTTAGTCCATACGGACTTTATCTTTTCAAGGAAATCGAGTTCTCGTTTATTGTCTTTCATGTTTCCTTTAGTTGCTACCTTGTTGTAAATGGCTTGCTATTTTAGCGGGAATTTTTATTATTATTATTATAAATGGAAATAAAAAGGAAAAGGCAAAGATGCATGTGCTTAAAATTATGATAATATAGTTTTTATGAATATTATAATTGCAATTTTCTAAACAATAAGAAAACGATGGCTTTATAGCGTATCTGGTTTGCCTCTTCCGCTTCTAATTCGCTTTCATAAATTTTTGAAGCTACTCATTAATTTTTTTAACTCTTAAAATTTTAATTTCAATAATGCCAAGCGTGACATTGCAAGCAGTTTAAAGGGTTCGTTGCTTTCCATTTTCCCTTTACATTGCGTCCCAAGGGCAAAAGTGACATTCGATGTCCTCTATCTAAACATTTGCTCACCTTTCAATATAAACAGAATCAAATAACACGAAATCGGTGGGATCGAACGTCAAAACTCCCATTAGCCTGTCTTCGTGGTCTATAGACTGCTTTTCCTTCTTCGTTTCTTTTTTTTTTAAAGACTAAAGCCCCCAGTTCTCTTTTGAAATTATCACCCGTGGCAACTGACGACAGAGAAGGGAATGGGAAAAGATGGGGAAGGGGGTCGTGATTGAAGAATGCCGTTGGATTTCCATGGCAACATCCAAACACCTCAAACTCGCTTCTTCCCTTCTTGGCTTACCTGGAAAGCTAGTTGAATGGAAATGGACGAACAAAGGGGGGATCAAGAAGGTTCACTACAACAACCACATCCTTGAAATTTCGTTCATGTGCATTACGAGTGAATTGCAACATTGAACGACGAGGTTTCTATCAGAAAAAAATTGTAATATAATTCACTTGTTTATATCCTTTTAGATGCTCAGATCCTGAATGTGAAATCCATCTTTACGATTGCGAGATATATGAGCAGCTCCTTAGATCCTCTTTATGCTATGTGAATCCCATTGAACGTTGTCCAAATTTCGCCGTATAAGGCAAGTTTATGGCGTCGGTGTTCCTCCCGTATTAGTATAACTTCCGCATTTTCTACTTCCGTTTTCGCCATTCGACAACTTGAGCAAAACGACAGACTTAGTTAGTTGATGGGAAAAAAAATCGGTAACTACTTCCGGTTCAAAAGATCACAAATAACAGAGGGAACCACGTTTTCACTACACATCTCCATGTATAAATGGCCTTGCATTGATCAATGCATTTCTCTCTTTGCCATTCGACAGCTAAGGCAGAGAGAAGACTTGTGAATTAAGTGAAAACATGTGATGGTCTTCCTTGGTGGTCAAAATTGGTTCAATTATGGTACCATTGGTAACTTTCAATGCTAAGACACGGCATATACCAAATCATTTGTAATGACGTGTCATGAATGAATATAACGTATAATTAATGCTAGTCAAAATTGGTTCACTGGTACGTGTTTTAGTGGTACCATTGTGGTCCTTTGGAAATTTTCAATGCTAAGATATGGCATGTAATATATCAAACAACTTGTAAAGATGTGTCGTTAATGAATACAGGGTGAATACAAAAGTCTGAACCCCCCTTTTATTTTTTGAACCGAAGCAGGTATGTCAATTTTGATGAATCCAGTGAATAGGAAGTTGTGGATGGCCTATCCCATGGTGCACTTTTCATCATCCCAAATATGCAAATTAGGACGCATTCAAAATTTATCTCAAAAACCGTAAGGGATAGAGAAAAAAACCAAATTGCAAACTTGTTCAGCATAAAAAAACAAACAAAACAAAAAAAATCATCCAAATCGGACCAACCAATCACCCACAATCACGTGGTGAACTGTTTGTAGCTTACAAACAGTCACACTGTACAAGGAAAACTGAATGTTGATATTTCCACCATGCAAAGCATGCAAATACAAAAATTAACATAAATTACCATACTCACATTCACTTTCATGCAGAAAAGCAAATAAAAGGCATGTTTCAGCACACATTAGACAGAACAATTCCAGGATGGCAAGCTACACTGTTCCGGAAATGGTCAACGTGATCTTCTGCTTCGGAGAGGCAAGGAGAAACCTACATGTTGCAGTTAGGTTGTATCGAGACAGATACCCTAACGAACGCCATCCATCTCGTCAAACAATGCGTCACATTATTCAAAGATTCGAGGCTACAGGGAATGTTATTGCAGAACGAGGACGACCAAGGGCACAAGGTGACGAGGATACAACAACACTAGTTCTGGATGCAGTTGCTGCAAATCCCCACACAGGCAGCAGAGCAATTGCTGCAGATGTTGGGTGCCATCAGAGAACTGTTCTCAACATTCTACACGCACATCATTTTCACCCATACCATATTCATTGTCATCGGGAGCTACTGCCATTGGATTATGTTGCTAGGGCCGCCTTCTGCAACTGGTTATTTACCTGCCTGGATGACATTCCAAACTTCATTCATGAGGTGTTGTGGACAGATGAAGCCCAGTTCACCAGAGATGGAGTTATCAACAGGCACAACCATCGTCATTGGGCAGACGAAAACCCACGATGTCTGCGAGAAGCAACTCATCAAGTGAACTGGAGAATCAATGTGTGGTGTGGATTGTACAATGACACTGTGGTTGGACCGTATTTTTACGATGGAAAACTGACTGCAGAACGCTACCGGGCTGAAATTCTCAACGTGGTAGTCACAGACTTCATTGACAATTTACCATTGGCCTCGTATCTACGCACGTGGTTTCAGCATGATGGAGCTCCTCCACATTACGGGTTGGTCGTTCTCGAGCGTCTAAGTGAGATGTTTGGACAACAATGGATTGGCCGAGGAGGACCAGTTCGTTGGTCACCCCGCTCCTCTGATTTTACACCACTTGACTTTTTCTTGTGGGGGATACCTGAAGGACAAGGTTTATGCTACGCAGCCCGCCTCACTGGAGGATCTGGTTCAACGATTCCAGGAAGCGTGCCGAGGAGTGACACCACCATGCTTGCCGATGTTTTGGCGTCAGTTAGGTTCCGTGCCCAATTGTGTTATGGTGCCCACGGTCGTCACATCGAGGATTTTGTTGATTAACTTTTTTTTTAAACTGTTTGAAGTAACTTGTTTGTGCAGTGTGACTGTTTGTAAGCTACAAACAATTCACCACGTGATTGTGGGTGATTGGTTGGTCCGATTTGGATGATTTTTTTTTGTTTTGTTTGTTTTTTATGCTGAACAAGTTTGCAATTGGTTTTTTTTCTCTATCCCTTACGGTTATTGAGATAAATTTTGAATGTGTCCCGATTTGCATAGTTGGGATGATGAAAAGTGCATCATGGGATAGGCCACCCACAACCTCCTATTCCTTGGATTCATCAAAATTGACATATCTGCTTCGGTTCAAAAAATAAAAGGGGGGGGGGGGTTCAGACTTTTGTATTCACCCTGTATAACATAAAATTAATGATAGTCTAAATTGCTTCAAACGTACAAATAACAGAGAGGACCACGTTTTTACTATACAATTCCATGTGTAAATGACCTATGCATTGATCAATGCATTTCTCTCTTTGCCATTCGATAGCTAAAGCAGAGAGAAAGCTTATGAATTAAGTGGAACCATGTAATGGTCTTCTTTGGTTGTAAAAATCAGTCAAAATTGGTTTAATTATGGTACCATTGGAACCTTTCAATGCTAGCGCATGGCATATAATATATCAAAGAACTTGGAATGACGTGTCTTGAATGAATAGAGGTAAAGTTAATGTTAGTCAAAATTGGGTTGTTCAAACATTTTTTGCCTCCCGGTCCGTAACGTTTTTATTTGTTAACCGATTTTCAAAATCCTTTTTTGTATCTGATACTTACATTTGTCCTCTATGTAAAGCACCATGCACTTTTCGACATATTCCCCATCCCTTTCCATGCATTGCTCCAACGCGTGACTAGTCGGGTGAACCCGTTGGAGAGGAATTCCGGGGTTGTTGTTGACACGAGGATTGAATGGCATCTTTCACCTCGTCGTCAGAACGCAACGCATGTCTCTTAAAGTGCTCTTTCTTCTTTGGGAAGTGGTGAAAGTCGCAAGGTGCAAAGTCTATGTGGTATGTAAATGTAGCGATAATGCCCGCCCGGTATGTGGTATGTAAATAATTTTGTGGATTGTGTGGTTTTCCTGTTACTAGTTTTCACCATTATGGTGCCATTAGGAACTTTCAATGCTAAAATATGGCATTAATTACTTGCATGTAATACGCCTTACTTAATCAATAGCCAGTTTCTGTTAGGCATATTGTTATCAATAGCCAATAGCTAATCGCTCGCTTCGACAGTGCATGTTTAGGTAGAAACGCTTTACTAATAGATTATGAAGAAATAACAGATCCATATACAACGCTTCAAGAATTGACGCTCATTAAATAGCAATGTTTACAAATTAAAGGACTTCGTTTAACATTATATAGGAATGATTACAAAAAAGAACTTTATTAGTTCGAATGTATACAGAATTACTACACTTCTCATTTAACCTTTCGGTTCTTCAATTTTATTCGTTTAAACTCTCTTTTTACGGAATTTACAATTCAGTTGTCGGTAAAATCATTCTTGTTAACATTCTTGTTTTAGTTGTTGAAAGTACACGCTGAAGAAGACTGCGTGGCAACCGAAATGTAAATATGGGCAATAAAAGCTGATATCATATGGATTAGTGGTCTCTGTATGCCACCATATGTGAGGATGTAAATGACGTAGGGCAGAGCTATTCAATGTCAAAGACCAGGGCGCAGAAACACGCAAGAACTCCCATTTATCTCACATATTTATATCTCCTACTTCTTGACTTCCACTATTTTTTATACACTGCAAGAAGAGAATAATTTCTTGTTTTTCAAAAACATAGCAATGGACTTTTTCTTTACGAACGACCCATTTCTTGTTTAATTTGTATGCTTTCTATTAATAGTTTAAGGTCGAAGGATACAGCAATGAGCTTAAAACTGAAAATCTAATATATCTGTCAAGTTTTAGAAAATGTCATTGTACTATTATTTTCAAATTTTACGAGAAGACAAATGACAAGCAAGAAAGAAGAGGAGACTAGAAGGAGGGGGTAGAGTTCTCTCGCTAAGAATTGTCGTCAAACGTCGCCATCTGGAAAAGGTGCCGTTCATTCTTTTCTAAATGGCGTGACGATCGGAAGTGACAGGGAGCTTCAATTCCCAGACACACAACCAACCAACCAAACAGACAGACGTACACCCCTTCTTGCTTTTATCTCTTTCTTTTTTTTTTTCATATATAAATTCCTCTCCTCTTCCCGTCCCTCATTTTATTTCTTTCTTTATTTCATTCCCAATCATCTTTGTGCCTGGAGTTAAAAAATATATCTCCGAAGATGCGAACATAAAAAAAAGGGGGGAATCGAGCAAAAATTTTGAAAATTCTTTCTGCTCCATCGCTTTTTATCTTAGACGATGACGTTTCGGGGAGATGAGTGCTCGTCGTCGGCAACGAAAGGAAAAATTGAAATTTCGAGGATAAAAGGAAATAAAAAAAATAGAAAATGAAGTAAAAAATTAAGAAACGAATGGGAAAACCAAGCTTAGGATTGGGAAAAAAATTATAATTTACATGTATTAATTTCTAATTTCATTGTTTCCGTTTGGGAAATGACTAAATAATAGATTTGAGCTTAAGCTGAACTTTTAGCATTTTTATTTGCATAAAACAGGAGGAATTTTACAGTTAAAAGAAGGCAGACTCTTACACATTAGATAATCGATTAAAAGCAAATTAATTATATTTTTTGCTTTAGAGTTAATTGCTAATTAATTTTGTTGTAGGTAACTTTTTAAATTTCCTATGATAATAGATACAGATATTGGAGAAATTTATAGACAGAAAAGAAACTTGGTAAAACCTAAGCTACTGCCTTAATTTTCTTTTAGTGAAAATGCTAGTTTGTCCCACTAACTTGTATTGAAACGGTATACGTCCAAAATGAAAAACTGAATAGAGGATCTCAGTACCTATGAGAATCACCCCCAAGTAATAGAGATATTTTTGATTTTGTGATTTTGTTAGGAACCCCTACCTTATACCGTTAAAATGCGTGTTTTCGGGAAACATCTATTGTAATGACATGTTTTTATTTTATCACAGATTTCTTCTCAGAGGAAATCTCAATTTTACCACGATATCCCTATTTTTAAAAGAAGTTTTTAAAATACCAACCAGTGTTGCTGACCTGTTAAGTATCGCAAGGTGCTTTATGCTATCAGTGTGGGGAAACGTGTCTGTCTGTCCGTCCGTAACTCGAAGGCTATGAAAGATTTTCAAAATCTGTTTTCGTCAATCGATTAATATAGTTCATGACACGAACTAGTCACTAATGTGATCAAAATCGGTTCAATGATACGTGCACGAATGGTACCTTTATGATCCCACCTAGCAATTTTCAATGGTAAGAGATAGTAAGTAATATATCAAACAAATCGTAACGACGAGCAATAAGCGGGTATTAATTACTATATTCCTCAATTGATAAATAAGGTTCCGCGCATGAACCACATTGAAGACGGTCGTAATCGATACAATTGCACGTGCTCTAATGGTACCCTTATGACACCCTCAAAAATTTTCAGTGATAAGATATGGCAAATCTCTGCTTTAGCTATAGAATCTTAAAGGGAGAACAGCATTTGGCAATGCACAGGCCATTTATACTTGGAATTGTATAGTGAAAAACGTGGTCCCCTGTATTATTTTGACCTTTTGAACCGGAAGTAGTTAACCGATTTTTTCCACCAACGAACTCAGTCTTCCGATTTCCCTAAGTTGTCGAATTGCAAAAAAGGGAAGTCGAAAATTCGGAAGCGTTCGAAAGCTAGAGCACCAAGAGAAAGACAGACTGACGGACAGACGGACGCACATTGTGTACACAAGTACCTATCGGTCCTAATAAACAGAAAAAGAAATATTGGGTGCACCCTCTACTACAAGAACGTGGTAGTAAAGCGATATTCAAAATGTTTTTCAATGGTTTTAGAAAATATGGAAATAAATTTTTCAATTACGTTTTCAGTCTACAAGTATGTATTGACAGATCTTACCTACGTCAGGTTATTTAGTTACTTAGGGACAGTCAAGCGGACCTTATTCCCATAAAATCTACTACGGTAATATCTAAATTAATCTTGGATTTTAGACAACTTTTTCATAATAAAGAAACTTGTATACCATGACATAAAGGTATTGAAGGCAATGAGGTTGCAGAAGTCTTTGCAAAGCAAGATGCTAAGCAATACCTATTGGTGCAGAATCTTTCTGCGGAATTTGAAAAAGCATAGCCTGTTAAATGAGATGCTGAGAAGGTGGAAAAGACCACTGATCAGAAACGTGCTAGGCTCATGGTATAGGAACCTTCCATGAGACTAACATCTAATATCTTACAACTTAGCAGAAGTAGATACGTATAAGTATGGGTTTCCTTACTGTCCACTCTCTGCTAAGGAACGCCTTCACAGAATGCTTGTGATCTGGAGGAAGAGACTACCTACCACATATTACCCACAGCAGATTTTCAATACTTAGCTGTCATTTAACACTAGATGCAATTCACCAGAAACCAATTGAAATCTGACTCGCTTTCTGGAAACTTGAGTCTGGTGCAGTATTCCCCGGTTGGAATAAGCGCTTAGGGAATCGTCGGGGATTCAAAATCTCCTTAGACAACCAAGCACTCCAAACTAGAAACGTAATAGAAAAAGGTGTGATTAACTTTTTTTTAATAATTTAAATCTACCATCACTCTTTTAGATTCTTTAAAACAGGCAATCTTAATTTAGATTTTGTTCAATAACAAATATAGAGTAAAATGTTTTTTATTTTAATACATCAAAGGTAACTCTTTAAGCTTTTTTCTCTAACTTTATAAATGCTCCATCCGACATAGTTACACGAGCTGCATGGAGATGACGACATTCTATAGGGATATAACCTGGATATTTCCGGTTTTAATTGCCTAGTCCAAACATGGAATTATCCTTATTTGAATAACCCTCTGTTATTATTAATATCATTACTCTTAAGGGTATGACGTAAAATGTAGACCTCGTTAAAAGTCTGCGAGGTTATGGAACTTGTTTTTAATATTAAAAAAAAATAATAATTCCAAGAACCCCGGTTTCAGTCTAGTTATTAAGTAATTTTAGAAAGGGAAAAGAGGAAGGAAGCATTTCGGTCGATGGTTTCCTCAACGACTCCGTTGATAAGAAGGTCGATGGCGAAAAAATCTTTTTCCGCAACTTTTGCACAAAATGCGAATGCCCTAGGAAAGCCGCAAGACTCGAGTCCTTAATCTCCGGCTGAGCGAAATGAATGGCCGTTGGCCTCACGAGACAAGAAATGAAACTCGGGTTATAAACAAAACAAACAAACTTGTTATGGTTATTTATTCCAAGCCCAGATTTAAAAATATTTATCGATGTTTTTATGTCTGGTTCATTTTTGTGGTTTATGCTGAGTAATTATTGTTTGTCTTGGGAAGCAAAGTGAAAAACCATACGTTAATCCAATGAGGAATTGGGATTAAGGATGAAATTTGTTTGGGTTTTCTTAGTCCATTACTTGACTTCCATTTGCAATATCCATTATCAAGTGACATGAGATTTAATTGGAATTCTTGTCAAATGCTTTTGGATTTCATATACAGGGTGGCCCATAAGTCTTTCCCCCCCCCCCCTTTTTTTTTTTTTTTTTTTGCCGGCCAGGTGGCCGAGAGGGCTAGGGCGTAGGCTTTCTAGTTCTCGAGTCCGCCTGGTCGTGGGTTCGAATCCCGCCGTGGGCATGGATGTTTGTGTTTGTCCCGGGCTGCGTACAGATATAACTTGTGTAAAAGGCGCAAAATGACCTTAGTAGTCGACGCCAAAAATTTCTAATAAACCAACCAAACCAACCTTTTATTTTTTGAACCGAAGCAGATATGTCAATTTTGATGAATCCAATGAATAGGAAGTTGTGGGTGGC
>JAHWFO010072353.1:439647-454962 GCA_023313115.1 Rhysida immarginata
ATTCATCAAAATTGACATATCTGCTTCGGTTCAAAAAATAAAAGGGGCGGACAGACTTATGGACCACCCTGTATAATATCTTACTTTTTTTAGGAATATGCAAATTAAAATATACTTTTTAGGCCAGATTTGGTTTTTCACTACGATAATGCGCCGTCCCACACAATGCGTCATCCCACGATAATGTCCCCTTATGACTTTTTTTTCCTCTTCCCCAAGCTCAAATTACCACTTCATAAAAGACGTTTTTGAATCCATAAAATGAAATTCGCAGAAGGTGCTGAAAGCCACACCGGAAAGCCCCTATAAGAAATGTTTCGACGACTTGATTGTTCACTGATATAATTGAGGGTGCAAAATAAATTTGGATGATTAACCAATATTTTATGTTGTATTGAAGAATTCCTGATCTTATTTGATTGAATTTATATTCCTAGTCCATAAAAACTCTATGTGATATCCCAAGAATCTTGAACAAGACGTCGTAATCCTCTTGAGAAAGAAGGGAGAGTACAAGAGAAGGTAAACTTGGGATTGAATCTCCTAATTACATTAAATATACAGATGGGACCAAAGAATGTTGTACTACAACCCTTGGAAAAAAGTATGGAATGTTTTTCATTTTCACATTTGCATCTCACTAAAATTACTAATAATAAACAACGAAGCGAAATTGTGCAATTCCCTTTTAGCTCAATATATTTACAACTGTATTGCTAATCCTAGCCGATTTCGCTGGCTAGTTAGAGAAATATGCTATCTCGAACGAGTACGTGTCTGGAAAAAAATATGGAATAGTCCATAAGAGTGGAAAAAAGTACGATTAACCATTGTGCAACAGTATGCAAATGATATGTAAATCATAGTAGGTTAATCAAGTGATATAAGTAAAATATAAAAGACTATTTTGTAGTATTATCTTTATTTTCTGGTGCTAAGATGGCTAAGACACGTGAACTCAATACTGCGGACAAAATATTAATTCTGAAGTTGAAAACTGAGGGTCACACTCAACAATTCATTGCGAAAACAATCCAGTGCTCCCAAGAAACGGTGTCAAACGTTTTGGCTAAACAAGCCAAAACTGGAAGCACTGTTAACAAGAAAAGGTGTGGAAGACCCCATGCAACATCCAACCGAGATGATAGACAGTTGGTGAAAATCGTCAAGAGGCAACGTTTTTCATCATCTAGTGAGATCAACAATGCATGGAAACAAACGGGTGTCAATGTCACAGATCGAACTGTACTATCTCGATTGAAGGAGAGAGGCTACAGATGGTGCAAGGCGGGCCCCCAAGCCACACATGACAGAGAAGAATAAGCGAGATCGACTGAAATGGGTGAAACAGCTCAAAGAGTGGACAGATTCGGACTGGAAAAATGTTATGTTCACAGTCGAGTCGCGAGTGTGCCTTGGAGACAGCGATGGAAAATCCGTTTTCAGACGACCGGAAGAAAAGTTTCATCCTGACTGTCTCCAATCTTCAATCAAATTCCCCAAGGGTGTTTTGGTATGGGGAAGTATCACTCACAGGGGTGTGGGTAACCTTGCCATCTTTACAAGTACTGTATATGCGGAAGCTTACAACAGTATTTTGGAAACATTTGCTTTGAAGATGGCTGGAGAACATTACGGCGACGATGACTTCATCTATCATCTTGTCATCGGTCCCGCAAAGTTCACGAATGGTTTGCAGAAAGAGGAATAGAACATTTACCGTGGGCAGCAAGCAGCCCAGATGTCAATCCAATCGAAAATGTTTGGGCAATTCTGAAGAAAAATGTTGAAAAGGAGAAACCAACAAATATGTCAGAATTGAAGTCAGCCATCGTAAGATGCTGGAAGAAGATTGACGCCCACACATGTAAACGATTGGTGCTATCAATGCCAAAAAAATTACAAGCGGTTATTAAGGCAAAAGGAGTACCAACAAATATTAGGACCCATTATTCCATACTTTTTTCCGAGGGTTGCAATAAGGTATGAATATAAGTTATCTTTGACATCTACAATAAGAACAGATGTTCAAAATTATAAAGGAAAGAAAAACCAAGCCATAGAGATAAACGAGATGTACGGAGAGGCGTTCATCAAGTTCGTACAATCATCAAGACAGAAGGAAGATGGCGCCATGAAACTTGGTGATGAATTTCAACATAAGCACCACCCAACTTCACACACTTCTCCCAATGATGGATGACCTGATGGAGGTCGTTCTTGTAGAAGTCCATATTCGGACCATTGAGAATGTGTTCCCCCTCAGAAGTCGCCTCGTTGTCGTAACTACTGGGTGCCAGGTCTGGTGAGTAAGGGGGGGTGAGGCAGAATTTCATAGCCCAAAGCAGCTGCATGTGTGAGAGTCTCCTGCGCTGAATGTGCAGGTGCGTTTTCGTTGACCTACTTGGTCTGCTTCCCGCGGCGTTTCTTCCCGCAACTTTGACAGAAGACCGCGGTAATATTTGCCAGTGATTGTTTAGCCCTTTTGGACGTAGTCGGTCAGGAGAGCACCTTGGTAATCTCAAAAGCTTGTGAAAAAAAATTGGATATGCTCCCCGATGACGCCTGCGTCTTTGTCTTCTTTGGTGGTCATCTTCAAAACTTGCTTGACTACATTCAAAGCGTCTGCGTCACTTTGTAACAGCTGTGACATTTTTGGATATGCTCCCGTGGAGTCACATGGAAACTACATAAAAGTGTGCTTGCCCCGACACAACAACTATGTCCCCCCCCTCTCTCTCTCTCTCTCTCTCTTGGTTTCGGTTGATTGTACGAACTTTAAGACATCCCCCGTAAAATACCGGATATGTATTTCAAGAAAACTTGAGACTAAAGGTAAATTAAAAAATGGAAAATAATTTTACACTCCTCTGGCAGAACACGTTAAAACTCGATCTTTAAACGATCCAGTAACCGATAAACGATTTCTGGCCGGTGACTTATGCATCCGTTTGCGGCGTTGCATTATTCCCCATCAGGTCAGTCGAGTTTAGCAGGAATCTGGGCAGGCCATGGCTATAGCTTTATGTCAGCGTGCCTTTGTTGAACGAGCAGCGTGGCATGGAGCATTGTCTTGTTGTAAGAGGTAGTCTGCTGTATTGCCAAAAAGTTATGCTATCGCTCCAGAAAAATGGTTTTCCGAATTCTCTATTTTGGGTTCCACGCTTGCTGCACAGAACTTCGTGCACACAGAAGAAGGACGAGGCATTCTTTATCGTATTTTTCTTTTGATTCCCTCCAGATTCTCACTCGACTATCAGATTGCTGGATAGTGAAGCGGCTTTCATTACTCCATATCTTTTTCCCAGTTATCATTAGACCAATGGCGACGCTCCGTATACCATTACAGACGACGAAGAACGTTTACGTTTCCGGCCCTTCCGAAGAAGCCCATCTCGTTAAGGACACGTTGTACGGTGCGAACTGATTGAGTGCCGATAAGCAAGCGTCTGAGTCTATTGCAAAAACAGCAGTGATGTCCTGCAGTGTGCTTTTGGGGTTTTTCAGAACATGATTCAAAACACCGATTTCGCGAAACGACTTTTCACTATGATAGGCTTTCTGAAAGATGGGAAGATTTTTCGGCATGCTGGCTGACGTAGTCATAGGGGTTGTAAGATGATAACATAAGGGTGTCCGAATACTTTTGGCCTAAGAGAGTCAAATCGAGTAAATTGCAGAATCGTTAACACTGGATTGAACTCAACAAATACGGCTAAGAAAGCATGACATAAGAGATAATTCTATCTATGGGGAATTCGACCTAAGCACCAAGTGTATAGAGTCCATCATTGGTTATTGAATGAAACAAAAGATAATGGGCCTGATGATCGGACCATTTCTCTCAGTATTTGAGACGGTTCCGCGTGAAAAGTCAGGCTATGTTAGGTCACGTTAATTTCTTTCAGGAGAAATACACTCACAGATGAAAACAAGATAGTATTGTTTCTCTTTTCATTTTAGTACTGTATTGTTTGGCGCATAGTGTATTTGTAAGATTGTTCATTTTATTTCAAAGATATATAACTTTACTCTTGCGTTATTAAAAATTACCTCCAATTCTACCTTATGATGCTCTAAAATCGCGCATTTATATCAGGAATTTCTATTAACTGTCGAGTTCACGCAGGTGTCTCCCTTGGGTCCTTTTCTCTTTTCAACACCAACTTTCTTGTTTCTATTTGCGATTTACCACCGGATTTTCCGAGTGTCATCTATGTTGGGCGTCTTTAACTTTTCTCTTTCATTTTATCTCTTTCCCTCCACTCAAAAGCGCCATCCTTTATTTTTTCCTCTAGCCCAATTCCCATTTCTCCTCGTCCTATCTTTCGCTTTTGATAAGACAGAAGGTCACAGGGACTGTAAGACCCCAAACTCTTTTCCTCAAAAAGAATCAATCCGAAAATGCAACTGCACAACAACGACGACGTCAACAGCGAAAGTTGAACTTAAGACCCGCTCGGTTGATCTCTTTTGTTCTCTCCTTTTGTCTTCTTCCTTTTCTCTGTATCTCGATCTTTCCTTCTTCTCTATTGCCGTTTCGTCTTCCTTTTATGGCTAGGCTTCTAGCTTTAGATAACCGAAGGATGTGTGTCAACTCTTTTTGCTTTTTATCACTGAAATGGTTTATGTTTGGCCTACCATTTTGGCGTGGGATTTTTATTTTTGACTAAAAAGAAAATAAAAAAATCTTAGAGGCATTTTATTGTATATAAAATTACATACGCGTATATATACATCAGAGACCATCAATAAGGAGACCTGACATCTGCAGCTTTTCTCATACAAACTTTGTAATATGCGCCCTCTGGATAAAACCGATGAAACATTGTGGACCGCTCATGAATGACGTTGTATAATTCAGTCATAATTGTATACTGCTTGCTCTACTGAATCTTAAAATTTGTTTTCTGAGTTTCTTTAAAATTGTATTTTATTTATTCCAATTTCTTTGGTTTCATTTTATTTACTTCACCGGTGTTATATATTTTATTCCTTTATTTACGTTAATTTATTTTACATTATATTAATTCCTGTTAAATGTTTATGCTACAAAATGAAAAATTAAATTAGTCCATATATAAAAAAAAATACCAACATAAAGTTCAAACATTTAATTAAGCATTAATAAACAAGTTAATACGTAGTAAAGTAAAATTAAAAAAAAAGTAGACATGCAAAAAACAAGGCATTCGTTGCTTCATCATGAAACATTATTCATTATGGAATAAAAGCAATTTGAGTAAACTACCTGTTCACTGAAACTACAATCTAATGATTCATACATATAAATTCTGGTATCCTCTTAAAATACATTGACTGTTACGAATGATCATCAGATTCATGCATGAACAATAAATTCTTCATTCCTCGTCAGTTACCACAATTGCTCTGATATTTTAGCAAAAACGGTAGGTATTTTTACTAAACGCTTACTGAAACGCTTCAGATGACATGTTCAGATAAAACTGGCGATGCCTCCATTGACGATTCAACATTTCAAGATCAAAAAAACCACTATATCTCCATCGTGCACTTCACTATGGAATGCCCACTGCTTGACATGTCAGACACACGTCGTTCCCAACTTTCATTTTCACTTTTATTGAAACCAATACGTCATCACCTGCAGCGCCATCTGGATAAAACTTATGAAACAGAATCTGCGCGTGAAAAATGCGCATTACACGTAAAATGAGCTAATGGCAGGTCTCCTTATTGATTGTCTCTGATATACATATTGTCACTGCACACGAACGTTGAAATTGCAAAAAGGGTAATTTCTAAAACAACACAAACATAATAAATAGATATTGGGCATTAATAAATACTGAATACAAACATCTAGGATGTGCATAAAGTCCGGAACCATATATTATCATACTTAAATAATAGACTAATAACCCATTGAGGAATGGCATAGCCAAGTACCGAAAGTTCAAACTAGTCGCCGTCCCATTTGAAACGTATTTCCACATTTTTGAACCATCTGCTAATTTTTCAACGCCCGGCACTCGGGAAGAAAACCATTCGCGCACAATACCGTCGCATATGTAATATCATATTTCAGAGATAGTGGGACTTTTCGGCAAAAAATCAACCGATGAAGCAACTTCAACAATGATGTTGGCAGCATTTGAAAAGGCGGCTTGCAGCCGAGCGTACCAACAAGTCGCATCCATTCAAAGTTTAGATGCGGCAAAAGTTTTCCGAGGATGATCCGAACAGACGCACAGTGGTCCAAAATCGCGAAAAGCTAGCCAAAAGTCAAAAAATCAATTTCGAATTTTCTAAAATATTATTAGTTAAATTTAAGCTTTTTTTATACTTAAGTTGACCTTCGTACGAAACAATCGTGACAATTCAAAGTAACGAAGATTTTACTAGTCCGGTTTTGTGGGTCTATTTTAAAAACGAAGCTTGCAAATCAAATTTTGTACAGTGGATTCTATTCCTGAAAGTATGTGCAAAAGAAAAATATATTAACAATATTTTTTTATACGTTAAGTATATAGTTTTTTCTTTAGTTAAATTTAAGCTTTTAAGATATGATATATTTCGAAAGAATTGAATTTTCAAGTAGCCAAATAGTTATGCATTCCTGCTCATTCCGAGTTCTAATTAATACCATATCTTAGATTACACTTTTCTCTTTCGAATCGTTAAAACTTTTGCTGCCTTTAACTGCCTTTTTGGCTTTGCAACACATTTTTGTAGCGCTCCGCGCTATTTATTTCAGCATCGATTCACCGCTGGATTTGCCAGTAGGCCGATTAGGCCGCGGCTTAGGGCGGCAGATTTCAGGGGGCTGCGGATTTCATTAGTTTGATATTCTATTCAATACCTAATTATCTACATAAATACATATTATTTATGGTCTAAATAATATTAGTTTACATTACATTACTTACAAGTGATCACGAAAGCAGGGGCGGCAGAAAATCAGTGGCCTAAGGAAAAGTATAAATCCAGCGCTGCATCGATCGCTTGTGAAGCACATAAACAGATCGAATTGTCGTATACAGATAGATATTCTGTCCGAAAATCTATTACTATGAATGGGGCCATATCATTGTTATTCGTAACACGCATCGAGAATGTTATATATATATATTTCATGGTTTGTTTATTTGTATGTTTTTCTGTTTGTATCTCCTTAATAATCTCCTAAACGGTAAAAGTATTATTCTCAAGCATCCGAGGGCGGGATCTTCGGTGAGTGCGTCTCAGACGCTCGTACCAAGTGTGTTTATAATAAATAATTAATGATTCTGGATCGGACTGTATGTCGGCTCACACATCAACGTACAGGGAAAAGGCGTGTCGATACGCTTGAAAAGATCTTTTAAGTAAACTTAACATTTTAAACCATAAACAAAGGATTTTATCAATGGAAAGAAGGCACTCTTTCGATATCCTTCGCTTGAGCAAAGACACAAGCAAGACTCGCTATTAGATTTTGCTTCGTTATCAGGATTAATTTATATTCAATAGCTACTGTACAAAACAGGGTACCCGGTCATTTGGCCGACGGACATTTGGCCGACGAACATTTGACCGACGGACATTTGGCCGAACGGACATTCGACCGAACGGACATTCGACCGAACGGACATTTCACCGACGGACATTTCGCCGACGGACATATATCCGAACGGAAATTTAACCGACGGAGAAATGCCTGCATTTCACCGACATTTGGACATTCGACGTAAAGAGATGTTTTCGGCAATATAATACATTTAATGGGAAAAAATGTTTTATAATTCAAAAAATGGAAAAAAAAAACATAATTACACCATGCACTCTGAAAATGAACTCTACAGTGAAAAATGTCAGAAATACTCAACCCATTACCAGTTGATTTTCCCATCTTACCCTGAGTTGCATTTTGTCCGGTTCCCATCTTAACCTACCTAACGTTATGAAAACAAACATTTATTTAAAAAGACTACTAAAAAGGAATAATTTTATAGATGCCATACAATATGCTTGCTCCTGAAAACATTTTGTTTTTTGCATCCGATATTAGAATTTTTATGTCTCCTCATAAAGCCGGACAGAAACCTGATGTGTATGGAATAAACTTTTAATACCACGATACTAATATCAAATATTGCCTATCACTAATGAGTATCTCATTCTATAGAAGTAAAATATTCATTTAAAAAGACATACAGGAAAAGAATTGAAATTATTTAATGATACAAGATCCTGAGTTGCATTTTGTCCGGTTCCCGTCTTAACCTACCTAACGATATGAAAACAAACCTTTATTTAAAAAGACATACAAAAAAGAATAATTTTTTAGGTCCATACAATATGCTTGCTTAGTAGAAAGAATTAAACAGATTTGTCTCATAAGATTTGTTATACGAAATAACCTCCTGAAAACATTTTTTTCCTAACATATATATATTGCCGATAACATCTCTTTACGTCGAATGTCCAAATGTCGGTGAAATGCAGGCATTTCTCCGTCGGTTAAATTTCCGTTCGGTCATATGTCCGTTGACGAAATGTCCGTCGGTGAAATGTCCGTTCGGTGTAATGTCCGTTCGGTCGAATGTCCGTTCGGCCAAATGTCCGTTCGGTCGAATGTCCGGTCGGTCAAATGTCCGTCGGCCAAATGACTGGGTACCACAAAAGGGCAGTAATGGCAATTAAAATTAACAGTGATTTTACTCGTCTAGTTTTGTGAATGTACGAGGCTGGGCTGAAAAGTAATGCCTCCATGGCTGTAACGTTTTTATTTTTTAACCGATTTTCAAAATTATTTTTGTATCTGATACTCACATTTTTCCTCTATGTAATGCACTATTCACTTTTTGATATAGTCCCCATCCGTTTCCACGCATTGTACCCGTGAACTAGTGACTAGTCGGGTGAACCCGTCGGAGGGGAATTCCGGGGTTGTTGTCGACACCAAGACCGAACGGCAGGTTTCACCTCGTCGTCAGAACGCAACTCATGCCCCTTAAGGTACTCTTTCCTCTTTGGGAAGTGGTGAAAGTCGTAAGGTGCAAAGTCTTTCATTTTTGAACTGCAGTTTTTCATCTTTGAACTGTAGGCGCTGCAACCCCCTCTGATGTGTGGCGATCGTGTGCGGACGGGTGTTATCGTGCGGAATTCCTCTCCGACGGGTTCACCCGACTAGTCACGCGTTGGTACAATGCGTGGAAAGGGATGGGGACTATGTCGAAAAGTGAATAGTGCATTACATAGAGGAGAAATGTGAGTATCAGATACAAAAAGAATTTTGAAAATCGGTTAACAAATAAAAAAGTTACAGCCATGGAGGCATTACTTTTCAGCCCACTCTCGTATTTTGATAACAAATTTTGCAAATTAAATTTCGCCAAATGGATTCTATTCCTGGAGGTAAGTGCAATAGAAAAACATACTAACAATGTTTTTTGTAGG
The DNA here is from genome assembly GCA_023313115.1 of Rhysida immarginata. Classification (NCBI taxonomy): domain Eukaryota; kingdom Metazoa; phylum Arthropoda; class Chilopoda; order Scolopendromorpha; family Scolopendridae; genus Rhysida; species Rhysida immarginata. The sequence goes on from JAHWFO010072353.1 coordinate 449,071, forward strand.
ATCAGATAGAAACGTAATAACCTGTAGTAAAGGAGAACTTTTTATGATAATGCGTGACCATTTAAAAAAGAGCTTATCTAAACAAATAGAAATTTTGGAAGCTGTATGGACAGAAAAAATGAACCGCAGTATCTTCATACATGAAGATGGAAATCCTATCCTTTCTAAATTTTTCCACACGATATCATTATTACCAGAAGCCATTAAATTATTAGAATCTCCAACAATTCATAATGCAACTACAGATGAGATATATAGCGATTTCGATAGTGAATCTTCAGGAACGGACATTGATTTTGACATTCATTACGAGTCTGATATTGATTTCGATTTTTGCCTTTAAAATAAAGGGTTTCTTTAAATGTACGAAATGTATCTAATATTTTATTTTTTTTCCTTCATAGCGATATGAAAGATCATACCCCTAAAATATCAATTTTTGCCAAATTTAAACATTTTGTTCATTCAAATTTGCTATTTTGGTTCCGTTATGCTGTTTTCAGTTATTTGGAGCTCGGATTCGTAATCAGCGACTTCTAAACCCCAATATACCAATTTTCGTGTAAATCAAATAATTTTTTACATTTTGGCCAGCTTTTCGGGATTTTGGACCACTGTGAGACGTGAGGAGTTCTGTGCCTGGGCTCTGGACAACTATCGACTGGATCCTTCATTTGCTCATAACATTGTGTTCAGTGATGAGGCGAATTTTTATGCCCATGTTGAAGTGAACCGTCAGAACATGAGATATTGGACAGATCTATCCAAAGTCGTTGATGATATATCTGTTTTAAGCATTTATTAAATACCGATAGGTGCTTGTCTGTCTATCCGTCTGTCTCGAAGATGGTCGAAATTAGTACATTAGCACGTGCTCTAATGATATCATTCTACTCCCCCTACAGATTTCAATGCAAAGATATAGTAAATAATGCATCAAACAACTCTTAACGACAAGATGTAAGCGAATATAACGTTAGGCACGAAAATGGTCGAAACCGATACAAAGTCACGTGGTCTCATGGTACCATTATGGGATCTCTTAAAAATTTTCAAGCGAAGATATAGCAAGTAATACGTCAAACATCTCGTAACAACGAGCTATGAGCGAATATAAAGTTGAGTACGTTTTTGACAATCGATAAATCCAGCTCGATGATAGTCGAATTTGATTCAATGATACATATGCTGATGATACCAGTATGGTACCATTGGAAATTTCCAATACCAAGATATGGCATGTAATATATCAAACAACTTGTAACGACATGCCACGAACGAATATATAAAAGTAGTTAATAAGTTCGAAGATGGTCGAATTTGATTCAGTGGAACATGTTTTAAGGTTTTCAAAAACGATTCAAAAATTTTGTAAATATTTTTCAAATGGCTTATGTAACGGCGACTAGTTTGGCCTTTCGGTACTTGGCTATGTCATTCTTAAGCACATCTAATGTTGGTTTAAGTGATTACAAACTTAGACGTTAAGTGCTAAATTAGAATAGCAATCTAATTAAATCAAAACTTTTGGAACGCACTTTAGTTTCCGGATATTATAAAGTTAAGAGTTGCGTAAATGCTCGTATATTTCTAGAATTATATAGATATAGCGCTATATGGATTTTGACTCAGCTAACGAAATATCAACTAAAAAAACATTCCAGAAGAAAAAATTCACATTCAATCCCGGTCGAATTCGAAAGCAAGCACTTGTGTGGAAAGCGATAAAAATAAGTGGAATTTTCCACTCCATTTCACAGCAGCTTTTCTAATCGTTTGCTACTTTTTTCCTTTTAACTTTTGACTTTTCTTATACACAGAGTTTGAAATCATTTTGATAATTCAGAAAAGTTGGTTCAAAGAAACGAGAAAAGTTAATCTCCAGATGGTGAGGGCTTGATTTTAAATAGTATGCAATTATATTAGTCGGATGTTTCACTTGGTTTCATAGAGCAACTCTTCTTCTTTAACACATACCATACATAATTTGAAGTTAATTTAATAAATGAGTATATGCTCAAAGGTCAATATTTCAAGCACAACGCAACTATTGTGGGAACCTCTATTAGCCTTTGACACTAATAGATCCCTCGCCGGTAGTTTCTGCTAGCATTGTCGCTTTACAATCCTCCGGCGGCAAACTGTGGTTACGAGATGATAACCGCCACTCAGTCATTTAGCGTCGCCTAAAATGAGATCATGGGCTTTTGTGAAATTACCATTTGGCTCCTTTTTATGGTTTAAGTTTTATCTTGCTCAGAGCTTAAAAGAGAATTTACACAAGATAAAAAAATGTTAACTGCAGAACTCTTTTCTAATTTGCTTGTTTTCTTTCTGCTTAGGTATTCGAATGTTGGACCAGCCCTACATGACAGATCTGATAGAAGCCAATTCGATGGGCCACGAGCCGAACCTAATCGACATCTACAGTGCTAGCTGGGGACCCACTGACGACGGGAAGACAGTAGATGGTCCGCGCAACGCTACTATGAGGGCCATTGTTAGGGGCGTCAACGAGGTGAAAGCAAAAACCCACTTAATATATACTGCTCAAAACAATTAGGGGGACATATTTTCTATAGTCTGTCGTCTGTCATCTAAAATATTTATAAATAAACAACAAATGAAACGATATAACTATACCATTTATTAACAAACTCCAAATAAGAGTTATTTCCAATGCCTCTTATCCCCTCACTCCCCCCCCCCCAAAAAAAAGGATACCCCTCTCATAGTAATGCGTATGATTTCCACCAGCACAGACCACAGTTTGAGATCTGCTCCGAATGGGCTTGCGGATGTCTTCTTGTAATATTCCCTCCACATGGGCTTCATTGAGCTTCTGCAGAGTCTCAGATGGTGCTGGAGGTCTGTCAAGCATCTCCACACATGCACGATTGGGTTTAGGTCGGGAATCATTGGTGGCCACTCATAACCGTGATTTGACCTTCCCTGAGGAAGTCCATAGTTGTCCGTGCAATGTGAGATCCGATTTTGTCCTGCATTAAGACGAATTCTGGACCAATACCTTAAGCACTAGTCACAACATTACACTCCAGAATGTCATCAATGTAACACTGGCTGTTAAGAATCTGAGGACTGATGACGAAGTCCACGCGGTTGTCAATGCAGATTCCTCCTCACACCATCACAATGGGTCAGCCGAAACCTTAACTCATCCATGAAACACCGGTTTGTGTGCATTACTCAAACGTGCACCTCGTGCTAGTCGACGTAGTCTCTGGTTGGTCTCCCTATGTCTGTTGCGGACCCTTTGGTAGATGACGCATGGCAGACTTTGAAAAATGTGTTCCCTTAAAGTGTATAAAATATCAAATTATTTTATAAGTTAATAAATGTACGTTTCTCTTTCTTTTTTTTTTTTTTGAAATTTCAAGGGTCGCAATGGTTTGGGCAACATCTACGTTTGGGCATCAGGCGACGGAGGCGACGACGACGACTGCAACTGCGACGGCTATGCAGCCAGCATGTGGACCATCTCCATCAATTCGGCCATCAATGACGGAGAAAATGCCCACTATGACGAATCCTGCTCCTCCACCCTTGCCTCCACCTTCAGCAACGGAGCCAAAGACCCCAACACTGGAGTGGTAAAGAAGCTATTACTACAAAGGATCAGTAAAGTTGCTGTGCACTGGAAATGTACCTATTACCAATTAATCCTTCCATCTAAAAGAGATATTGAAATTACCCCAAAAGACTTGCAAGCACACCTGCATATTCCCGAGCACATTCCGCACGGTTTATAGTGGAATTTCTGCAAGGTGATTGGTTCGCTAAATTATCTTACAGGTAAACAAGTGAACAAACTGTGTACACTATAGCGTTGTTTTGCAGGAACAAGCCTGTTCAAGTTTTCTCTTAATCAGAGAGATACAAATAGTTCCAAGATGATTTTGGACAGCAATTTCTGTTAAACATTTCATAATTTCTAATTCAGTGCACAGCGACTTTACGGACACTCCACGCTCATGGACAAAAATTATAAACCCGCATATTATTTTACAAATTTGATAAGCAAATATATTCAATTGTCAAATGACCACTAAAATTTGTGTTATTTTTTTATATTCATAACTTTTCAAAAATTGGAGAAAAACAACAACAAAAAAAGATGTGCATTCAGCTTGGCCAAAATTATATACTCGCCCTCAAAAATACAGTTCTGTCCACTTTACATAAATGAATTTAAGCATTTTAGAATCAAATTAGGAATAACAGAATATTTGTCACTGCTGGTAGCTGCTTGGTTTGAGTTTTCACAATGCCACGAAGAAGTGAATTGGAGGAAGAAGAAATTCGTAAAATTTGGATGTTGTATGGTTCTGGGATAACCCAGAAACAAACTTAGAGTTTTGATGGTGCTAGCAAGTGTGCTTGGTGGCGAAGTGAAAAGATGGTCGGGTAGAAAGAACATCCTAAACCCCAGAGCTGAATCTCATGTTCGTCGCCTTGCAACTGAAAGCAGACTCTAAGTACTCGGATACACCGATTTTGATAAAAAAAAAATTCTGTGTAGCTTTACCAAATTAAACACTCATGCAAAGCCAATCGACGCACTTCTCAAAATTTTCCGAGGAAAAAATTCATAGTATTTGTTATAATTGGCTACATTTTATAAATGCCCGAACAGATTTATAAATTTGTATAATTCTCCAAATTTAATATTTATGCACAGACTCTTCTTATTTACTAAAAAAAAATGTTGGATTTTAGAAATTTTGACTTCAGATTCTTAAAGACCATCAAAAAGTGAATAGGAATGTCTTTAAGATCCACCTTCTATCTAAACCGAAAAACGAGGAGCCAGAAACTGTGGATGGACATCAAACAGAAGACAGAGAAACCACTAATCCACAAAATGAATTTATTCCATCAGAATAAATTCGTTATGTGGATTAGTGGTTTCTCTGTCTTCTGTTGTTTCACCTTCTATCTCTTTGTCTTCATCGATAAAATTCGGTTCAAACTTTAAAAGTTCCATACTTGCCTCTAACTCCAAATTGAAAAAACACCAAAAATTAAAACATTTCTCACATATTTCGTACGATCTGAAAATACCATTAAAATATTAAATTCCTTTTTAAAATTATAAAGTTAGGCCCCCTCCCCCCCCCCCTCAGGAGGTTTGTACCTTACCGTTAAATACCTTTTTGAAAAATATTAAACACGTATTTTTTGTTTTTTCGATCCGATATGTATTTCTTCAGATATAACGTTATATTCATCCATTGCACGTCATTTCAAGTTGTTTGATATAATACGTGCAATATCTTAGCATTGAAAGTTTCCAATCGTAACATAATGGTACCATTTAAATACGAACCATTGAACCTAGACGGCCCTGATGGATGGTGCCTCTGGATTATTATATGTAAAGAAAAGAAGTTTCAAATGAGTCATCAAATAGATGGTGGTTCATTATGGTTTAGGCTCGTTTACCTCTATCTGATAGTGGTTGATGGTCGGAGGAATTCTAAAAGACCTCTAGAGCAACTTGGAGCTTATGCCGAGGTTCTTGATGGAAAAATTGGACTTTCCAACAAAAATAATGTTCCCCGCCTCACCTCAAAGATGACGAAAACCTGGTTTTATGAAAATATACAAAACATCTTTTAAACGTTTTACCCTGGGTAGCATAATCCCTGCACATCAATTTGATTGATTGTGTGTCGATATGTCTACAAAGATCACAGACAGTTTTACAATGTATAAGAACTGAAAAGTACAGGGCGGTTATGATTTAATTTACATTATTCAGACCCCACTAGAGCCCGTTCTGTTGATGAGACGTGAATACAGGGTGGTCCATAAGTCTGCCCCCCCCCTTTTATTTTTTGAACCGAAGCAGATATGTCAATTTTGATGAAT
>JAHWFO010072353.1:476508-551221 GCA_023313115.1 Rhysida immarginata
CAAAATGAATTCATTTTTATTTATTTAATAAAATAAGAATATTTAGTCGGCCGTAGTTCGTTACACGATGACGACACTTGCGAATGTTCTTTTGTCATTTGAACGTTTGTTCTCAGAGGGCGCCACGGGTATTTTTGCCCTATCAAGTTTGCCATGGGAGTTTTGCTTGTTGTCGCATCTCATTAGGATTATGGATCTCTGATACAGGATTGCTGAGCTGCCTGCTCTCTGTGATGGTGAACGCCGTCTGCTGAGGATTCAGCTGTAAAACAATATGCGTTCATTCAAAAATCACCTCTACCAGTACAGGTGCTTTAGCTTAACGCATGGTACAACTAGCACGGTGTTTTTTAATATGGCTGCTCTAGTTAATGAGTAAGTAATTTTTCATACTTCTCCAAATACTGTGCTGGCTAACATCGCAACTGGGTGGCCATTTTGAATCGCTACGAAGAAAACCCAAAATGTTGCAGCTATAAGATTGCAAGGTGTTATTAACTATTGAACATATTTCTTTAGGAATTATGGAAATTAAAGGATTATTATTAATTCTAGGTTTTTATTTGCCATGTCATATATTGCGACTTATACAGCGAATGCGACTTATATATTGTTTTTCATGATTTCTCTTGAAATTTCGCTCATGCGACTTATATAAAGGTGCGAGTTATAATCCTGAAAATACGATAATTATTTCCTTAACCCACAAACAATCAGATTTTGATTACATAACCTAACAAGAAAATTTACAAATGTCTTCATTTAAAATGAAAAAAGTTATTTCGAGACACGTTGATGGATTTGCTATTTGTTCTCATTGGAGTCTTCCTATGAAGGATTACATAGAAGACTAACAAAACCAAAAATTGTCCGCAACAAACCTTTTTAAAGTAAAAATACTTTGCCCAGCTAATTCATGGTTAAAATACAACTACTGGATAAAATTATGGAAACTCCTCTTACAGTAAGGAAAACAAATCTTTATTATCAGGTTAATCACCGTATCTTGAATATTATTTGTTAACAATTCCTGTTAACAATAACATGAACATGGGGTCGAAAATACTTCTTTCTAGAATTATAACGGTCTGAAGTTTCCTGTAGTAGAAGAAATCTTACGACAATTCAAAGAAGCGGAGCCCAGTTTGAGATTTGCTAAAGCATTTGCCTTTTACACAATAGAAATAAATCACAGATCTTTGAACTCCTGTACGCTTTAACGTAAATTTCGTTTACTGTAGGATACCTTCAAACCCGTAAGAATCTAGAAAGACGCGTTTTCGACCCCATGTTCATAGGTCATTTTCAGCTTGTTTTGGTTCCTAGAACATATCCTGAAAGGTTGTACTGACCATTCAGAAAGGCCCTTATACACCAGCTTCGCCATGTAGAAGCCGTTGACGTTCCTTCAGCGATGCAGGAACAGGGTATCAGCTCCTACTTCTCTTTTCCAAAACGGACCAGATGACTGTGCTACCATGTCTTCATCTTCCATGAACCAGGGGCATTGATGGGATAATTGTCATTCTGGAAAATGACTTATCCTGCAAGGATAATATAACTCTTTGAAATAAAGCACGCTCCATCATACATCCCATAAAATTTGTCTTCAGGGATTTCCAGATTCCCCCCCCCCCTTCAAGGATTGAAAATTGCAACGAAAAAACTGTGTATCTTTTATTTTGGTGCTACATTTTGGTGCTACATTTATTCTTATAGGGAGCGCTACATTTTAGTGCTACATTTCACCTAAAGATTTCTTAGGAGTGCAAGCAGGAAAACGATTGAAAAATGTTGTATATTCTTATAAGTATCCCCCCCCCCCCCTTAGAATAGCCCTTTCTGGACGTTTTAAAGTTAAAACCAGTTGAGAATGCGCTGCTTTCGTTACCAAAAAGGCGATTTTTTTAAAAAAGTTCATTACTGACGTTTGTATATTGGTGAGTGTCCGCAAAAATTTTTTGGAATTTTGAAATTCTGATTTCGGATTCTTAAATATCAAAAAGTAAAATAAAAATCTTGCAAAGACCGACTTAATGTTTCTTTGTTTTCATTTGAACTCAATTTTATCGATGAAGACAATGAGATAGAATAGGAATGTCTGAAAGATCAGGTTTTAACAAAGTAATACATAATTTTGATACGATACATTATGGTTTCAAAACAATGTATATTTATTTATTCATTGTTTATGACTTCTCTCCACCTTTCGAGCAACTTCTGAATGTCATCTTAGAAAAACTTTTTCGGCTTTGAATTGAAGAATGCCACTGTTTCCCGTTCCACATCTTCCCGAGCAAGAAAGTGTTTTCCATTAAGTTAGTTTTGAAGACTCCGGAACAGATGAAAGTCGAAAGGTGCCAGATCTGGTGAATATGGAAGACGATTCATTTTTTCCGAGCCAAACTCTTGAAGCTGTGAACGAGTGATCTTAGCTGTGTGAGGTCGAGTATTTTCTTGTGGAACTACGCACTTCTACGACAAGATCTGGTCGTTTCTCTTCCATTGCCTTCTTCGTCATTTAGTTCTTTGCCAAGTTCTCTCAGTCTAGTAATGGAATTCCTCTAGACGATAGTCTTCAGGAACTCCTCATCCAAATCTTCTGGTCTATCTGAGCGCTGTTCATCCTCCAGTCAAAATTGCCAGTCCTGTATTTTGAAAGATAAAGAAAACAAAACATGTCGAGTGTGCTTCTCAGATACGAGGGGTACCCTAAAACTTTTTAGCCAGGAACGCTGCACACTTCCCATAAAATTTGTTTTACTTTCTACAAATACTTCACTCTAACATATGGTAGCGTGCAAGATTTGAGAGCCCACGTTGCATTAATTTGCGTGGCACAATTTTAAAGCTTGCGCAATGGAGCTGAATCGGTAGGCATGACGCAAATGTTTAGAAATATCGGATTGTTTAGAAACTTTACAATAAATATTTCCTGGCAGAGCTCCGAGTAAAGCGTGGATTCCACATGCGTAAAACAACGGCAGAAACCATAAAGCAGAAAACTTTTTGACATCACTTCCTGCTTTCGTCTTGCTGCCCGACAGAAAACCCCTGTTTATTTCGAGTTGGGTTGAGTCATAGCCTACAAAGATAAGCCCCAGTTTCATCCTATAGTCTGTCCCAGTTATCTTGAGCCCAAGTTCGAAATGCGCAAGTTCTTTTTTAACTTCATTGGAGCAGTTTCCGCATGAGCCCATGTAAAACGTAAACAACCGTTAGCGAAACCTATTGACAAATTTAGAAATATGGGAACTATATGAGCGCGCGGAAGTACTTCTGCGAAATTAAAGTGCGCAGACTATACTATCGTGAATTTAAGAGGGGAAGACCGTCAATTGAAGACGACGCAATTACACCGGAAAACATCCGTGGTGTGTCGGATATGATCGCGAATGATAAACGGGTAACCTATTTCTGGATTTAGCAAGCATGGACATCGGATCATCAGCGGTTAAAATAATCTTGTATGAACACTAGCAACTGGTTGGTTTGGTTTATTTGGTATTAATGTCCTTTTCAACTGCCATGGTCATTTCAGGACGACGTTATAGGGGCCGCAAATTTTGCCTCGCAAGGGTTTTAACGTGCAGCTGGCAAACGACTACACGGGACTAACGGCTTTACTTCCCTTCCGAAGGAAGTGCGTGATCTCAGGATTTCCCCCCTGAAAAAATCCTCGGGCATCAGAGGCGATCACGCAACCACTCAGCCACCGAGGTCATCCTGCAACTAGGATCCCTCGTTTATTGACCCAAGAGCAGAATAGCAGCCCGAGTGCAGTGGTGCCAGGAAGTGATAAAAACGTGTCAGGTGAGGATACATGGCTGGGACACCGAAACTAAGAAACAATCTAAACAGTGGCTCCCCAAAGGGCAAGAAATGCAGACGTTCTCGGTGTCAACTTTCTTCTGCTCCACCGGCCATGTATGCACTGTGCTTGAAAGACGGTTACAACAGAGTGGAAAGTGACATCTGTGTGTCTTAAGTCCTAGAAAAATGGAAGGAGAAGCGTCTCTTTGTGTGTTACACACACAGTGTAAAATTTTGCATTGCTTATTTGTGTAAATAAATAAATAAATAAATAAATTTCATAGCTTCCAGAGCTGTGTTTACTTTTCTCCTTTTTTTTTCGGGGTTCCATCTAGCAAAATACTAGGGAAGGGTTGGTTGGTTGGTTTATTAGAATTTTTGACGTCGACTACTAAGATCATTTTGCGCCTTTTACACAAGTTATATCGTACGCAGCCGTGCTCACAAACATCCATGCCCACGGCGGGATTCGAACCCACGACCAGGCGGACTCGAGAACTAGAAAGCCTACGCTCTAGCCCTCCTGGCCATCTGGCTGGCCTAGGGAAGGGAAGTGAACAATAATTAGGGCATATTTGATCAGAAAGTAGGGCAAATCAAAGACAGTGGGTACTTTAAATAATAAATAAAGCAATTCTTTTAATATTTCCAAAAGTTAAATTATTTTGCACAATTTCAAATATTCGTTCAACAATCACAAATTCGATTAACACAAAAACTTGATTAAAAGGGCTTTATTTTGAGCCCTTTTGTTGAAAATGGAAAACTGGAACAAGAGGTTTGTTGTGACGTCATGACAACGCTCCAGCACATCCCGCATTAAGACAGTGGTGGAAAGAAAGGATGGTGTGTTCATGCGCATGTCGTGACATCATGTTGATTGCACGGCCGTTGTAAAAGGACACACGGGCTATGTATCGCTCGTATAAAATTTAATATTAAAATGTATTTAATTTTAATTATCATTTTCTGCTAACTTCAAGACTTCCCCTAATACTTAGTAAGTACTTAAAATGTTACCTATGTTGGTTAGGATGGCATGACCGCGCCTATTTTGCAATCCGTAGCCAAGAAGAAAGACAGGCCCTGGCGGGGAAAAGTCACCTGACCATAGTAGTCTGGCCAACAATCCAATTTTTATTGTTTCCAACAAACGAAAAAATATTGTTAAAATCCAAGATGGAAACAATGAAGGTACATTGTTACTCGGACTACTATGGTCAGGTGATTTTTCCGCGCCGAGGCAACACCACCTCTACTGAAAGCCTGAGCCAACGCTTCCTAAAGATAAGGCCTGAGCGCGAAAACGTCATACATTGTAACATCATTATGAGAAGACACTAGGCCAACGAGAGACAGGCCAGGGTACTCAAAAGTCACCTGATAATCGGGGTCCGGGCAACAATCCATCCCTCATTGTTTACAACAAACGAAAAAATTCTGATTGTTAAAATCCAAGACGGAGACAATGAAGGATGAATTGTTGCCCGGACCCCGATGATCATGTGACTTTTGAGTGCTTTGGCCTGTCTCTCGTTGGCCTCGAAGAAGACATAATCTAGGGCTTATTACTGATAGAAATGCGATTAAACATGTCTTCGGCGTAGCCGGCGAAAAAGACAGGCCGGCACTAAAAAGTCACATGACCAAAGTAGATCTAGCAACAATGAAGATTGGATTGTTGCTCGATCTACTTTGATCATGTGACTTTTTAGTGCCCCGGTCTGTCTTTTTAGTTGGCTTTGTGTCGTCGGTTGATGCAACAATGTATGACGTTTTCGCGCTCAGGCCTTATCTTTAGGAGGCGTTGCCTGAGCGCGAAAATTTCATACATTGTTACACCATCATACCTGCCCGAGGCCAACGAGAGACAGGCCAGGGCACTCAAAAGTCACATGATCATCGGGGGTCCGGGCAACAATCCATCCTTCATTGTTTCCAACAAACGAAAAATTATTGATTGTTAAAATCCAAGATGGATACAATGAAGGATGAATTGTTGGCCGGACCCCGATGGTCATGTGACTTTTGAGTGCCCTGGCCTGTCTCTCGTTGGCCTCGACCTAGTCCGAGGCTAACGAGAAATACAGGCCCGGCACCTGAAAATTCACTTGACCAAAATGGGTCTATTAACAATGTAACTTTCATTGTTTCCATCTTGTATTTTAACAGTGTTTTATCCTTTGTTGGAAACAATGAAGATTGGATTGTTAATAGACCTATCTTGGTCATGTGACTTTTCAGTGCCGGAGCCTGTATTTCTCGTTGGCCTCGACCTAGTCCGAGGCTAACGAGAAATACAGGCTCCGGCACTGAAAAGTCACATGACCAAGATAGGTCTATTAACAATCCAATCTTCATTGTTTCCAACAAAGGATAAAACACTGTTAAAATACAAGATGGAAACAATGAAAGTTACATTGTTAATAGACCCATTTTGGTCAGGTGACTTTTCAGTGCCGGAGCCTGTCTTTCTCGTTAGCCTCGACCTAGTCATAATTTAGTGCTTATTATTGGTAGAAATGCGATTAAAGATGACTACCTATGACGTTTTAACAGTGTAAGACGTTTCCGCTCTCAGGCCTTGTCTCTCGGTGGTCACGGCCGGGACCTGTCTTTCTCGTTGGCTTAGTTTGCAATCCACATGACGTCATGCGTGAAACTGTTGGTAATTGAGAATCAAATTGCACACACCGTCCTTTCTTTCCAACATGATTAAGACAACAGAGTTTTTCTGTAAAAATCGGGTCAATATATTGAAGTATCCGCCCTATTCTCCAGACTTGGCACCTTTCTTCCTCACGATGACGTCCTAGCAGCATACAACTACTACATTATGGAGCTCACTGCTCAGGACTGTGAAAAATGCATGTCCGTCTGAGTCAGGAGAATGAAATTTCGTACAGAAGCCGATGGAGAGTACTTCGAAAAGTGCTAAAAGAATAGTTTCGTACCTCCATCATATTCGCTTATTTAAACTATGCAAGTGGTCATATGCAAAAAACAATTTTATATAGATTGAATTGGGGTTATTACAAAAACAAGCCTGTATCCCTTTTGAATGATACAGCTGCCTAAAAGTGTTTTAACTAGTGACAGATGATTATACTACTTCATACTTTTTGATGATTTTTAAGAATCCGAAGTCAGAATTTCAAAATTCCAGTTTTTTTTTTTTGTGGACACACTCACAAGCCTCAGAAATTTATTTTAAAATTTGAATATAAATTAGATTTCCTTTTAAGTAATAATTTCATTATTCCTTTAAGGTCAATGATTCTGAGTCGCAGGCCAAACGACGATGACCGACACGATGGCTTCACAAAATGGCCATTCATGACAACTCACACCTGGGGTGAAAATCCCCGCGGAAAATGGACGCTCGAAGTAAACACTAAATCCATTTAATAATCTACAAAGACGAAAGAAATTGTAGAACGCTTGTTTAACTAAGCTGCATTTATTAAAAAATTCAGTAAAATTTTAATTTAAATCTTATTACATTGTTGGATTCTTACATTATAAATTTTTTTGTATAGATTTTTGAACAAGAATATCTAATTTTATCATAAATTTTTTTTAATATTTTAAGGAATTCGAATAGACATTAATAAATTTTTTTCTTTGGCATTATTCTTTTTTTTTAATGGTGAAGTTCGGTTATTTTGTTATAAACTCATCCCGACTTGAAAATGAAAACGCGCCTCCAGGCTGGAAATGAAATCAAGTGAAACCGAGTCGGAGATAGACAATGTAGGCCCTATAGTCGAAGAACGTTATCCGAAAAATGTTGAGCACGTATTCAAAATGGTCGAATAAGAAGAAAAATCGACTCGGGTGGTACTCAACGTGGAAAAGTAGTAGTATGTCCAGCGGGGAGGAGAATGGTAAACGGAACGGAGGAATCTTTATTAGCAGTTAAGAACTAATAAAGCTGGCCGTCGATATGAGTTTATAACTACGTCTTTTATTAGCTTTGAAAAGTTCGTGATTTATTATATAGAGTTCTTGGTATCTTCGTTAAATAATTAAGTTAAACGCGATGAGTTCCCAGTTTTATTTGGTTAGACTTCTTGGGGAGATGGTGTCTGCTAGATGTTGGCGAATTCAATGTCTCTCATGTTCTTTTATCGCTTTCTTCTCATTTAGGCTAAGTTTGAGAGCCAACTGCCCCAATCGGGTTACTTGAAAGAATGGACGTTGATGTTGCATGGCACCAAGGACCCTCCTTACAAAGACCTCCCAGTCGATGACCCCCACTCCAAGCTGGCTATCGTCAAGAAAGCACATGAAGAGAAAATGAAGCAGTAAAAAAAATTATATTTAGAGAAGGAAAATATTTGTAATTAATATGGAACAACAAACAAAGACTTCATCTTTTAATGATAATAATAGAAATAAAGTTATTATTTTTATGAATGAAAACTAAGCCATTTTCTGTTCAAAATTATTCAGAAAATAAACAATAACAGTATTAATATTAAAACTAAATGAACAACTTACGAAGATCTTTTTAGGTGTATTTTCAATCTATCTGGCTTAAGAAACTTGTGATCAGATTTTAAAAAAAAATGTTTCTTCCAAAATTAATTTTATATAATATCTACAAAAAATTATCTCATTATATCTTTATAAAATTTTAACTTTTATTTCTGAATAATTTTCGCAAAAGAAGTTTTAATTCACAAATGACTTAACTATTGTTTCACCATAGAATTCCCCATTTCCTCCCTTACCTCATGAAAACCATTCCCTGAAATTATCTACGTAAAAGAAACCTATATAATATGATTTCAACAATCTTACTGGGATTGAGGATCTCCAAAATGAATTTTGATTCGGACAATTTAGGCCTCACAATGTCTATCACTTCACCATGATGAATTTCGATGCTTTCTTTCGATGATGAATTAAAAAAGTGCTGAACAAAGGGAAAAAGTTGCTAGGCAACTAATACAAAGCAAACGATAGTTCAAAGAACTGATGCCGTTGTTAGATTATCTTTTCATTGTTAGAAGAAAGCGAGCGATTTTTTTTTCGTTTGTAATTATTCTGTCATTGTTATTATCATATAAACATATTATTTAATTATTATCATTATTATTATTTAATTCATTTTGTTTTCCAATTCATTTATATCCATTTTGGCCAATGTCCTTAGGTAGGGACATTTCCAGGATATGTTCAAAAATTGTTATTAAAAAAATAAAAAAATTATTTTTAAGTTTTATTAATGTTTCTGATTTATTTTAAATCCACTCGCTTTCAATATTTATGTATTTTAATTTTATTTTTATTTATTTTTAAGAAGCCCCCAAACCGCTGCAGCCTAGAAAGCAGTAACAAGAACAAGTATTATTATTTTATATGAATAGTAAATTTATTAATTCTGGTGGAAAGAAATTTACCAAAAAATTTTATAAAGCTACTTTATTTTTCTTAGCTAGTAACAAGAGCTTGCCTTAGTTAAGCAATGAAAACTAATATTTTTGTTTTGTTATTACAATGTGAAGTATAATTTTATGTTATTCTTAACTGTTGTAATTTTAAAATTTTATTTAACTAGGAAAAGCTTTTATCTCATTTCCAAATTTTAGGAGTCAGTTTTTTTTTCTTTAAAAATAATAGAACAAAAAAAAAATCTAGTTTTATGTAATCAGTATATAAACTGAATAAAACGTAATATAAACTTGTTTTTCCAAGAATTGGAATTATGAATGCGAAAATGTTGTTTGGAAGACATTTAAGCTCAATTTGAAATGAACCCCATTTTTAAATGTATTTATAAATTAGTGTTTGAACAGAATTTTGTAATAACATATGTGACTCCAGGATTTTAAAACAGTAAAAATTATCGACAATAAAATATTTTTGTGGATATAAAACAATAAAGAAGAACAAGTCTTCTAAGCTCTTGTTGCAAAATGTAAATCGTAAACGTATTATTATTATTATTAAAATAAACAAAAAAAAACTGCATCTCTCATAAGAGACAAAAATATCTTTGTTAACAAAATACCATGATAACAATAAATTTACCTCTTAATAGATTTGTTTATAAGTTCTTCACTTGTTATAGCCTGTAAAATCCTTTTTTCTTTTTCCTATTTACTTTGCTTTAGTTTTATTTATGTAAACCGTTGTTGAAATGGTTGAGTTCCTTACAAATGTATACTTTTGGTCACTTTGAGTTTTTCTGTTTCTGTAAAATATATAAATATTCTATAGTCTATAAATATTGTAACTGATAAAGAGAATTAAACAGGTAGTTTATATTATACATTCAACGATGCTGTAGTAATGTACAGTCCCCCCCCCCTCCGATAAAACCGTTTATTTTTGTTTACCCAATGTGATCAGGCAAAAAAATAATAACAATTCAATGGAAATTTTGATAATTTTTTCCTTTGTACACTGCCTCTTCATCGTTGTACATTTCATGTCTTTGAAAGTTTTATTTTTATTTCTTGTAAAAAAAAAATAATTATACCGACGCTGTAAAATTAATTCAAAAAAAAATCATGAAAAAATATATTGTCAATAAAAAGAAATGTTTATTCTTATCAACATCGATTTCACTCTGAAACGATTAAAATTTTTGGCAAAGTCATAATAAAAATTTTAGTGTTTCTTTGATATCTATTTCTAAAAACTGAATTGGCGGATGTTCTTATAACATTTCTTGGCAATAAACTGGGTAGTTAGGTCTTTCCAATAACATTCAACACAAGCAATCAGAAAATAAACCATTAAGGAATGACATAACCAAGTACCGAAATGTTAAACTAAACCATTCATGGAACCATATTTTTAAACCGCCCTATGTTAATGTTGTAAGTTTCTATTGAACCAATTTGGATTATCATTATTTTTACCATATATTCATTTATGACACATCATTCCAAGTTGTTTGATATATTACATGCCATATTTTAGCATTGAAAGTTCCTGTGAACCAATAAACCAGGTTCCTTGGAACCAATTTCGACTATCATTAATTTTACGTTATATTCATTCATGACACATCGTCTCAATTTGTTTGATATATCACATGCCATATCTTATCATTGAAAATATTTGAGCGTGTCATGAAGGTACCATTAAAGCATTGTTTCGATTTCAACCATTTTCAAAATGGTTCATTCCCGGAACCATATTTATTACTTGGCGAAAATTGTAATTTATATCTGTTTCTATCTCGTCATTACGATTTGTTTGATACATTACTTTATATATCTCTCTATTGAAAATTGCTAGATGGGGTCGTGCTATTGAACCGATTTAGATAATATTTGTGATTGGTTCGTGGCATGTACCATATTCATCGACTGACGAAAATAATAACGAATAAGCGCTTCTATCTCGTCATTACGATTTCTTTGATATATTACTTAATATATCTTCCCATTCGAAATTGCTAGGTGGGAAAATTGAGGTACCATTTGTGCACGTGCCAATGAACCTATTTAGACAATATTTGTGATTGGTTTGTGCCGTGAACCATATTCATCGGCTGACGAAAACAGATTTTGAAAATCTTTCATAGCCTCGGAGGACTTAGAGCTACATACACACAGACACATTTCCCCACACTGATAGCATAAAGCACCTTTCGGTTCTTAATAAAGAAGCTGACAGATGAAATGAAAACTTCCAAAACCTCACCAAAGTGCAGGCGACCTGGAGCACCATCTAACTGTTTGTTGATTGCATAAAGAGCGTTTAGAGGCCGTATGGTTGTCCCAACCAGCAGCGCAAACTGTCTTCAGCTTGCTAGCTACTACGTAACAGAAAATCAAGAAATTTTTTGAGAGAATGCATCCCATTCTTTAATTAAGGCTGTTCTCAGTTCGTATAGCTTTCATGGTGGTGAAATATGTCCAGCAACACGTCTCCACAAAGCGTTCCATGCATGTTCAATTGCAATTTCATAAAGTCTGGGGAACGTGCAGCTATGAATTTCTTAATATTCCATGTATTCGTCCATCAAACGCGCATTTTGCGGACAATCTTTATCATTCACGTACAGAAATTCTGGACCAGCAGGACTCCTAGAAAAATGATATGAAATTTTCCAAAAGTAAGTTCGATGAAAGTATATTTGACCACTCGGATGTTAAAACTCACGATGACTTCTTGTAGATCCAAGCGTTAGAGACTTTTCTAGAGGAAACTCTACGCAGATGTTGACTTCAATGATAAGACAGTCTTACAAAGAGGATGCCCGAAACACGCCGATTTTGACCAAACATGCCGGCTCGAAATCAAATGATAATTGGGTAATTTTATCAAAAACATGACAGTTTTGACGTTCATTCCCCCCTCCCCGACTGTGGAAAACTGCTGGCTGCTGCAGGCCACCTTCATCTCCCTCCATTCTGCCAATCGACCGAGCCAGCCCCTGCAATCGAGCGGGTAGGCTTTCCGTTATACTTCCCTGTAGTTATCTGCAACACCCTGTAGAATACATTTTTGGGCTTTTCGGGTTCCAGCCATCCTGGCCCTAAAGTCCCAAAATCCCAAAAATTGAAAGAGCTCAAGTTGCCCCAGTATTGTTATCCAACGCACTCCTGAGGATGTGCCTTACAGTCGTGCAACCTGTATTTCAAACGACCCATCCAGTTCCGCAAAATCCATTTTCAAAGATATCACCTTATTATGGGGTTGATCTTGTCCACGGCCTTCTATAAACTACCAGGCCTGAACATGGAAAAGATGAAACATTCTTACGTGGTTCTGGTGGTGCTACAAGGCCAGCTAGATAAACCAGATAGTCCTATTGCTTCAACAATACATTATTGACGGCCTGGTAGGGCTGGAAATCATAGCATAGATGTAGGATCAATTGTGCACTAAAACCACCAAATACCAGCGCCCCAGCGTTTGTATTTGCTATGGCGTTTTGCCTGTAGAGGGCGGTAAAGTTTTGTTTTTTTTCCACCGGCCTGGTGGAAGCTAGGGCGTTGGTATGATTTCTAGCCTTACCGGACTGCAGGGGAGAATGGGACAAGGTCGACCCCATAATTATGTGATATTTTTGAAAATCGATTTTAAGGAACTGGATGGTTCGTTTGAAATACAGATTGCATGGCTGTAAGGCACATTCCCAGAGGTACTTTGGGTATCAATACTGGGGCAATCTGAGCACTTTCAATTTTTGGGATTTTGGGACTTTGGGGTTCCATTTCTCGGGCCCAGTTGGCTGGAACCCGAAAAGCCCAAACGTGTATTCTACATTCATCGGGTACTACATGCTAGCAAAGTTTGGTCAAAATCGGCGTGGTAACGGTTCAGGCACTCTCCTTGTTAGTTGAAAATAGTGGTAAGATGACTGTTTAGTAGGTGCCAAACGTTGGAGTCTCTTCCCATATGGTAAACAATTTCTCACAGTCGGATGTAGTGGCAAATTATAAATTAAATTCTGTATGAATACAGACGATGTAAATGTTAACAATGAAAAAGAAATGCAAAACAACTAAGACTGTGTTATCATCGAATATCAACATCTGCGTAGAATTTCTTCTAGAAAAGTCTCCAACGTTTGGATCTACTAGAAGTCATCGTGAGTTTTAAGATCGGAGTGGTCAAATTTACTTTCATCTAACTTAAGTACATTCCTTCTGTACATTTTATTACATGGAACATGTCAAATAATTAATTATTTTAGAATAATTCTACTTTCCATTTTTCAACTCAAGGACTCTTAAAAGGTTGCATATATTGGTGGAGGAAGATGTCCTATTACACCTGGGCAATTGTGAATACTCTATTGAAGATTGGAGTGGTGTACGAGAGCTTATCGTGATGCCTTCTCACACCTTCACATTGTCACTCCCGTATTGCTCTCGTTCGACGATGTTGTAAGGATTGACCCTTCTTCAAGCGGCTCCCTCCAGATGTGGATTCGTCGTGGATTACTCTCCAGAAAGTAGCGTAACTCATCGGGATCATGACATGCTCCATTGGTACCTCTGTCCATGTTCGATGCGCCTGTATACTGTTTGTCTTGATACAGTGGTCTGTGTTTCTACGCCAGTTCCCTGACAATGTTCCATCTGGTTGAGATGTAGTGATGCGTGAGCGTCTTATGTTATAGCATTGAACAGTATTTTATCCTACTAGAAATGTCTCCACAGGCGAGAGATGCCGATGGTTGATACGTTCTGAGCGCGAGATACTTTCACTTGTGACTGGCCTGCCTCAGGTCTAAATGGGTCATGGCTAATAACTGACACCCGATCAGTGACTAGAGTATCAGTTTCTTAGCTAACAATTGACACAAAGATCATCTTGTGCGGCGCAATTGCAGTGATCCGAACTGCCATTACAAATGCGTTACCAGAAAGAAAGGTTTTACCATTTATTTTTTTGCTGTTCGGGATGGTATTGAAAAGACCTTCTGCAACGCTCTACCGCGTTTGGTCTCGATGGGACAACCAGAACAGTTCATTCTTGAATATCCCTTAATTTATGAGCACCAGTGTATTTAAAATATTCCCATCATACAAACAAACTGCTGTTGCTACAGTTGGAAAAGGAAGCAAGAAAGTGACACCGAATTGGTTCGTGATGGGAATAGCCTAGCAAACTATAACACCTGTCAAATTTACTACTTCAAACACTGGGTGCCGATTGCATTGCATAAACTTTTTGAAGTCATCACATGATTTGCAGTTCACTCTTTATCAGTAGCGTAATTCACGATGGGAAAGATATTCCATCTTTCGGAGAACCAAAATCAAATTTATTTATTGGTTATCTTAATACAGGGTGGTCCATAAGTCTGTTCCCCCCCCCTTTTTATTTTTTGAACCGAAGCAGATATGTCAATTTTGATGAATCCAATGAATAGGAAGTTGTGGGTGGCCTATCCCATGGTGCACTTTTCATCATCCCAAATATGCAAATTAGGACACATTCAAAATTTATCTCAAAAACCGTAAGGGATAGAGAAAAAAACCCAATTGCAAACTTGTTCAGCATAAAAAAACAAACAAAACAAAAAAATATCATCCAAATCGGACCAACCAATCACCCACAATCACGCGGTGACTGTCTGTAGCTTACAAACAGTCACACTGCACAAGGAAAACTGAATGTTGATATTTCCGCCATGTAAAGCATGCAAATCAAAAAATTAACATAAATTACCATTCACTTTCATGCGGAAAAGCAAATAAAAGGCATGTTTCAGCACACAGAAGACAGAACAATTCCAGGATGGCAAGCTACAATGTTCCGGAAATGGTCAACATGATCTTCTGATTGTGGGTGATTGGTTGGTCCGATTTGGATGATTTTTTTTTGTTTTGTCCGTTTTTTATGCTGAACAAGTTTGCAATTGGGTTTTTTTCTCTATCCCTTACGGTTTTTGAGATAAATTTTGAATGTGTCCTAATTTGCATATTTGGG
This sequence comes from Rhysida immarginata, assembly GCA_023313115.1. NCBI lineage: Eukaryota > Metazoa > Arthropoda > Chilopoda > Scolopendromorpha > Scolopendridae > Rhysida > Rhysida immarginata. The sequence goes on from JAHWFO010072353.1 coordinate 491,734, forward strand.
ATGATGAAAAGTGCACCATGGGATAGGCCACCCACAACTTCCTATTCATTGGATTCATCAAAATTGACATATCTGCTTCGGTTCAAAAAATAAAAGGGGGGGACAGACTTATGGACCACCCTGTATATCTATATGAAGTGCTCACTGCCCCAAATCCTGCTTGAATTTGTACTCGACCTGTTTTCCCGGAGAAACCAAAAAATTGAGCTAATATTTCAATTAACATTTCGATATCGTCCTACATCTGTGGCTTTGTAAGTTGCGATTACATGTTGCATATTTTGCTTTAGATCATCCATAGAGTCTGAAGGGGTTTCATAAACTTGTGTAGCTTCTGAGGGACAATATGCCGAGGCAGGCTGAAAAAAGTTGTGGAGGACTTCCAGTGGAATTTTTCGTCATTCCTCTTGCAGAATCTCGCAGAAATAGATAATGGAACTGGCTGCTGTTCCAAGATCTTACCCGTCTTTCCAACTCGTCCCAAAGATACTCAAAGACATTGAGGTCGAGGCTCGGTGCAGGCTAATCAAGTGTTGAACATTGTTTTTTTCACTTGGCTTTACTATCTTGGAAGTAACAGGTATTTGGTGCAGTACCGCTAAACGCCGCCAGGGCATCGAAAGCAACATGGTACAGCCCGTCGGAAAATTGGAGGTGCGAGCCGTGATAAGGTTTACATTGTCATTGACTCATCTCTCCACAGTGTCTAGTTGCGAAGGTCTAAAAATCAATTGAGCCTTTAAGACTTGTTGGTCTTCTTGATATGAGGCTTATGCGCGGCTGCTCTACCTGAATATCCAATGTGATGGACCTCCAATGGAAACGTTCGACATTCCTCTGCCTTCCACTTTCGCAGGACGAATGCCATAGTTGATTTCGACCTGTTTACCTCAATAGCAATTTCTCTCCTGGGCAGTCCACTAAGGTTGCATCCAACAATTACACCCTTATCGAATTCCGATATCCCTATATCATGCGCCATCTCCTTTATTTCCATCACTGCAGCTAGTTTAAGTCATATGATCGTCGCGCGAGGTCATTAATTTATAATCAGGGGGTGGCCAATTTCTTTTTGGTAGGTAGTATATATCTATCAATCATAAAAATTTAAAAAAAAATTAAATTTACGAAAAAATATAAATAAAAAATTTAAAACGAATTCTCAATGATGAAATATTTCATTGTCAACAGTTAAAAAAGAAAAATCGACGGGGTTCCGTGTCTATGTTGCTATCACGCCTGGAATATTTATGAACGGATTAGCAATTCACCAATTATTCATTAGACTGGAAAAACTTTCCCGTTATTGAAGAAAATAAAATTTTTCGCCAAATTTAAAGCAGTAGTTTCAGTTCTTTGTAGGATAAAATAAATTTACAGGGTGGTGCACGAAATGTCGAAATGTCAAAATTTGTTAGTGCACAAGTAAACTTTTGGGGGCAGCAGTCCTATGGAGATAGAGTCTCTGCGTGTGTATTGAAAAATATTGGATTTTTGTAATTCTGACTTCGGATTCTTAAAGACCATTAAAAAGCAGAATAGGAATGTCTGTAAAACCCACTCTCTATCTCTTTGTCATCATCAATAAAAATTAGGTTCAAAACTTTAAAAGTTCCACACTTTCAGGGCCTCTATCTCCTAAACGGTTGGATCAATTGAAAACACACAAAGAACAAAACATGTCTCGAATATTATGTACAATCTGAATAAACCATTAAAAATAGGGGTTCCTCTTTAAGATTTCAAAGTTACCCCCAGCCCCCTCACAAAGGGGGGGGGGTAATTTTTTAACTAATGAATTTCCCTCGCAAAATAATTCACTTTGATTTTGGACATTTTTTCGTACAAAGCTTGGTTTCTGAGATATTCAGTTGTCTCAAGATAAATGCCTCACCTTGTATATGCATCAAGTACAAGTAGATAATTTAAACTGTTTTCGCTTTTAACCTTACAACTACAGAAAAACTTAGCAAGGTTAGAAATTAACAATGCTTCAGAGCATAACTAAAGGGTATCCCAAAATGAGCTGACATTTTAATTTTTTAATAAAACACATTTTTCATTGGAAAATTTATAATATTTTTACTTTATTAGAAAGTAAAAACATGGAGATTATGTGTGATACAAAACATCTGACTAATGACCTTGGTAGCACAAATTCACTCTATTGAGGAAATTTTCCATAATATGTTGACATAATTGCTGAGAAATTTGGGCAAGGTTGTGTCGAATTTCATCTTTGAGGTCCTCAATAATTGTGGTGTATTGACGTACAGTTTATCCTTAAGAAAACCCCAGAGAAAGATGTCAACCGGTGTCGGTCCACATGGTCTTGGCGGCGGCCAATTCACATCACCTCGCTGCGAGATAACACGACCATTAAATTTTTCTTGCGATAACTGCATGGTTTCATTGGCAGTGTGACATTTCTTCTACATCCATATCATAGATTTTAGGCCATAAAAAGGTTGAAATCATTTCACGATATCGAAGTCCATTGATGGTAATGGCAATTCCATTTTCTTTTCAAAGAAGTACTAAGGTCCGATCAATCCCCCCGCCCAAAATCCACGCCAAACCGTGACCCGTTCAGGAGGCACAGGAAGTCCTCCAATCACTCTTGGATTTTCAGATCCCCAAATCCACTAAAGGTGATTTTTTTTTTCGAAAACTCACCATCAAATTGTTGCTTTTCCAAAACCCAACTTGCAAATGCCCGACGACTTGCATGATCTTGAGGTTTCAATACTCCCTCACACTCAGGGCCTAGAAAATAAAAGCAACTGAACATCAACTGAACCTTGTAAGCAAAAAAATGCAAATCTTTCGTCAAAATTCTTTGAAGAGAACTTCTGGAAATGTCTACTTGTCGACTGCGACGATGGATTGATGTGGAAGGATTTTCTTCAACACTTTCACTTATACCGGTAGATTCAAATTTATTGATCAAATTCACCACGGTGTTACAAGAAGATGCATTACGGTGACTGAACAGAAGTGCGACATCTGCGAACAGTTTTCGTAAAATTTTCACCATTTTTGAAATTAATTTTTACAATTTCTACGCGTTGTTCGAATATTTATTATGCATAAATTAACCTAGATGTTTAATAATGACAGCATATAAAAATCTCTACCCTGAAAAACATGGCGGGAAATTCAAAATGACAGTTCAGTTCAAACCCAGTTATAGTTCAGACCCTATAAAGCTCAGTTCAAATTAGCCTCATCTTTGTCGATCATTAAGCAGAATTATTCTTTGCTAATCATATGAGGAATTTTCTGATTGGGATAGTAAATAATATATTTTAAAAAAATTTATTTAGACGTCTTTGCAATTGCTAATGGAGAATAATTGACATTCGAACTGGTTTCAGAGTGGTGCTTTATAATGATTTTAAGGCAGAAAAATTCGGCAATCGATTAAATAATGTATATTACTCGTGGAATTTGTAAACTCATTAGCTCACCCATTCTACAGGAATAACTGAATGATTCCTGAATTACGACTGGAATTGAATGAATTGGAGCAGGTCTACTATTATAGGTTATCAAGGGTATACAGGGTGTATCATCTTAAGTGAACCAAAAGCCAATTTGTAAAATACAAAACTGAGAGAGTACTTTCAATGGAAGAATTATTGTACTTTTATGCGAGGAGATTTTTATGTGTATTCCATTTCAAAAACAAAAAAAAAAAAAAAAAAAAAAAAAAAAAAACCACGCCATTTTTTAAAATAGAAATCAACTTTGAAATGTGCAATGGAAACCCCTATTTTCAATGGTACGTATTTTCAGACTGTACACAACATTTGAGACAAACATTTATTCTTGGAGTTTTATGATCCAATCATTTAGGAGGTAGAGGTAGTGAAAGTGTGGTGTGAAAGAAAAGGCAAAAAAAAAGAAATTGTTCCTAAACAAAATGGATTATAAAATAGATAGCAATGATTTTATTTGAACATAACATTTTTAGAGTAATGCAAAATAATGGATGTACAATTAATATTGTTATAATAAACCATTAAGGAATAACATAACCAAGTACCGAAAGGTTAAACAAAACCATTCGCGGAACCATATTTTTAAACCCCCTATGTTAACATTGTAAGTTTCTAATGGACGATAAAGATACCATTAAACCAGGTTCCTTGAAACCAGTTTCGACTATCATTAATTTTACGTTATATTCATTCATGACACATCATTCCAAGTCGTTTGATATATTACATGCCATATTTAGCATTGAAAGTTCCATGAATCATAATGGTTCCACTAAACCAGGTGCCTTTAACCAATTTCGATTATCAATAATTTTACGTTACAATCATTCATGACACATCACTCCAATTTATTTGATATATTACATGCCATATCTTATCAATGAAAATTTTTGAGGGTGTCATAAGGGTACCATTATTGCACGTGCCATTTTTTTCGATTACAACCATTTTCAAAATGGTTCATTTCCGGAACAATATTATCAGTTGGTGAAAATAGTAATTTATATCTGCTTTTATCTCGTCATTACGATTTGTTTGATATATTACTTAGTATGTCTTCCCATTGAAAATTGCTAGGCGGGAAAATAGAGGTACCATTTGTGCACGTCCCAATGAACCGATTTAGATAATATTAGCGATTGGTTCGTGGCATGAACCATATTCATCGACTGACGAAAACAGATTTTGAAAATCTTTCATAGCCTAGGAGTTAGAGTTACAGACAGACAGACAGACAGACAGACAGACACGTTTCCCCACACTGATAGCATAAAGCACCTTTCTGTACTTAATAACTGTACAAACACATGTCGTTCTTTGCTTATGTTGCAGGAATCTTTCTGAATGTAGTATCGTTTCCCCCTCCAACGCATTGCCAGTAGCTCGGATCCTGCACTGCATATCCTCAGATGTTGTTGGTTGACTTCTGTACACTGTATCTTTAACAGCCCCCCAATGAAAAAAGTCGAGAGGAGTTAGATCAGGGGATCGAGGGGGCCATTCAACTGGTTCTCCTCGACCAATCCGTCTAGCACGGAAAACGTTCGTAACTCTCAATAGTCAATATGAAATAAGTAAACTATCAAACTATGTTTCGTTAAAAAGTGATCAACAATTTCTGTCTTTTGCCTTTTCTTTAAATCCAAACACACCACAGTTTGAGTGCCTCTATTTTATTCATTATTTTATTATTTTATTTTCATTCATTATTTATATACTAGCAGAGGTACCCGGCGTTGCCCGGGATAATAAGTGCACAGCATAAATGCGACAAAGCTGACCGTTATCGTCGAGAAAAAATTAGGAAAAACTACTCTGGAATTTAATATTGATTTTAACAAAAAGCTGCATATTACATTACAAACTACAAATATTAATCGTGTAAGGCCAAGCAGAACAAGCAGTAAAAGTTTATGAAGAGACGCTTACAGCTTCCCATGTGGTCTAGTGGCTAGGATACCTGGCTCTCACCCAGGAGGCCCGGGTTCGATTCCCGGCATGGGAAAGGTGAATTTTTTTTGTTTTCTTTAATTTTATCAACCATAGCTCTCTTCGCGAAAGCTTAGATCACGATGATCTCTGCTTTTTTTATCTTCTTTTTTAAATATTAGATATTATTTTTTCTCTAATGTTATATTTCATCAATGAATGATCTCTCTTTTGTAATAAAAATAATGTGCCTATATCTAGTATGATGGACTAGTGCGAATTTATTTTTATTTAAAGTGGATTTCTTTATATCTTACTCTCAGTAGTGTACCTTTTCAATGTTTTTTAATAACAAATACCAATACGTCACTTTTTCTCCTTTCCAGCTTCTATTTCCTTTATGATTTTAATTTTGGTGTCGAGACCTAAACAATTTTCTTTTTATAATAATAAATGGAAAATACGTCTTTGGAGGATTTTTTCACGCCATAACTCCGATATTAATATATTAAACTAGAAGAGGTACCCGGCGTTGCCCGGGATAATTACACTTGGATGTAAACAGAGCAATCTCAAAAAATTAAATTAAATTTTGCAATATCTTAAAAATAAACACATGAAAATGCTTAGAATTAATACAGTAAAAATTCTTAATGAAAATTCGAAAAAAATCTTTTTAAAGGCTCAAAATGGATGGACTGCTCCAATAATTTCTTACTCAGATAATCTTACTTCAGATCTACACTTGATGTTGTTGCAATTTCCACTCTTCTCTCGCTGTGTTGAAGCAAAATTTGGCCTTTCATCACTTTGGGTAGTCTAGCGGTCGCCAATTCTTCTATTTACTTGCTTCCCATTTGCTCAATACAGCACGGAGCTAAAGGTTTGCTTTCTCTGTCGTCTTTCCACTCTTTCTCAATAGTCTGCTAACTCTTCATTATCTCCAGCTACTGATCATTTTTAAAGATTTTCAAGAAATTGTTAAGTACTAAGAACTCTCTTTTCTAAGAAAAACCTGAATAACAGGAATTCTATGCATTGTTACAAATTGAAACTTATCCATATTGCATCATCATTTTATGTTCATTGTTATAATTCTTGGAAAGGATTGCTTTATCATTGCATCATCATTTTGAGCTCATTGTTATTGGTGAAACCATTGTTGATACCTATTGGCGTGTTGAAACCATTGTTGATACCTATTGTTGCACAAACTTTTATTTGCATTGTTGGTCATGAGATATATATTGTTGGTCCGTGCAGTGTGTTTGTGAATTGCGTGTTGATACCATTGTTGCAAAAACTTTGTCTTGCATTGTTGGTCATGCGATTTTTCTCATTAATATGCCCTGCCATAACCATGAATATCGATTTTTTATCAATAATTATTATTTTTTCGAAATCTGAAGTAGACAGTGACCTTCCTCATGCTTTGAAGGTCATGTATGCGAAATTTCATCAAGATCGGAATAAAACTGTAGATTTGTATAAAAAACGTACACACAGAACCACAGACCCACCCACAGACCCACCCACAGACCCACAGACGCACAGACCCACAAACATCCTTCTTTATATATATAGAAGATAGAGATAAATAGCAAAGAAATTTTCACGGCCTGGATTCTAAAATTTTTCTTTTGCCATCGTTTTGAAAAATGCTGACACTCAGAATCACAGACACGTGTAGAGGACACGCGTTAACGAGAAATCGGGTGTTGCTATGCAATAGCAATATTCCCACAAGTCCTTCCTATTTTCTGTTTATTTACTACTGTATCTCCTATCCTCTGCTCCTACCCAATAACTAAACCCATACCAAAATAAAACATGAAAAAAATGTTTATTTTTCAAAATTCGCTATATCCAAACAAAAGTTGTGTAATAGTCCAAAAACTGATTCTTTATATATCGAATATTTTCATTATATCAGATTTCGTTATAACCGAAGTTCGTTAGATATGGCTTCGATTGTAGTTATCAGCAGAAATGGATGAAGAGGGCTTAAGTTACTATGATAAATTTAGAGTGTGAGTTTGAACTTTAAAAATAGTGTTAAACCGAAAGTACTAGCTACATACCATCTTTGGTAACGATTTATTGCGTGAAAGAAAACACGGAGGATGATGCTAATACATCCACATTGTTGTGTTTCTTTCGAAAACAGTAAATGTCATGCAAAAATATGTCTGAAAATCGGATCTTACCGGGAAGGGTACATTACTACCCTTTCCGACGCTAATAATAGCTATTCTGTTGTAATTAGCACACGAAATTTCTCTGTTTCGAAGAGAGGCATATCGGCATTACAGAATGAAAAAGGAAAATCTTGGGAAGGGTTAATTCCAACTGGCCCAAAACAGCAAAATTCTCGAGTTCCCACAAGTCTTTGGAAAGGTCAAACAGCTTGTCCTGTGTGAAAACTCCAGCAATCCAAAGAGGGATCACAAACATTGCAGGAACTTCACAGGCTACCGTAAATAAAATAATACACAAAGACAATAAGTAATAAATTGGAAAAGTGTCACAATAGTCGTGTTCCTAAGCTGCTGTTACGACACGTCGGAGAAAGGAAGAGGAACTGTCGGAGGTTCTGTATGGATTACCTCGCAAAAAACGATGGAAATAACTTGTCTACCTCAACGATTGCAACAAATCCCGCAGGATTTTCTACTGTCCACAGTATATCAAAAGTGGTCCAAAGAATGTAAGGAAAGTTTTTCAAAAGGATTTATGGTGATTGCGGGATACTCGTAAAACAGCAAGCTCACAACCACAAGAATGGACAGAAAGGCTAAGGTTAACTAACTTTACTATTCCCAGCATTGTATAGAGTAAATTACCATTCGCATTGTATGGAGAGGACAAAAGCAAACTTTATCTGCATCAACAAGATAAAGCCTCCAGCCATACGTCTAATTCGACCGTTCAATTTATGTTGGATTCGGAAGCTGATATGGAATTCACGTTATACCCTTTCATGAAATCCCTGTCAACTCACCAGATGCATCCCCAGTGGATTTCTGTGGATTTGGATTATTGAAACGAGCCTTTGCTCTACACTGCCCATCAACCATTGAGGGTCTTTGGAAAGCCTGCAAACAGGAATGGAACAAGATCAACCTCGTCGTTTAGCAGACATCTCTTCTAGAGTGCCGTCGGTTCCGGCTGCTACTACTAACTCGTAGCAGTCATTAACTTAGCCAGTGTGATAGCATTGGCACTGCAGAAAGGAGAGAGAGGCCCCTACTGCGTACCAGACTTGCCTCAAGAAAAACTCGTTCATCATGAATGAGTCATGACGTGCAGCACCGAACGAAAGGTTCGAGAAAAAATAGCAAAACCATGGATAACTTTATAATGAGAAGATTGTGAAAAAGCTAAAATTGTAAGTTCCCATGTGGTCTAGTGGTTAGGATACCTGGCTCTCACCCAGGAGGCCCGGGTTCGATTCCCGGCATGGGAAGCAGAATTTTTTTTAGACTAAAAAAAAAAAAAAAATCGCTCACATATTTCCTTATTCGTTATCATATAGTTTATAATTTACGTGAAAAAATTCAGAGATTTTTATATCACATATAAAATAAAGAAACTATTTTTTAAATATTCCAAATAATGTTATCTTAGTATTCTATAATCTTATATTCTTATTGTAAACACATTGACGGCTTGATAAAATTATCTTTCTGATTCTTTATGAAAAACATTTTTTAATAGAACAAACGTATATATGTATTGAAGATAATACCGCTTACTCCGTGCTATTCTGTATCATTCACGCTTTGTGAATTACGCTGCATTGGGAAGTGAGAAGGCCTTGGATCCTGTCCAAACGTCTGCTATCATAAAGAAAGGATAGCGTCTGCGTAAGTTCCTCAAAGCACTTTACTCATATCTTCTGATTACTTAAAGTGTGCTGCTTTCCCATTGGCGCTTATTTATAAAGATCAACCAATCACAATGCAGCATAACAGCTTAGCTTGCAGGCGATTGGTGTGCTCTCTTCCCGCCAAATAAAGTAAAAAGAAAATTCCTGAGCATTTTCTGCCATCTATTGACAAGATTGACGTTTAACGAGATTTTTAGCCTTAGCAACGGATTTGTTAGCGGAAGTCTTCGTTGCTACGTTTTTCATGGCGGTCGGACTGCGTTTTTAAACCAGATTTGTATATTATGAATAAACCTCAGATAATTATTCACGCTGAACAATCTTTGAATTATACGGTGTTTGACACGAAATGGATTCCATCGAGCCCGAAACTTATTGTTATAGGCTCAAATCCTTCAGGGACAGGGGCCTTCCAAATTTACGAATTAGGTAGTGGGGCCTTGACTCTGATTAAAGAGGTATACATTTTTTTTGTAGATCTGCAAAAAAAAGCATAGGTATATTACCGAAACAAGATATGGAGAGTGTGGTGTGAATGAGCGATCGAAACTGTAAAAGCAATGTACAATGTTCACAGGGATGCTTAGATGCCTGAAGGTGGGTGATGAAAGAACCGTTCATCCTGGGTCAATCTCTACTTCTGGCAAGATACTACAGTGGCAAGATTGCTCCTTAGGGTGGCCAGGTGATCCCATTTAATAAACCGGACAGATAGAGGGCACAATGTTCCCTATATTTTTATGTTAAATTTCAATCATTTATTTATTAGAAGGCTCAATTACAAAAAAATAATTCTGCAATACAGGTTAAAATCAGGCATAAAATATATGTTTTTTTAATATTCTTATTTGCATAATAATAAAGTGAAAAAAATAAAGATACAAAAAGTTATGAACTCCTTGGCCTGTACTTCCCGTCAGACTGGGGTGCTCGTAAAAGTGCCTTATTTCGCAGAAAAATGTCTTTTATGTCTATGCAAGCATCGGATATACTTAAGGAAATAAAAAATTCACTTCTGACTGCGTACACACCATCTATTCCTATTGTTCATATATTGCTCATGACACAGAAAACCCTCTCAACTCTGCATTCGAAACAGGAATGGAAGCACAATATTGAAATAATTTAAATAAATTTGAAGCAGCTTCGTGACTGTTACCATTTTTCAAGGGATGCATTGCCTTTCAAGAATGCAAACACAGCATCCAAAGCAAGGACTTCATCAAAGAGAAAATCTGGTGGGATGAAAGCAGTGCTTTCACAAAGCTTACCCTTCCAGAATAAATACTAAATGAGATACACTGAGATAGACAAAAGCCTGACTAACCCAAGAGGCCTTCCATAATATGGAAAAAAGAATATTAGTAGGCAGCGATATCCTTCCCTTTAAATGCACATTGCTGACCGTTTTCATTTAATGAAGTACTTATTACAAACTCAATCATATTAAGTGTGTCGTGTTATGTGCCATGTGACCAGGATGTAATGTCATATTAATCAATTCCATCATTGTCCAATCAGAGATTTCTTAACGTTGACCTTTCATTTCAATCGTAATTTTTTTTTTGAAAATAACTGCCAAATTTGAGGTTAACCCCAAAAAAGCGGACATTTGTTCGCACAGGTTTTACTGTATTATAGCACAGTAGCACCCTTCATACCTGTGCTCTTACCAACTGGTAGATTCCCGTTATTTATAGAGCCACAGTAAAAGGCTGTAAAGTATCGAAGCTAACCATCATGGTGTTTGGCCACTAGCAATTAGTTTGCTAGTGTTCTGAACAGTAATGAAGAAGTATGTGTGGAATATAGAAATATCTAGTTGATGTACACCATAAAATATTAAACTTATTTTTAAAACTTGACAAATAGCAACAACGAGGAGAAAAATGGCCTGAGGACATAAATTATGTTGATACATTAATTTTCTTATAAGTGTTTGTAAAAACATTCAACTTGGTATCCAGAGTTATTAAGAAATCAGGATGCAGAAATTATCCGAAATGTCATAACATGGTCACCAAAAATGAGGCCCTCAGGCATTTTCAATGATGTTAAAAACGCTATTTCTAAATTCACAAAGTTGGTTGTCTGTTGCTAATTTTTTTTCAAATTTGTTTTGATTTTGACTTCAGATTTGGATAGAGCGTCAAAAAATAATAAGTAAAAGTTATAATAGGCACTCATGTCCTATCTAAAGTAGGACGTTTATGCCTTTTATAGCTCTTACTTAGCATACTTTTTGATTCTCTATCTAAATTTGAAGTCAAAATTAAAAAAAAAAATTGGCGACGGAAAGACAGAGTTTGCGAATACACTAACAGTACTTTTAATAACATCGTTCTGGGGATGTAGTACTATGCATCGTTCAACTGATTTTGTTTTGTTGTTGTTGAAGTTTAAAAATAAATTTGATATTTTATAAGAATGTAGTTGATGTAGTTTGTGGAATGAGAATAAGGAATGGCTGACTCAATGAATGCGTTGACTGTGGATGGGAAGGAGGCCATTATGTGTGTGGCAGGATCACTTACAAGGAGAGTGCCCGAACCGTTACCACGCTGATTTTGACCAATGTTTGCCAGCATGTAGTACTCAGTGAATGTAGAATACATGGTTGTTTCGGCTTTTCGGGTTCTAGCCACCTGGGCCCAAGAAATGGGGCCCCAAAATCCCAAAACTTGAAAGTGCTCAGATCGTCCCAGTATTGTTACCCAAGGTACCCCTGGGGATATATGCCTTACAGACGTGCAATCTGTATTTCAAATGACCCATCCAGTTTGGTAAAATTAAAATTCAAAAATATCACGTTATTATGGGGTCGACCTTGTCCCACCCTCCCTGGTGGCTTGGTAGGGCTGGAAATCATAGTATAGATGTAGGACCACTAGTGCACTATAATCACTATAATCATAGTATTTCGGGCACCCTTCTTGTTAGAGTTATGAATACACATGAGACTATGGACAAGCAGAACCTAAACATAGTGGATATTCAGAGGTGTGAAGTTTGTGAGAGAGGGAACACATACTTACTTACTTACTTTTCAAACCCGCTTATCCGTTAGGGTCGCGGGGGCAGCAGCCCTATGGAGGATCTCCAGCGATCGCGATCTTCCGCCATCAGGCGCATGTCCTCCCTGGTAATATCCAAGCGACTCGAACACAGATTCTCCATGTAGTCTAGCCACCTGGTTTTAGGCCGACCCCTTGGTCTCTTACCCACCGGCTTGGAAAATAACAACTGCCTAGGAAGACTAGTTTGCGGCATCCCTATCACGTGGCCATACCAGCACAACTGGGAACACATTTTTTCCACAATATTTTTACTCCAAGACTTCTTGTTTAAGAAGCCTACTGGTATGGTATGAGAAGAAAATGATGACCAGAGGCAATATTTCAGGGTAGTAAGTGGGATGGCCCTACACACAAAGCCTAACGTAACCTAATCTAACCTAATCAGCATCAAAATACAAATGCTCTGGCCCCATCATGTCATGGTCGGTCCTAGGCCCCACATACTCCTAATGCTGCTTCTAGTGATAACAGTGGATGAAGCAAAGACTTGTGTTCAGAAACAGTGTTTGTTGAATCCAATTTAGCCCAATACTTTATTAGAATTATGTTTGATTGTTATTCTTACCTATATAACTGTATGTTTAACTGCTTATTTCATTTCAAGCAGAAATTTGTAAACTATAAACTCTTCCCTTTAGGAAAATAAACCAAAATCTTTAAAATGCGGCACATTTGGAGCATCCACTATGCAACAGCGGTGTTTTGCTACTGGCGATTTTTCAGGGAAAATGCAAATATGGTAAGTACAAACAAAGGCAATTAAGATAATTCTTGCCCTTCCTTATGAAATGCCCACTTTTTAATTTCATATTTAATTTCTTATTAATGCTGTTTTATTTTTAATAGGGATCTAGAGAGGTTTTCAAATCCTGTATATTCTGTTGCTGCACATAAAGAGATAATTAATGCTATCGATGGTATTGGAGGATTAGGGGTTGGAAAAGGAGCTCCGGAAATAGTTACTGGCTCCAGAGATGGTATGTACAACTACTTCAGGGTTCCACTGTTTCTTGCCATTGTTTTTCTTTGTTTAGTATTTTAATGATAGCAGGGTCTATGAGAGGTATCATTTGTTTAAATGCCCCCTTTTAAGAATTGAGTTCACAAACCGAAAATATCCACCTTTTGCATCTGTCTCTTTGTAGTCATGTATAATAAAAAATTACAAGAAAGTTTTATGTTGACCCAAATTTACATCAAGTTATTAGAATTTCTATTTAAAGCTTACAGGACACCAACTTTACAATTGATTGTATTTTCACTGTCTTACCAACAATTGACCTGGCAGTCAAAAGCACTGGGACACGCATCTGAATGAATATAGTACATGAGTGCTTATCCTGAAAAAGTGAAGAAAATTTTTCAAACATTTCATAATTACAGAATAGAAAAGGGTCCGCGACCTACCAGGTTGAGCTATCACGGACCGTGAACTGCCAAGCTCATACCATGGATCTATATGGTCTTCATGAAGTCACATGTTAGCTCAACTGGCAGAGCAAGTCTGCTCTAGAGACCGTGAAAGTTGTGGTTCATGGTTTGAGTCCAAGTCATGGAATTTGTCCTTCTATTTTCAATAATTATGAGTGTATGTGTTAAGATTCTTTTAACTGCTGATAATCTGATCCCTGGCTTGCTTCAATCTGAGAATAAGTTATCGTTTGTAATTCGTGATCATATCTGACACTGCGAAATTCTTCTTCAACTGACCGTCTTCCCCTCTTAAACTTGCGATAGTAGGACGAAACTGTATCTTTACTCAAGGCTCTGCCAGGAAATGTCTGTTGTAAAGTTTCAAAACAATCCAACATTTCTAAGCCTTTAGAATAATCATAGAAAATCATAGCACGCCATGCCTACTGATGGAGCTCTGTTGTGTTTTACGTCAATCTGCCAGTGCATAGGCTCTAGAATTGTGTGATGCGAAAATAGTTTGGCACACTCAAATTTTATGCGCAACCACATGTTAAAGTGGAATATTTGGAGAAAGTAAAACAAATTTGGTGGGATGCGTGCAAATCCTGGCCCATCGTAGTGGAACAAAAACCTCAATTAACCAATGACGAAAATGATTTTAATTTTAGTCAATTACAACATCATCTGTCATAAATCGAAACAATGTTTCAGATAAACCCTACATTTTTTTTTAAACATAGAATCTGCATTTAAAATGAGGGTTCCAATTTGAAATTTCAAAGTTGCTCCCTGGCCCACCAACAAGTGGGCACAGGTCTGATATAGTTTTGCACAATTGAACAGAGCTCAAGAAATTAGACATGTATTTTTCATTTCTTGGTTGTAAGTGTGTTTCTTGAGAAATTTGACCATGTCCAGACTTTTGTAACAACCTGTCCTGTATAATATATAACCCCGTAAGTGGTAAGTGGTTTTTTTTAGCACAGATTTATGTAGATATGGGATAGAAAATGTCAGTCACTGGTTACATTGGATAAGTGGTCATTATGCTAACAGATTTCCCAAGTAATGTTTTGTGGGACCAAATTGTGGTCATTAAGTTCCATTGTTCTACTTATTATATTGTCATATCTTGTATTGGGGATATAGAGTTGGAAATCTGGTTAAAATATTTAATAAAATTTAAAAAATATATTTTAGAAAAATAAATTTGTCCTTATAATCTTTCATTTTTTTTCCATTACCGTAAAATCATGAATACAGGCTGGGTATTCAAATACACGCCGGTCTCGAATAAAAGCTGGGTGGGGTGTTAAAAATAGATTAAACACCGGGTCTTTTTCGGGTCAACGATATAAATTCCAGCGTTTTTTCTCACTTTCAGATTAATAAACATCTTTTCGTGTGTTTGCCTTCTCATTGGCCGATGCTTTCAGATTAGTTTTTTGTTACTTCATTTATTTTATTTTAATTTAAGTACCAGTACGATTTATTGCAGGGTAGTGACGGGTATATCTTATCAAATGTATCAATACAGCACGAAATACGATATGAATAATATCGTTGTTCTCTTAAAATATCAATATTTTTGTATCGATACATGGGAATAAAGTAGAACGGCGTGTATGAAATAACTCAATGTTATCATTGAACAAAACACAACATTCTTTATCCATTATAATAATAAACACTTATTGCCACATCATAAAAAAAAAACAAAAATTGATCATAATTTAAGTTTCATTGAATTATTTAAAACTAAAATTTTACATGCACGCTTATCATGTAGACGCTTATCATTTCGTTTTTCATTGTATAGCATAAGTTTCCCGCGTTTGAAAAAATCTTTATGGTGGGATGGAGGAAGTAGGGACAGATAAATACTTTAAGGCAACTTTTGTCTGTAAAGGCTTCCATTGATTTCCAAAATCTGATGGGATCCGATGTTCTGGGAATGACTGGCAAAGTTAAATTCTGTTTGAGTGGCAATCCATACTTTCTCTAAACTTTCTGCATGATGCTGCCACATGATGCGGCCTACGTCACCATAGGGACCAAATTAGGCAAACGATACAAAATTTAAAAACTTTACAAGACCAGTAAAAAAAACAAAAAAAAAAAAAAAAAATGAAGACTGACTGTTAGCCTTCCAGGGTCAAAGGGAAGTTATCAAAGCACTCGGTAGCCAGCCGATAAATTAGTTTTGCGTCGTTATAAAATGTTCATTTAACAATCCTTAGAGATTGGCACAGGAATTAGTACATAAGAGCGAGGTACACTGCAATAACTTACTACTTATTACGCAAGTTGAACGGAAGATCAGATGAATTATAATTAATAAATAATTTTATCTGCTATAATTTCTGCAAAGAACAGATGAATTATAGCTGGTTATAAATGAATTGTTTCTTTATTTTCATCATAAATAGTCTCCTTCCAGAAATGAAGATATTCTTAATCTACTGCTTTAAAATCAAATTTATTTTCGGAAATACATAAAATTAACACGAATAAGTAAATTAAATAAATGTGATAACATGCTTACTTCAAAATAGTAACTTAAAAATTAAAAAACTTGAACCGGTGAATGAACATTAAACGTTCCAATATTTTGATTATGATCAACCGGGAAAAGTCAGGGAATTTTACAAAATCGTTTTGCCTGTTACTGGGAATCCCACTCTGTTATTGGGAATAACCCTTAACGCCGGGTCTTAAATGCCAGGGGGTCCGGACCATTGAGACAAATAGATGCCCGGGCTTGTAGTCAAGAATTTACGGTACTTGATTTGTGAAGTCGATTGTTCAGTTACCATTTTTTTTTTTTTTTTTTTTTTTTTTTATTTTGAATTTTGACTTCAGATTCGGATAGAGCATCAAAAAGTAACTAAAAGTTATAATAGGCACACATGCCCTATCTGTTCAGGAATATGACTAAAATGGCAGTCAAAATTTCATTATCTTTTATTTCACTGCCATTTTGGTAATGTTCCTGAATAGATAGAACAGTGTGCCTATTATAATTTTTACTTATCGTACTTTTTGAAGTCTCTCCGAATCTGAAGTCGGAATAAAAATATTCAAAAAAAATTGGCAATACTACATATTCTTAACTTTTTTACTTTCTGTATTAGTATTTATTTAATTTATTTACATTTTTTTTTTAATATAAAATCATTCTAAAACTGATTTGTAAATAATTTTGATAGTAATAAGATCAACATTCTTCTTTTCTGGAAGGTTGTGTTAAATTATGGGATCCTCGTCAGAAGGAATTGCCTGTTGCAAAAATGGAACCATCCAATGAGGAAACAAGACGTGATTGCTGGACAGTAGCATTTGGTACATTCAAAATCTTTATTACCGTATCTTGAATGCATATCTTGTTTGTATAATGGGTTTAATATGTAGTTTAACATAGTAAGTGCCTCCAGTTACCATGAAAAAGACTTTTAGATATATTTTAAATTATGGTGCAACTGGCGTTACATTTTTATATCTTAATTAGGTCATGCTTACCATCAGAATGAACGTTGTGTCTGTGCTGGCTATGATAATGGGGATATCAAATTGTTCGATCTAAGAACAATGGCAGTAAAATGGGAAACAAATGTTAAGAATGGGGTAAAGTATAACTTCATTTATAGGGTGGTCTCAATTAAGCATCATCTTGACATTGGTACATGGTTCTCCCTATTAGTATTAGACATGTATTATCTTTTATGCTATCTCTTGTATGAGTTTTTGCATAGATGTAAACAAAAAATTCAAACTGGAAACAAATGTAAGGATACTGTAAATAGAAGAATTAATATGAATTTTTATGCCCTGGAAAAAATGAAGTCCCATTGCTACGTTTGATTCACTATTTTTGGACATTGGGAATACTAATTATTAAATAAAGAAAAATTATTACCTTTATGTTATGAATGCTTGACTTCAAGAAACAAATAATAGAGGGGGTCATAAAGAGGTTTTTCACAGAGGTTATTAGGCATGGATGCACCGGGCGGTTATAATTAAAGTTCCCAACTTCTGCACAGGCTGCAGACCACGTTATTGCATGTGACTATGATGAAACGTAGGGTGTGACAAAAATTCTGACCAGTCAAAGCCCGTCACAAACAGCCTGTCCATAAAGTAACGACCCGTTGCGATGAGCATTTTCATAACACCACTGGAGTCTATCTCGGTGAGTGGAATCAAAATGGCGGACGGAAATAGAAAATATTTTGGAGAAAGGAGATGGCAAAATACATATTGGGTAGCATTAAGAAACAAGGAATGAATACAAAAAAGAAAGATGGGTGAAGAAAATTTATGTATGTACACAATTTTAAATCGTACTAACTTAAATGATGAGCAAACTTGCTGTGATGCCATTTAGAAGCAGAATGCTTGCGACCACAATGTGAATGAACAAACAAACTGAAGCAAACGGCCACCGACCGATCGCTGATTGTACGATGTGACCTGTTGGCGATCGGTCGGACTTTTTAGACACGCCCTTAGTGTATAGGCTATGGAGAGCATGGAGAAGAGAATTCCAGTGGAAAACTTATTTGTTGCCACCAGGGGAAATTGGCTCTGCGAGATGCACAATAGGAATGCTGTTAGAGGGACTGTTTAATATGCACACCCTCTGCATCAATGACATGCTGTAAGTGCAGGATAGCGTGCTCAACAGTAGCACGAAGTGTCTCCTGTGAAATGGCCGCAACAGGACGAAAGATGTCGGCTTTCAGTTTAGGCAAGTTCTGTACACCTCCATGATAAACATGATCCGTGTCAAGTTCTCCACAGCGAGAAGTCACATGGATTAATGTCTGCCGATAGAGCAGCACATTTAACTCTGCTCTCACAGTCTGGGTCCTGTTTGCAATCCCTTCACATGCTAATATTCTACAGTGCTGTTACATTATTGCTGCTGTTCTGGTAATACAGCTTTACCAAGAGCGCACGTTCTTTCTTTCCCATTGGCATGTGATGCAGATTGGTTGTTCGCAGACTCATTGCGCTTTTGCATACAGTGCCACTTTTTCCCCTGATGGCAAACATATGCATTAATAATTTTCCGTTGGAATTCTCCTCTGCATGCTCTGCATAGCCTATACACAAAGTTTCATCATTATCGGTGCAATAACGCAGTCTGCAGCCTTTGCAGAAGGGGGGGGGGGGGACTTTAATTATAACTACCCGGTATTTCGCAGCCATTTCTGCCCAAACTACTTTGTGCTATATTCCCTCAAAAAAGTGAAAATATTCTTTGCCCAGATGCCATGAATCGCATCCAAGAGAGCTAAAGAAGACTGTCGTTCACAAATTTTCATGACAGACAACTTCAGAAACCAATATTTGCCTCGGTATAAGGGGATTTCCATTGGCCCTGTATAAAGACCAATGCTTCTGTAATTTGTACAATGTAGTTCAAATGTACACCCATGCCTAAAAAATCTCTTTCTGGAAAAGCGGCCCCTTTATTTCCATTTCTTTGAAGACCAATTATAAATATTTTCTCCCCCGACAGATGATTTTTATGTTATTACAAGTGATGCATACTTGGGATGCCCTGTAATGCATATGATTTTTGTTAAAAATGTGTTGTTGTTTTCCTAAATGAAAGTTAATATAATATGGTCTTTATTTTTCCATTTAGGTTTGTTGTGTTGAATTTGATAGGAAGGATATTCAAATGAATAAATTAGTTGTTACTTCACTGGAATCCAAATTTAAGGTGTACAACATGAAAACACAGCATCCAAAGAAAGGATTCCCACATCTGACAGAAAGAGTTGAGTTTTTAATCATTATTTCTTTATTTTTTAAAAGTAAACATGTCCTTAAAACACTCCCATCTCCTGATGGCTTAGTGGTTCGAGTCCAGGCCAGGGAATTTTCTTTATTAATTTTCCATATTACAAGGTGATATCAGAAAGTAATGCTATTTATTGTAGTAATCTTTCAAATTTTATTATTTTTATAACTTAAAGTCCATATTGTTATTTTTTATGTCCTTTTTACTAGATCAGATATTTTTCTTCAAGTTGGCTCAATTACATTCCTTGTAGCATAGGAAAGGGAGGATGTTCTTTTATTTTTAATTACCTTGTAAATTTTATGATTCTTTTTTACGTTTTTCTTTGGTATTGGGTTTTTCAAATGTTTAAAATTAAAATATTTAGATTTGATCTGCTGGGAAAAACTTTTGTTATTGTAACACCACTTATTTTTATCAAAGAAAATTACAAAACATGTAAACAATCAAGTGCAACTGAAACTACATGTCTATTTACTTTTCCACATAGGAGCCTTGACAATTTAGGCATTTATCCCAACGAATTTCGAAAATTCTGGATTTTAGGATTATGGATTTGAAGATTTTACTGTATTAATATCAAGCTATAAATAAAGGGGAAAACAAAACAATTTGAATGTGTGAGCTGTACAACAATATGAATTGAATTTGAAACTATAATCTATCCAACGAAAGTTGGAGCGCACGTATCCAGTTAAACTAGGTATTTCAATTGTTAGACATGGGTGGATTTACAGTTTCATGCACAATTTTGCCAAATGTTTGATTTTCACCGAAAGTCACCCAAATGGGTGGATTTACAGTTTCGTGCACACTTTGGCAAACGTCCATTAATTTCTCCAAATGTCACCCAAATGCTTTGATTTGCTACACATCCACTGGCAGAAATAACCTAGTTATTCAAGTTCTTGATCTTTAATATCCAAGTTATCTGTGGATGTCCATTACAAAAGATCCCAATTATAAAGAAGACCTGGTTATTTAACCTAGATAAAAAATGGTTAGGGAAAAATATCTTAGTTATTGATATCATAACCGTGATATTTTCATCTTCGTTTAAAATGGCGGCAGATTCCCTTGCTTCGCTCACAGACAAAAATTTTGCTAGGACCCTATTTTGTTGTGTGTTCAGAAATAAATAGAGCGAAAGAAATCATAAATTCATCGCCAGGCCTCTTGCATATTACGGGCCGAAGACGTTTGTCTTTGTAAACATCTATTTATCTCAGTTTTATCACTATTGAAAACATCGTAAGCTGCGACCGACGGCCACTTCGATCAAAGGCGCCATGACGTCACAAAATGGACAATATGACAAGGCTGACGTGAGAACATTAAAAGCATCGTCATAATGAACTAGTTATTTTTTTCTGCAGTGGACACCACAAAAGGTTTGAGTTTTTTTTAAAAAAAATGAATCTTTAAGTTCTAGAACTTAAATAACTAGGATATTTTTGGCAGTGGACGCACAGCAATTGCCAAAGTAGAATCAATAATGTCTTACAATTGAAATAGGAAGTTTGACTGGACATGCCCACTCAAACTTTCGTTGGACAGAGTATAATTATCGTGCAAATTGTACGCAGATAAAATCTTTTTTAACAATAAAATCTTGCAAATATTCCATGGAGCTTTAACTGTGAAGCAGAAATACAATTATTAATTTTTATGAGCAATTGGGCAATCGTGCGTCAACAAAGTGACCGTCGCATGCTCACATCAGCAATGCTTAAAAGATAACCAACAGAAAGTGACCGTATATTCATTCTTGACGAACCAATTGTTATATACCATTATCTTGATATTCTGTATGGTCACTCTTTTAGCACGTGAATTTGACCTGAAGAGGTCCACAAAAAAGCCTGAAAAGTTGATACAGCTGAGCTAAGACCTTGATGGTCATATTTCTGAAAACAGGATTTGAAAAGGTTAATTTGTTTTCAAGTTATGGTGCAAACGGCAGACGAACAGCCAGCTGGAAAAACGTACAGACCAAAGGTCCATTCTTAGCAGAAGTATATCTTTATAAGTGATGTTTTTATGCAAGTTACATTCAAGGTTTTCATTTGTTTAACAAAAGGGAATACTATAATTAATATTTTTTCTTCAGGCGCATAAATCAACAGTTTGGCTGGCACGACACTTGCCTCAAAATCGAGATGTTTTCATGACAACTGGAGGGAATGGGAGCTTATATTTATGGAAGTAGTAAGTATCATGTGCAAGTTTTTTGGGACTTTTTCTTTTTCCGTTCTTTCAAACATTATTATATTTTATAGCAATTACCCAGAGAAACAAACCACCAAAGATGCTGATGGTATAGAGATGGGAGTTATTGGAACAGTGACACCGTGTCAAAACATGATAGTAGCTCAACAGCCAATAACAGGGTTTGATTGGAACCCAGACCAACAAGGTCTTGCTGTGTGCTCTAGTTTTGACCAAGCTGTACGTGTTGTAATTGTTACCAAACTAGGTACATTATAGATGTAATCTTTTATTTTTGTAAAATACTATGCATTAAATAAATTAGTCTTTTATAAAAACTTAATTACAAAATGATTTATTCAATATTAAAAAAATACATGATTTCTAGGACTGTTGTATCTTCTCTTCGATCATCTGTTGAATTTTTTCCGACTGCAATTGTTCAAGGGTTAATAAGGAAATTCCCAACTGATCTTCCTACAAAAAAATTGTAATTCATTTCAGTATCCAGTGTCATAAAGATCTTTGAATTAACATTTGTTATAATTACCCTTGAAAATGGTTGTGCCATTTGACGGAGGAATCTTTTAGCAATCTGAATGCCCTCCTCGGTTGATAAATTACATAATGTGTCCTTTAAATGCTCCTGAATCCATCTGGGCAGCTTCCCACGCTTGTCGTTACGTGAAAACCGCTAATAAAGCAAAAAAAAAAAAAAAGTAATGCACATTATCATTTGCAAAATTAAGGTAAATTCTACACTCAAAACAATTTAAACGAAAGATGGTCTCAATAATCATTTAGCAAACATAAAATTTTCAATTCGAACCCAAATTTAATAAATTATACAATTAAAAAAAAAAAAAAAAAAAAAAAAAGACATTTCACTTTTCCCTCGAGATAGTCGCAATAACTGGAAAATGTGACGTCACAGTTAGCAATGGAGGAGTTTCGGAATCGTTTTGTCACACATTGCAACACGTGTTATTGGGTTGTCAAGGATGCGATTTTGAAAAGTGACAAGAACTATTAGCAGAATCACGGTCTTTTAATCCCCTGGTCTGTGCACACGTGCAAATTCCGTTGTTGTAGTCAACAACTAGATTGCTGTATTTAGGAAGAAGCGCTTTTAGTCCCCTCTATTGCATGAATTTGGCTAAGTCTCAAACTTAACAATATAATTTAACGATCGTACAACGTAACAAAACTGTCAGCTACTATTACGTGTCAGCAATAAATACAGCTATCCAATTGTTGACTACAACAATGGGATTTGCGCGTGTGCACAGACCAGGGGATTAAAAGACCGTGGCAGAATTAAATGGCACTGCATTGTGACATCATTTCTTCTGCGCTTAGCATATATTATCGTTGTTCTTGAAGATCATCAGAATTAGTCATGTCTAGAGTTGGACGAAAATCTAGTTTCAATGAATTTCATTTTAATTGATAACGAATTTAAAACTGCAGGATCATAGAAAAAGCATGACGTTTCAAAATGAACTGGGCACACCAAGTTGTTCACATTTGGAAACCAGTTCTCTTGCTGACAAAAGATAATCCTTTGCTTCTTAATCGATTCTGATTGTAGAAATCTATGAAATGTGAAGTTTCTATCGGATTTCTTATTTAAACACCCAAACACAGAATAATTTAAAGACTTTTTGATACCAAAGCTCTTAAAATATGTAGAATCTAAATGAGGCTAGAATCTAAAACGACTAGGCGACGAAATCCCCTTAGGTACTCGTGGCAGGAAATGGCCTCATGTTTCGCTGACTCTTTTGGGAGGACCAGAGGGACAATTTTCAATCTTCTAAGGCATATTTCTTAATAAAATATTAAGATAAATCATAAAATTTTGAATGATGTATTCTTTATTAGGACCTTAAATAGAGGTACTTATATTTTCAAAACGTGCCTCCATTTGTCTGCCTGTTCATGCTTCCGAATTTTCCACTGTTTTCACCATTCAATAACTTAGGCAAAACGACAGCCTGAGTTTGTTGGTGGAAAACATCAGTGAACTATTTCCAGTTCAAAAGGTCACAAATAACAGATGGGACCATGTTTTTCTCTATGCAATTCCACATAAAAATGGCATATACATTGATCATTCCTCTTTTGACGATTCAATAGCTAAGGTAGAGATAAGGCTTGTGAATTAAGTGAAGACACGTGATAGTCTTCTTTGATGGTCAAAGTCGGTGAAAATTGGTTCAATTATGGTACCATGCTAATATATGGCATATAATATATCAAATAAATTGTAATGCATATCATGAATGAATATAATGTAAAATTAATCATTGTCAAAATTGGTTCAATGGTACCATAATGGCTAAGATATGACATGTAATCACTTAGATCTTACATTATCTGTTGTGCATAACTAGGAGCTAGTCCATACTTAAGTAGAAATGCTTTAGCAATAGATTCTGAAGCAATAATAGCTGCTCACACAGAACGCTTCAACAATTGATGCTCATATCATTAAGTAGGAATGCTTACAAATTAAAGGATTCTTATATGATCGAATATATACAGAATTGCTACATTCTCAGTTTAAACTTTTGGAAACTTTTTATTCGTTTTGAACTACATAATTTTGTTAGAACTTCATCTTGCATTAGCAACCTCATCTAACCCTCAAAACCAAAGGAGTCTTTTCCTTTTTTGTCCTCTAATTCCTTAAAATTCGATTGGTCCTGGGCATTTTGGTTGTCTCGATTAAGGTATGATGCAAAAAAAAAAAATAATAATAAATTCCAATTTTTTTCCCATGGAGTTTACATTTAAATTACACAGGGCCTCTATGTGATGTATTCTGAAACACACACACTCTTCTTTAACAAACAGAATTCTTAAATGTAATTAAATTACTTTATCGGCAAAGATCATGATGCCATAGTCAGTCTTCCCTCGGAGGGCTCTGCCAACACACTGGGCTGCATGGCGCATTGCATCAAAGGTCAAGAAATCGTTTTCTTTTATTTGAAATTGATCTCGTAAGTATTCTAATCGTGCCTACAGAAAGAGAAATATCACTTAAAAGACATTAACTTAAAATTGCTTCTGTAAGCTAAGATGGCCCTCCCTAGTTAATTCTCTTCCTAAACTTTTTAAGATAAAGTTTCTGAAATAATTTTAGGAAATCCCAAAATTACATCTCAAAATATCTAAGAAAAATGCTATTACCTTTAGTATTCGACTCTGAGTATAAACGTACGGAATTCCAAACATGATAACAGCTCTTCCTAAGTGGTGATCTATAATGACAATTGGAATGAAGTTACTTTTATACATTCCGATCTACACCATTATTACGGTAATCAATGTTAAAAATTGAAAGATGCCAACCAAAATCAATTCCCTCCGAAACCTTTCCTCGTGCTACAGACAACAGAACTGCTCCTCGTCCATTTTCACAGGCCTGAAATTGGTGAGACTAAAATCAAAGAATCCTCCGAATTTAACACAAATGTTCACTAAAACACAAATTATACATCGCTGCCAAATTTATTATACATACCATCTAATATTTGCTTTGGGCCCCTCTAGCTGCTAGAGTTTACAAATTTCAAACAATAGTCTTCTGGTTTTTTATGTATTTTAATATGATCCTAAAACCTTAATGGCAGCATACAAATTCACCATATTCGAGGGTCAGTGATGTTGACCATGGGTGGCCCTGGTGGATTGGATTCAGATTTGGAAACCATGACGACTATGGAAGAAGAGCAAGCTCACTGGCATGCTTATTGGCCTGGTAATCTTACAAGGTTTGATATGCTGTAGTTTTCAATGCTCATCCTATCAGCTTCAGTGAGCTTAAAATTTGCTTGCAATAGGTCCATTGTTTCCTGCTATGGAAAACATATCCTGACTCTGCCATTCAATGTTTCAAGAGCAACCTCTCCACCAAGCAGTCGCCCACACAAATACGTTCATCGCCTCGGCCGCCCCTGTCTATCCAGTCCATAAAGATAATGAACAAGAGGGGGTGACACTATGCGCCCTTGGCGGAGTCCAACACCCATGATGAACAGTCTTGACTTAATGCCATTTAATCCGGACACATATCTCAGCGCTTTCGTACAGAGACATGATAGCAACCAGTAATTGCCCATCCACGCCATACTCTTGTCAGAGCTTCTCCCAAACAACTGATTACATATTTTAATGAACAATCAGGCTTCTCTGCCACATGGTCACTTTAGAGGACTAATCCATTTTCTAGGAAGGTGGTATGCCTAATAAATAGGTCATTGTACCGGGTGGGCAAGAAATAACGTGAGGTGTTCAGAGCTCGTTAGCAGGAATTCTATTATGCCAAATGCAGTACATTTTGGTGTATATACTTAGTGGAACATGCAGTTTCGATTTCTGCAAAAAAAAAAAAAATAGTACCAAAAGTCGCCATAGGGGGCACTTATTTCAAGAAAACAATGAATACCTAATTGTCAAATGAACAAATACCGTACAAACCAGCTTTAGTAACAACAATAAACAATGTTTTATTTTTAATTACAAATGTGTTTCAATATGACCACCTGTGTGCTGTTCCAATAGCTACATGCGGTACACGACATTTTCTACAGCAGCTCATAGCATATCTGCATTAATTAGTCTGATATGTAACGTTATTTGATCCTTTAAGGTTGAGAGGTCAGGAACATGTGCTAGATACACAAGGCTTTTCAAATATCCCCATAACCAAAAATCACAAGGGTTGAGATCAGGCAACCTGGGTGGCCATACCATGGGAAATGCACGACTAAATATTCTGTTTTCTGAAAAACGTTCTCGCAAGATCTGCTGCACCTGACATCCGATGTGCGGTGGCGCACCATCCTGCATAAAAATAGTAGAATCCAGACAACCCTTTTCCTGCAATCGTGGTATCACAAAATTCTCAAGCATATCGGCATACCTGGCAGAATTGACGGAACAAGTCACTGGTCCACGGGGACGGATTTCTTCAAAAAAGTACGGGCCGATGATGAAAGAAGCAGTAAAGCCGCACCATACTGTTAGTTTCGGTGAATGCATAGGGGTTGGCAGACACACTTGTGGATTTGATGCAGCCCAAATACGGCAGTTGTGGGTATTGACATCACCATTCAAATAAAAATGTGCCTCATCACTCCATAAAATTTGCCATGGCCATGCATCATCCACTTCCATACGTGCTAAAAATCTCAACGAAAAGTCAGTTCAGGTACATTCATCTCCAGAAAGCAACTGTTGAACAGATGTGAGTTTATAGGGATAAAATGTCAATATCTTATGCAATATTTTCCTCACTGTCGAATATGGGATATCTGTTTGGCGTGCTATTGCGTGTGCACTGCTGGTACCCTGCACAGTAGTCATCTCCTGTTCCACAACAGCAGTTGCAACTCTTCAATGTGTTGCTGTCTGATTCGTTTGCGTCCCCGGCCTGATTGCACTCCTAGAGTTCCGATAGATTCAAATCGTTCAATCATTTTCCGTAAGTTAGTTATGCTCATCGGTCCTCTTCGTAACGTTTTCAATTGCCAGAATTCACGAAGAGCAGCACTTGCATTGTCGCTCTTCTGATAAAACAACTTGACTAATAACGCCCGGTCAGGCAGAGTAAGCGTCATCGTCAGGCCATTCGTTCGTGAATGACGGGAAATCCTCAGCCTTGCCTTTTATTGTCATGATTGCTCAACACGGAACGCGCTTATGCAAATGTATTCATTGTTTTCTTGAAATAAGCGCCCCCTATGGCGACTTTTGGTACTTTTTTTTTTTTTGCAGATATCGAAACTGCATGTTCCACTAAGTATATACACCAAAATGTACTGCATTTGACCTAATAGAATTCCCGCTAGCGAGCTCTGAACACCCCACGTTATTTCTTGCCCACCCGGTATATTTAAAAAAAAACCTAATTCTCTATACCGTTTTTTTTTTTTTTTTTGCGAATATACCGCATGGGTTATATACTTTTTTACATTTGCTGGAGGGGAGTGTGGAGAATACAAGGCAATATACTAATATCTTGTATATACATACCTTGGATACCTTGTGGAAATACAAGGGATGCAGGGTTCCAAAATTTTTTACATAAAATTATCATTTTCAGAGGTATACAGAGGTGTAGGGTATATTCACGAAAATACGGTAAGTCTTTTAAGTGTGGATAAAACACGCTTAGGGAATTTTTTTTAGAGGTCTTCTCAATAAAAGTAACCTTAATAAGCTTTTAAATGAAAAGACAGCAAACCATATATAATACATCGTAAAAATACTCACCTTAATATAATTTAAAAGTGCTAAGCTTGTTTCAGCTGCATCCTGTGTTTCAATAAACAGTAATTTGTTTTTCTGAATACTATCAATAATACCCTGTTCATACCAAGAAGCAACGACAGTTTCCATATAGAGGTAGCTGGTGAAAAAGCACACGATGCCATCAGGGACAACCAGACTCATGTCAACAAGAAGATTGCCATAATTCCTAATCACAGCTGAAGTATAAAAATTATGTTCAATTCAAGCTCATTATAAATACCAACGTATATTTTGTTTGTGTTAAGATTAACCTATATCTTCTCTTGTTTCAAACTTAGTTGTCATGGCTACTTGATCGTTCCCTTTGCTCACAATCTTCAAAAAGTATACAAAAAATAAATTGATATTGTGTACAAAAATTTTTATTCTAATTGACTGAGATTTAACATTATACATGCATTACTCACCATGGGACAAATGCAAGGCCTGGCTAATGTCATTGTGAATGATGACATGATCACAGGATGGAAGTCTAATATCTTTGGATACATATCCAACGGTGATAATGTCTAAAAATGTTTCCATTCCAAAGAACATTAGTGCTCGTAAAAGATAAAGATACAAAATACAAAGTTGGAAGTTTCCTTTGTATAAAAGAAATCCAAAATTAGGGGACTCATTCGGCAAAGCTGCCAAATGTAATGAACGAAGCCGGACACAATGAAGGCTATACAGAGGTTGAATCAAAAGTAGTGGCCGATCACCAAGCAAACTTTTAAATGGGCACCATACAGGAACCACTCATTGCTAATCTTCAAAGTCGAGTCCATCATGCTCGACGGTCTTCATCCAACGATCAGCCAGTTGGCGGATGCCCTCTCAAAACCACTCCTCCGGTTTCTGGGCAAAAAGTCACGCATGGCGTCTTCAACGTCACTGACATTGGCAAAGCGCCGTCCACGCAAGGAAGTCTGCCATGGACCGGAAGAGATGGTAGTCGGAAGGTGCCAGGTTGGGGGTGTATGGTGGATGTGGCAGCACCTCGATTTTTTCCAGCAGTTGACGACACACATTCACCCGTTGTTGTGCTTACGTAGGCGTCAGCTCGTGGAGCACAACTCGGCAGCTCCTGTTGACCTGCCTGTTTCCCATGGCGTGTAGATGTCGACCTCACTCGATTGTGATGTCCCGATGTCTGCCGCTAGTCCATGGGTGATGCTGCCTGGGTTGGCTTCCACTTGTCGCCGTAGGGCTGCATCATCTACTCCTTTGGGTCTTCCGCTCCTTGGCGCATCTTCCAGGCCCATGTCTCCAGACGAAAAGCAGGTTAACCACCATCGTGCTGTCCATTCATTGGTCACACCCTGGCCTTCCACCCTGCAAATTTCGGCGGTTGCTGCTTGTGCACTGGTCCCCTTTTTCCAATATAGTTACGAAGGAGCTCGCATATTACCAATTTTTCTGCCATATTTTTACACTGGCTGACGGAGGTGGCACAATGTCTATGGCATTCAAATTCGTACTAACGTTTCTTCCCACTCTTTTCTCTTAATAAACTACGATATACACTTGTGATAAACTGTCTTTGCCCAGAATTCGTCAAACTCTAACCCCCCTCCTGAGTCAGCCACTACTCTTGACTCAACCTCTGTACTGTTGTTGCAAAAAAAAAAAAGGCGACATAATGTGCCCTTAAATTATGAAACAGAGTAAAATCTCTTCTATTTAGTTTTTGTTGTTCTTGTGTAGTTTTAAAATTTATATGCGAGGGGATATCAGAAAGTAACGCCATTTTTTAACGAAGGAAATGTAGTCGCTGTGTAAAAGTTAACATAGCCAAAAAAAGAAGGCCGAGTACATGCACAGACATTGCATAACCAGAAGTGTTTCTGCACATGCACGCTACGTGCTACCAGTCATTTTACAAATGGCCGCCTCTATCACATTATCTACAGTGAAAGTGTTGCAAGATGTAAGAAACCTGGTGAAATTCATGGGGAAATGGTACAAGTTTATGGTGCTGATTTTTTTGACTATTCCAATGTGTATAAATGGTGTAAAATGTTTCGGGAAGGAAGTTTTATCCTTGCCGATAAATAGCGTTCTGAGCAGTGTGCATCAGCAGTAACACCAGTCTTTATCGAGGACATTAACAACACAATCAGAGAAAACCATCGCATTTTCTTGAAAAAAAAAAAATGAAGGAAACGTTTTATATATCCGATGGATCTTCATGGTATATGGTGCACGAGAAGCTTGGATCCACAAAGTCTACTCGCATTGGATTCCAAAAAGTCTGACACCAGAACAGACCAAAAACTGAATGGTAACAGAATGGCATGCAGTCGCAACATCTGCAGCGGTACAATCGGGAAGGAAATGCATTTCTGAATGGCACTGTCACAGAAAATGAGTTTACAACTGCAAGATTATATGGAAATATCCACATTCTCCGTTATGAAATTGTTTTAAATGTAAATGATAATTTAAAATTAATTTGATAAAATAAATGCCACTTTTCTTTGTGGTTAAGTTTCATTGTAAATAGGGAAGGGGTCGGGGGTTTTTAATATTACTTTTCTTTTTTCTGTTCTCTTTTCATTGTTGGGGTTTTTCTCAATTTTATAAATAAATTGATTGCAGAAAAATATTATTTGTCAGGAAAATATTCCCCCAATGGAAATTGTATAAATATTCCCGCTACATATTGTGAAATGTTGACTAAATTACGGCGTGCTATTTGGGATAACCGACCAGAAATAGGAAACGACGTTCGACTTCTTCATGACAAGGCACGCCTGCATGTGGTTAATATCGTCCACGCAAATCTGGTCCATTTTGGTTGGGAGGTTATGGGCTATCCAGCCTGCAGTCCCTTAGTGCCCTCGGACTACCACCTCTTTGGTCCCATGAAGAGACTTTTGGGTGGTCAGAGGTTTGAGACTGACGAAAAACTCAAATCTGCCATGTGCCATTGGCTGATTCACAGCCGACAGAGCTCTATGAGTCTGGTGCAGCGTTGCGATAAATGCCTAAATTGTCAAGGTGCCATAAAGATGTGTAGTTTCAGCTGCATTTTGTTGTATATCTGTAGATTTTGTAATTTTCTTTGAAAAAAAATAAATGGCATTACTTTCTGATATCTTTTCGTATAACCTGCTAAGTTATTCATTTTATGTATTCTGTTGAAAAAAAATTTGTAAAATGTTCTATCCATAGCAATTATCCACTATGATTATATTGCCGGAAAATTATACAAGTTAAATAACTTTAAACGAATGAGAACACAAGCCAAAGTAAGCCAATTTATTTATTTTTTGGATAAATATTCAAAGAAATTCGGAGGCTAGCAATATTATGGAAACAATAAAAGTTCAATATTTTTGTCATTATTTTTTCGAAATCTTATGCAGATAGTGACCTTGCTCTTGATTTGAAGATCAAGTGTGCAAAATTTCATCAAGATTGGAATAAAAATGTAGATTTGTATAAGAAACAAACAAACACAGGAACTTTCATCTTTATACAGGGTGTCCCAACAGTACACCAATACCTATGAAAATCACCCCCATGAATGTTATTCAAAACATTACCATTATGGAGATATTAACAATTTTGTGATTTTGTCAGTAACCCCTATCTTATTCCATTAAAATGTGTGTTTTTGGGAATGTATTATTAAATTTCAGAAAATGGACGAATTGAATGCATAAAAGTTTTCGGAAATCAAAGTTAAAATAGGAAAGTTTGAGTTGTTATGAAGTTTCAGAAATTTTTGATGATGAAGGTAAACAAAATAAATCAAGAACCTACCAGTGTTGCTGACTTGATTTATTTTTAAGAGTACATGAATGGTCTTGAGGAACAATAAAAGATGGTCTTGTAAGGATTTTTACACGCCAAACCTCAGATGTTTAAATAATGGATGAAAATAAGAAAGAAAATTTCACAGCTTGGATTCGAACCAGGAACCTTCAGCTCATCAAATTATTTATTTTGTTTAGATTCCTGAAACTTCACGACAACTCAGAACTACCAATTTAACCTTGATTTCCAAAAACTTTATGCATGCAATTCATCCATTTTCTGAAATTTAATACTACGTTGCCCAAAGAATACAATTCCACAAACCAAATTCCTTCCAAAAACACATATTTTGACGGAATAAGGTACGGTTTACTGACAAAAATCAAAAAATTGTTAATATCTCCATAATGGAAACATTTTGGATAACAGGTCCTCTGTTCAGTTTTTCATTTTGAACGTGTACTGTTGGGACACCCTGTATATTTAGATGTAATAATAAATGCTTTTCAGGTGCATATCTGGGTTCGAGTCAATTGGGTATTACCAGGGAGGACATGCGCCTGATGGCGGAAGATCGCGATCGCTGGAGATCCTCCATAGGGCTGCTGCCCCCGCGCCCCTAACGGATGAGCGGATTTGAAAAGTAAGTAAGTAATCTAAATGAATTTTGATAAAGGTTTGTAACCTAATCACTGATTTCTCCTTATACAGGGTGATTAAAAAGCTATTGTGCAGTGGCTGGTTGGAGGTGGGACCCACTCACAATAGATACTGGAAATGCCTGCCACTCACGACATCGGTTAGCACGCAGTTGCATGTTGTGAAACACTCTGCTCAATATGGCTGGTGAGATTTGCTGAACTTCAGTGGTGATGTCCTCCTTCAGCTTAGGCAAAGTGTGCAGATTGTTTGGAGGCACCCCAAAGGAAGAAATCTAGAGGTGTGAGGTCTGGCGAACATCCAGGCCACATTCTCCACTAGGAACACACGCTGTTCTGTTGTCAGCACCATTTTGCTACTACCACCCTCTGTACATGTTTCCATGTACTACAGCACAGTAACTTTTGAATCACCCTGTATGTAAAAATATGAATGCCTTTCCTTCTATCTTATTTTACTTACACCTGATGTGATAATCACAGACTGGAAGCGGTCGAATACAGGTTTAATGGCAATGGAAGCATCCATGCAACTAAAATGGAATATAGGATTGAAAATAGTTGGTGTGCGATCGTCAAATGGTTCAATTATGATTGTGAAACCTGTGAAATAAGTTTTAAAACTACATGTTATTCTATTCCCATTTAATATCGACACTCTTTAATGCAATGGGTTCCTATATACTTAATGTACATGATGATTGATAAGAAGTCAAACAAACATACACACACCTTTCATATAAGTGCTAACCAATGTTGCAAAATTAACAATTAGAGTTAATGCAGAAAAATCAGAAATATCAGCTATTTCAAGAGTCTTCAACATAGAGCGTAACCGTTCAGAACAAAACCTATGGCGAAGTTAAAGGCAAATTTTTAACTCTAGGAAAACAAAAAAAGAAACTATTTTTAAACGTATTTTCAAATCTACTAAACAATATGTGCAGATAGTGAACAATAGGTGCACATGCCCACTTATTGAGAAACCCACTAATAACAGTACTCCACATACTTATTACGTGGCAGATCTAGTGACAACGAGAAGAGAGGGCTCGGCATCTTCAACATCTTTTCTATCAACATTCAATTTCAAATACTTGAAAAAAAAAAAGTTATTAAAAATATTCACCTTAATGGTTTCCGCTCTATGGCAACTTTCTGAGAAATGTCCCGCAAAAAGGAAGCCGGACTTTCCTGAACAACATGCTGTGTTCTTAAACGTATTTTCAAGTACTCTAGCAATCTTTTGAGAAAACTGATAAAATGCTCTGCATTACGTATGTTTCCAGGAACAGCCTCTGCAAATTAATTTAAACTGATTACATGAATTTCCGATGAGTAGAAGGAGGAAACCAAATCTGCTTAAATTATATATTTTGCTTAGGATAAACTTCTAAAAATCTAGATATAATAAATAACAAAATATGTTACCTTGTAGAACATCATCAGGCAGAACTGGATTAGATAGTACAATATCCGTTTCACGAGCGACATTGGCATCTCTAAGTCCTTCGACCAACCGCTGGTATTCTTTTTTTAATTTTTGAGCATCTGTATCTTTAATTCTAATTTAAAATAAACAAATTCATGCTAATATAATTTTTGAAAATTGTCTTCATACAGATTCTTGGATTTCACAATCCGATGATCAAATTTTTTTCTGAAAGTAAAACTTGTGTGAGGGAGGCAGAAAGCCTAGCACTATGCTTGTCAATGATGTTTTTTAAGCTCGATTGTTCTGTTGCCAATTTTTTTCATATTTTTCAATTTTGAACTTCAGATTTGGATAGAGCTTCAAAAAGTAAGCAACACGCCAGCAAATTCTACACATGAGACCATGTGCATTGTGGCTGAGCCGAGTTCAAAATACTGCCCCACCCGCCGTATTCACTCGACCTGGCCCTAAGGCGACGGTGAGGTCATCTTCGAAGTGAAACAGTTTCTCAACAGCCAAAAGGAGGATTTTTATAGAAGTGGCATCCAGCAAGTCGTCCATTGTTGGGAAAAATGTGTAGCCCTGGAGGTGCATATCTGGAGTAGGACCACCATGCAGCATCACCCCATCTCTCAGTCTTCCGACTGATTGTCATACTGACGCATTTCAAAATTAATGCTTTATCTAGTGAGCCATGCATTGTATTGTTTACTGTTGGTCTGGGTTTTTTTTTACCTCCCCTTTTTACATTTCTACAATAGCAATAATACCAGGCTCGGTTATTATGTTCACATTTTAAAACGGCTGCAATATCCAAAACAAAAATAAAGAAAAAAAATAAGAATTATAGTCTGTAGATGCGATCTTGAGCCCTAAGACTATTCTTGATAATTTCATCAGTCACTTGAGACCAACAAGGATCATTCAGACGACGACACCAAGATCTCCT
This sequence comes from Rhysida immarginata, assembly GCA_023313115.1. Taxonomy (NCBI): domain Eukaryota; kingdom Metazoa; phylum Arthropoda; class Chilopoda; order Scolopendromorpha; family Scolopendridae; genus Rhysida; species Rhysida immarginata. Next base: position 526,685 of record JAHWFO010072353.1, read on the forward strand.
TATTCTGACGGAGATTTTTCCCAGTCTGTGGATAATTTCCTGACCTATTGTACTGTGCATTCGGAAAATAGAATACTGAGCATAAAGAATAACTGATTGCTTAGACAGTCATGGTCAAGGTTGGTAGTTTTTTTTTGGGAGTACAGAGGGTTGCACCAGTTAAGCTCAGTCGACTTTAGGCCATTCCCATTTCTGTGGGTGAGAAGACAGTTAAACTCACCTGCGTGTTCTGTGTATGTTTGCAGTTTGAGTCTAGGAATACATAAGCAGAATTTCAATATATTCAAGAATGGCATCTAAAATTGCAGATTAATGGCAAGGATACATCATTTGACTTTCCGATGCCAAGTACAGTCAATCAATAATAGTGGAAGCATGTAAAAAAAAAAAAAAAAAAGGGGTCTGTCCATCAGCAAGTGTGTGTGGGTCGTATTATCCAACTACACAAAAATGGATTCCCACCTGAAGTCCAAGCTTCAAAAAAACTGACCCAGAAGTGAGCGCAACCCAGTTGCACCTCAGCTACCATAAAAGTGTCAAGGCAGCAAAGTCACCAAAGAAAACCCCTAAACCCAAAGGAGCATTGCCAGCCACGCAGGGACATCCAAAGGCACCGTCTGGCGCATCATCCACAACAACCTAGCATTAGAACGGCTTCATAAAGCAAGAGGACACGAACTTGAGAGAAGGCACATCAGGGAGAGGTTCTCCAATGCCTTTTAGTCCCTTTTATTTTATTTTATTTGAGTCACCAAACGTGTCATATCCTTTAGTGCTGTCCCTGTGAAGTCGCTGGATGCCTCACCAATGGATTTCTGCAGCATTGGTCTCTTAAAACGAGGTCTTGATTCCCGGTGCCCCACCACTGTTGAAGGCCTTTGGAAAGTGTGTCAAAAGGTGTGTGCTAACATTCTACGTCCGGTGCTGCGCAGTAGCCTTCTGCAATGGAAACTGTGATGCAGGGCGATAGTCTATAACCGGGGCCATCACATAGACACATAGAGAACAATAGATGGTGGAGGAAGGGATTTTCATTGTAAAAATGACACCCAAATTCGACCGAGCTTAACTGGGGCAACTCTCTGTATATCCTTTTTTTAGTCTTTTTTCTTGCTGTTTTGCTGTCATTTTAAGAGTTTTCGTATTTAATCGTTTATTTTTCGTTTGTATTAATTTATTACAACCTGTATATTTATTTATTAACCTTTATATTGATATTACATGTATATAAAAAGAAATATAATATCTACTGTCGCAACTTCCCTGGAGTTCCTTTACAAAAGTCGCAACTTCAGAAATTCAGGAGATGCTTTCTCCTTTTCAAAAAACTTCCTCACTTTGTGTAAGATTTTCCGCGATCAGTGATGAACGACCACACCTGAAAGACGTAATCAATGATGCGTCCAGGTGTCATCAGAAAAACAGGTCGAAACAGGGGCTCAAGATCTGACCTGCAGAAAATAACACACAGACAAAACTCACTGTTGAATTGTTCGTTCCAGTAAACTGATGCTGTTTTGACATTTTTCAAGTGATCGTCTTGATATATTAACACTCATGGAATCTATACAGACATTATCTGGAAAAAAAAAAAAGGCATACAAAATCAGCAATAAATTCTCTTTCCAAATGAGAAAAAGAATGCAATAAAATAAACTTTACCAATATTGTGTGCTTCATCAAATACTACTACAGAACTTTTTGCAAGTTCTTTAGATACAAGATCAGCTATTTTTGGATCCAATAAATAATGATAGCTGTACACAACAACATTGGCATGAAGAATCTTCAATTAGGAAAAAAACAAACTTAATAATAAATATAGTTCAGAATTTCTAGGAGACAAATTGAATGGTATACAATTATTTTATTTAAAAAAAAACAATAAAAAAAGCAACAGGCTAAACTCTTTAAGTTAGTTACCAGTGAAAATACCGTAATACTCGGTATACAAGATGCATATTATGCAAAATAAAAGTTAAAAACCATTACTGCGTACTATAAAAATTTGCATATTAGTTTACCGTTTATAAAACCAGGGAAAATATGATGGGGGGGGGGGGGTTCAAACAAAGTTGTCTCTAAAATTTAATATATATTCCAGCAAATTTATTTGTTTTTTCCTCAATTTCCTAAAATTATATACGAGGGTAGCCCAGAAAGTAATGCACCACAATTTTTTTCTCCTTCCCAACAATGGTACGAATGCGAAACTTGATATGCATTCTTTGAAGTTTTCAGAGTGCATATGCAACGTTTCCTTTTCTTCCAACAGATAGAGTACGTGCAGCAATGGAACAATATGGCATCTGTAAATGACGTACGTTACAAGCAGCGTGTCATCATTGAATTTCTCACTGCGAAGCAAGAAATGGTTGGAAACATTCACAAATGTTTATGTGCAGTTTGTGGAGTATCAGCAATCGACAGAAGTATAATTATTCGCTGAGCACAGAGGGTGAGGCCATCAGAAAGCGGTTCGGCGGAGCTCCAAGATTTGCCGCAGTCAGGGTGGCCATCCTCGGCTGTCACATCTGACAAGATGCTGCCTGCTGATGCACTCATTCGTCAAGATCGACGCAGAACGTCTCCGCAGTTGGCACTGGAACTGTCAATCAGCAAAGGAAGTGTGGGTGAAATCATCTGTGCTCTTGATTACACAAAAACAAGTTCCTGATGGGTTCCGCGTTGTCTTACGGAGGAAACAAAGCTCTGAGAAAAAGCATTTCTTCCGAGTTGCTGCAACATTTTGAAGCTGAGGGGGAAGCCTTCTTGTCTTGGATTGTGACAGCTGATGAAGACATTTTGAGCCCGTAACAAAACGTCAATCGATGGAATGGCGTCATCTGCACTCTCCACAGAAGAAAAAATTCAAAGCAACTGCTCTGATGGTAAGGTGATGATCACTGTTTTGGGACTGTGATGGTGTCATATTCATTGATGTGATGCCGAGAGGCAGCACCATTAATTCTGAGGCTTATGCGAACACATAAACTCGAGAAGCGCTTCCAGCAACTTGGACCCCATAACAACCCAGCTGTTTGTTTCAATACGATAACGCTCACCCACACGCAAGTTTGAGGACATCGGACCACATCACGAAACAGGGTTGGACAGTGCTACTCCATCCACCCTATAGCCCTGACCTAGCACCCTCAGACTTTCACTTGTTGAGCCACTGAAGAATGCCATTCGTGGAAGACATTTTGAGGATGACGAAGAGGGGATTCGCACAATGAATACATGGCTGCGTGAACAGTACAAGGATGGTACCGACAAGGCATACACATCCTTGTGTCTCACTGGAGGAAGGTCATAGAACGGGACAGAGATTATGTGGAAAAATAGGGAATGTAGAAGAAACATCATTCAAATCTCTTCAAATGTAGAGCTCTTCAAATCATTTCTTAGGTTTATTTGGTTAGGTCAATTAGGTTATGTTATTTTAGGTTAAGTTATGTTAAGTCTAGTTAAGTTAGGTGAAATTTTGTTAGGTTAAGTCAATAAAACTAATTTCACTTTCCTAACGAACAAAAAATAAGCAAAAACTGTGGAATGGAACAACCAAAAAGGGGAAACCTCTAATGTACAAGGAGATGAGAACGCCATTTTATCTTCAGTCAGGTGAAGTCGGCTACATGCTGGAGTGGATAGATTTACCTGGTTTTCTAGTGTATATTAATATCATACACAACTTCGTTTGAATCCCCTCCCCCTATTGTACTTTTCCTGGATTTATTATCGGATTATTATATGCAATTTTTCATAATACACAGTAATGATTTTTAATTATTATTTTCATAATACCGACATTATATACTGAAAATTACTGTATTTTGACCGTTTGAGAGGAGGGTTAATTTCATTGTAGACCATTCGACATCATACACAGTAATGTAGATAAAAAAAAAGTTGAAAACAAAAACTTTATTGCTAGTCTCACCGTATAACGTGCCATGAAATAAGGACACCACTCCTTTCCTTTGCAATAAGTTTTCAAATCATCCTAATATTAGAAGAAAACCTTAAATCACTTTTCATGCTATGTTAAATCTCTTTTATACATAATCAAACTGGCCTTCAATGTTTTATTCATACAAGATCATAAACTCCTGGAGGAAGTGGAAATTCTCTGCCATGGACATCAAAGCCCTACAAATACCAGTAAAAGATTTTTTAAAATAAAAACTTCTTTGAAGCTGAAATATTTCAACTGGTATGATGGGGATTTTTTATGTTCTGAATGCATACCTCATAAAAATCACATATAGGAACACTACGGTCAGCCTTATGTCTCGCTCGAATATGACTCGCTGTTAAACTATGACAACGACCATCAACAATTTTCCCATCTTTTTCTCGACTAACCTGAAAGTGAAATGTCAAAAAATCATTCCGTTTGATTGTTAATAAAAGGTTCCTATAAAATTCAACATTTTATACGCTCTACCTGTGGATGAATACATAAATTTTTTCGAGAAGACAGAACTAAACCTAAAAATTTTTGTTGCTCTAAAGTCTCTTCTTCGTAAAATAAAATAAGCTTTTTCAACTCTTCGACCACCTATGAAATGCAAATGATGGAAAACAAAAGCATTTTTAAATTTATTTATTTATCAAAGCAATTCAAAAAAATTACGATTCTACCTTTTCAATTTCAGGGATAGTCCGGGAGCAATAAATAAGTTTACTTAAAACTGCGGGATACGTCTAACAAAAAAATTAGAATAAATAATATCATTTTACCTATTAAATGCCTAAATGATTTATAAAGGTCAACCATCACTAATCTGATCACTAGTAATTTAGTTCCACTACCTATTAGGCGATATTTTCTGTAATTCAAATCTGATTTTGAATTTTTGCGGAACTGTTTAAAAAAAGATTAAAATTGTGCAATAGAGGAACCAACATTTGGAACTACATTGATATGTAATTTTCCCTTCAAGGGAAGTGCAGACGTCATCTCAAACTTGGTTGGTTGGTTGGTTGGTTGGATTATTAGAATTTTTGACGTCAAACTAAGGTCATTTTGCGCCTTTTATGTAAGTTATATCTGTATGCAGCCCGGGAGAAACACAAACATTCGTGCCCTTGGCAGATTCGAATCCACGACCAGATGGACTTGAGAACTAGAAAGCCTACGCCCTAGCCCTCTTGGCCACCTGGCCGGAACTCAAACTTGGTAGGCATGGGCTACACAAAAGGTCGATTACACATGCACAGATGCAGCTGGCACCAACAACAGGAACAGATGTTTTGATTCCCCAATTATTGATCAATGTCAAACTTGCTCAAACTTATCAATTATGAGGTGCACCATTTGCTGCTTTACATACTGCTTTTCTCACTGTTTCTATTCTTCATAACTACAGATGTGAGCTAATGGAGTTTTAACATCGTATGTGCTAATCTAACCACAGGTGATCCATCAAGTTCACTAACCCAAAACTCTATGGGCCCCAGCAATGCAAATTAGTGATGATCTACATGTAGCAGCGAAATAAAATTTTCTTTACCTTTTGATATGCAACAATCAAGGAAAGAAGGGAAATTGTCTTTCCAGTTCCAGAAGGCATTTCCAACAACCCATGACCCTGTGAAACATTTACAATTTATACAGTAAATCAGTGTTTACAATGGCAAAATGCTTATGTATTCTCAAAATACTTATCCCTTACTTTTGCATCCAGGCATCGTTTCAATTCCAGCATATATGAATACTGCTCTGGATATATATAGTCATAAGGAAAATAAACAAGTAGTCCGTCAACATTAACCCTATTTTAACATTTAAAAAAAAAACAAAAACAATATTAATTATAAAATCTATGCTATGAATGATCAGTATTAAATTCAAAATTACAAGTACATTTGACTTTATTTAGTGTAAATTACGCTAATAAATATCAAATGGGCGCAATTTTGAAATTTGTAAGCGCCCGGGAAGACGCTAAATTTACATCGCGGATTTCTTGTCTGGTCGAGTTAGATTGTAAAATTCCCTATGCTTGGTGCGATTTTTAATAGTTAATTGGCTAAGACGTAACATGTGATCACCGACATCATAACCAAGTTTTTTTGTTATAAAAGTAGAGTGAAAGTAGCTATTCCTGATAGCAAGGCTTGTAAGAGGCGTAGAGTAATGACGGACTTTTTAGTCAAGGAAAACTTTCATCCGATTCACCTCCGGTTACTAGTAATAATTCAACAGGCATTGAAAGAGTAGAAGAAAATATTAGTAATGAATGTGATTTTTTTTGAATGAGTATGCTAAATAAATAAGAGGGGACCCAATAACTGAAATACATGGGGTTTGGGGGACTCGATAATTATTCTCCCTAAAGCAAACCCTGATTTAGAAAACAATCTTTTATTTATACTCAATTGAAATAATAGGCCAAAAAGAATGAAGGCATAGTCTTTGAAATGCGTATCTCAAAAGGAGACTCCAAGTACTCAGACTCGCAGATTTTCATTAAAAAAAAAAAAATTCATTTACATTTGTGCGGTCAGATTTTCTTGCATATTGTACAGGAGATCTAGGACAATATTTTACATTTCAGTGGATATAGATCTCAACTCAAAGATACTGAGGTGCTGAAGCCAAGAATGGGTGGGATATGGTTTAAATGTAAACCATGCAAATAGTATGTGCTCTCAGAGACCACACCACGTTAATTAAAACTTAACATATGATGCTGCATCTATTATTTTCCTGCAGCCATCAGGTTTTTTTTTTCAGTTGTCCCCGTAAAAACAATGAATCAAGGTTCGACTGTACTTAAGAAAACTACCAGGGATAGGAGGGGGGGGGGGGATTGGATGTCTTCCCTTCATCCCATCCCTGATACAACTTTTCTAATAGATTAGGTCAGGTTAGATTAGGTTAGCTCAGCTCAAACATGGTTGTTTGAAGTTAATGATTGGTTAACTCCATCTCGAAAGGCTATTACTGTCGAAGTCTACCACCAGATACCACTGATTGACAAAACAGTGTATGGCTAATATATTTTGAAGTTAGTAGGGCTAACGATAGATGCTATTTTTTGATAATTCATTTTGATAATAAAAGTAATTGAAAACACTCATCAAATCATGTAAATCAAATGTTCCAATCTTTTGCTTCCTTGTTGATACGATTTCAACAAAGATAATACAAAATTAATCTACCCAATCAGGAAGATTGAGAATTTTAATGATTTTGAGGATGTTTCAGTTTCTGCAATAGCAACTTTGTTGGATCCAAGAAACAAGAAAACGTTTAAGAGATGCTTCTGTGTGCTTTAGAGCTTTATATGAAATAAATAAACAGATCAATGTATATAAGAAAACAAAACAAAGAATTGAACATTTATATGTAAGAACTGAAGTTTTAAGTTCTGCATCTTCATCTGATGGAGACTTTAAGATAAACTTATGGGGATACCACAAAGCGTTAAAATCATATCAGATGCAGGAGAACGATATCAATGCATGATGTAGAATTAAGATTGTATGAGTTCATTAGCAACTGCAGTTCATTCAAACCAATCCAATCTAAGCGTGGAAAAGATTACAGTTCGTTTATCTGACTTCATTTAAGGTTGCTACAAAATATTTGTCAGTACCACCCTGAGCAGTAAATTTGATATATTCATTGCACAGACCAATAAATAGCACAGACATGAAAATGACACACTATTCTAAAGACCTATCACACAAGACCATTTATGATACCTTTCGTTTCTTATTTATCACACAGCGTTATAGGAGGATGTGAAAGAAACAAGTGGTGTGTCTTACAAAGATTGTTCTCCTTGGCTGGTACTAAAAAATTTGTAAAAGCTTTCAAGAAATATTTATTTCTTATTTCTTTGTGTCAAGTGTGTGTATTTGTATTTATTTTCTTATTTTTAGTAGGTTTTTAAAAAATATTTAGTAAGTAAAAAATTATCGATAACTATTGATATGTCTGGAAAATTTTACGATATCATATACCAGCAAAACAAAATCATTGATATATCGACATATCGATAGTTATTGTATCACGGCACTTCCCTGGCGGGAAATGAACTACTTTGACGTCAAAGCCATTTGGTAAGAGCATTTTCTCAAATCATGTTTTAAACAATGGACAACAATGGAATTGACCAATCTTCTACAGGGTCGAGTCACTGAATTATGACCGCCACGTAGATTTATGTAAATACAGTTGTGCCCACTACAGGGGGAGGGTGGATAAACCTGCCTGTTGGAAGACATATAAAGGTGGTTTCAGAGGAACAGTTTGTACAGCAATAGTCACCATCATGGGTAAAGCACGCGACCTTAACAGATCTTGAAAAAGGTATGATCATTGGGTACCATCCAAAAGGCGACAGCATTTCGGAAACCGCAGATTTCGTGAACTGTTTGCATAATGCCATAGTGAAGGTGTACTATGAATGGAAGAATGGACAAGATCTGCATTCTAGGCGTGCAAACTGTAGGGGACTACGGGCCGTTAATGAACGAGGTGAGTGGCGCTTGCGATGGCTGGTTAAGAGTGATCGACGCGCTATCATCGATACATTGACAGTCCAAATGAACAAGGAATGCAGCAAGGTATCAAGAACAGTGCAATTCACATTGTTGCATCTTGCCTCTGCAGCAGACCTCTGGTTCCAGCACCCATGTTGACAGGTGTGCATCGCTAGAAACGATGTGCGTTTGCATTGCAGTACAAACATTGGACCCTAGACCAGTGGAAAAAGATTGCATTTTCCGATGAGTCGCATTTTCTACTGCATTGTATCTATCCACACTGGAAGTCATCTGAAAACAAACTACCCGAAACCGTTGTTGGTATACTTATCCATCGTTGCCGACCAGGTGCATCCCTACATGGCAACTGTGTATCCTGCAAATGATGGCATCTTTCAACAGGATAATGCTGCATGCCACGTGGCCAAAATTTGCTATGCATGGTTTGAGGAGCATGAGGATGAGTTCCTCTTACTATCCTGGCTTCCAACTTCCCAGATCTTAATACTTGCAAGAATATGTGGGAATATCTGCATCGACACATCAGGCAGTGAGACCCTCCACTCCGGAATCTTCATGAGTTACGTGATGCTCTGCTGTTCGCATGGGCAGATTCTAGTTGCCACTTTCCAAGCACTCCCCGTCACCTAGCTGCTGCTTTGGCTGCAAAAGGAGTCTATTCGGATTATTAGGTAGGTGGTCATAATTCAGTGACTATAATAACCATGGCTCAACTATTACATTAAGATTAATCTCCAAGCATTATAATTCAAGGTTAATGTTGTCACTTAAGAAATCAAAACCCTCAATAAAAATATTTTTATTTTTTTTTAATATAGAAAAAGGCTGTTTGTTTTTAGGAATAACTGTCATTTGGAAAAGGATGCTTAATCATTTAAAACGAATTTTATTTTACATTCATAACATAACAACAACAATCATCATCAAGGTATATTAAAGTGAAGAAGTTGACTTTACTTCATTTCTTTTCTCTGACGATGAAGCTATTCCATAAATAAAAGCGGCTGCAGTGAGGTGATTAAGTTATTCTTTCCGATCCATGATTAAGTACGCATCAAGAAATCGCTAACTCCATTATCTCAAAAACAACAAACTGTCGATGATCCAACATGCCGTAAACACATGGTGCTCTCGTAATTCGTCAATGGCCACTTGCAACTTTTTTTTTGATTTGGCGCTACTGTCATCACCTTCTAAACTACTGTACGCAAGGTTTGATACGCTTAATCAGAGACGCTTACAGTATAAGTGATTATGTGGACTGTAATCGTCTCTGATCTAAATCATATCCTGATGAAATGAAACTGAAATCGTATATAAACCAGCGCTCAAGCGGTAAAATTTATAAGCTTAGAACAGAAACGGAAGAAGCACAACAAAAGAAAATATAAACAAAAATCGAACGAACATAAAGATAAGGAAATAAAATTTGAAGAGTGAAATTAAACAAGGAGTGATGTGCCACGTAGAATAAGCTCATTGAAACATAAATATATGAAGTAAACGTAGATTCTGTTATCTGCAATAGTAAACATAATAATAAATCAATTGTATTAATTAACAACATCATCATGGGAGAATGGGTGCCGTGTGTATTTGTTCTCTCCCCCATTGATTTTAGTTTGAAATCTTTCAACCCGCTCCACGTTTTGTCCATCAAAGAAAACTATTACCACGCAAATGTTTTGGACACTACTATTGCAGTTATCACAAATTTTAGCGTACCCCCGCAGTCGTCTGCTCTCAATCTCTACGTCACCATACAATGGATCAACGAAGTAAATGAAAAGGATAAAGAATTTTGGAATGAGATCAAAAATTCAGAAAAGTACGGGGTCGTTTTTTGTGCCTCGCAGTTATTTCTCGACCATTACGAGGTGGACGTTACGAAACCATTTTTTATGAAAGAAATAAAACCATTCCCTTTAGAACGGGTCACTTTAGGGACGTCGTGCGACAAGACATTTTTTTTGTGCAAACAAGAACAGTGGAACACAGAAATGACGATAGGTGCTTGCCACGAAAAGTTGCTGTGTCGACAAGGCGATATCTTTTTATGGAGGAAATCCCAGAAATCAGTCTGCAAGTTATCGCAAGATAATTTCGACGAATGGGACAAGTTTTCGGTGTTGGAGTGTAAAAACCTGTTACAAGGAATCATAACTGTTAAGACGGTCATTGTAATAGTTTTAATCGGAGCAGATGATACATCTGATAAAGACTACAAGAAATATATACAAGAGAATCCGCAGGAAGAAGTTCATCCTTTGGTGAAACATTGGGAACTGATGAGATACACTAGTAATTTACTCCTTCCGCACAGTTTAAGCAAAAGATCTTTAAACCCGGTTCTTCTGATCATGTCATCAGCTTTTCTTCTTATGAACTCGAAGAGTGCTACGTTAAACGTTAACATTATGCCAGTATTGCCTTTTACAAATAAATGTGGAAACATAGATCCGTTAAATACCATCATAATTCAGCGCTCTTTAGGCAAAAAACTAAACTTAGCAGAAAAAGACTGGATAAAGATTATGCTTAAAAAGGAAGGTGCTGAATTTAATATGCCGATCGATAGCGTCACGGATATAAAGCATTCAAAGCTTCGTTGTGCACAGGTCGAGTTTAATGACTTTACTTCGGATGTCGATCAGGTTATGCAAGAACAACTCGACACCGTATACATGTCACCTTTGTTGTGGTTTAATTTAAATGACCATCCTTCACCTTTTTTGCAGGAAAACGCTAAAGTAGTACTGCAGGTTTGAATTATTTTATTTTTATGGTTGTGTAAGCAAGAGGATAGATAATATATGAGGGGCGGTCAAAAAGTCATTACTGTCAACATTTAAAGAACGATCACTTTTGAAAATACATGGTACCACTGGGAAGCGACATCCTTCGAGTGATGGAGGATACAAAGTAGCATTTGGTGCAGTAACGCTAATTGCTGCAAGAATGTCAAAGCAACATGGTGCAAGCTGTGATAAGGTTCCTGCATTTGAAGGGGAACAAAGCTTTTGTCCATAGTGATAAGCCGCTCGAAGAAATCATCTGGGTCAGCCTGACATGGTCTCAAAAATTCGGAAACTGCAGGAACCTTTTCACGGCTTGCACCTCCAATTTACTGCACCATATATCACTTTGTATCCTCCGGCACTCGAGAGATGTTGTTTTTCCAGTAGCTCTACATATTTTCAAAAGCAATCTTTCTTTCATCATATTGATTGTAAGGACTTTATGACCACCCGTCGTAAATTACTTTGCAAGGTCTCAAGCCAGTTAAAAACTTCATTACGATATTTGCAAAGACGGTCGGTCTGTTGCCAATTTTTGAATATTTTTGATTTTAACTCTCAGATTCAGATAGAACATCAGATAGTAAGTAGAAGTTATATAGGCACGTATGTCCTGTCTGTTCCAGGGCTTGAAATTCAGGGCGGGATGGCGGGATTCTCGCCCAAAATTTTAAAATCGCTCCCAAAAAAATTTTCAGGAGGGGAGTTTCCCACCCATGACATTTAATAATATTAAAAGTTTTTATGGTTTTTTATTAATATTTTTTTCTCTGTATCTTACAATATACGTTTTCTCAATATAAGTTTAGACAGTCACACTTTTCCGTCCGTAAATCATTAGATTACGGGTTTAACTTGTCATCAATCAGTATTGTTGAATATTTTCATAGAGATTTAACTTTTGAACCAATGGAATTTCCTAATTCCAATCGTCATCATCACGGTATCGTCCAGAGAAAAGTAATAAAGTAATAGGAATTTATCGGGTAGCTCATAGATTAGCATTATGTTTAGATGCTTCAAAATCATGTCCAGAGATTGCTAAATACCAAGACACACTAAAATCCATTTTCATATATTTTAGTAGTATTATATTTTTTGTTTATTGAAATATAAGAATTTATTACATTTATTTTTTGACTGAGTTTTTGGTATTTTATTATTCTTAACATATTTATATACAAAACGTAAAATATGTTGAAAAATCACTTGCATAACACGTAACTTATTGGCTCCCTCCCAAAGAGTTTAACTCCCCTCCATTTACAAACATAGGAGGGGATGCTCCCCTCCATGAAAAATTTGAATTTCAAGCCCTGCTGTTCGGAAACATGGCTAAATTGGCGGCCTAAGAATAGATAACCAAACATCGAACGCCATTTTAGTCTGTTATTTGTTATCCAATCATCTGATTTTTTTCTGCTTTCATCCAGTTAGTGTATTTCTACCTTATGATGTATCCAATCTCTTCTTTCGCTGTATTCTTATTCAATCAACATTTACATACAGGGCGAGTATAAAAAGTATCGGAAAAATAGATTTATTTCAGATATTGATACAAAATCTTGAAATTCTTCAAAGTACATTCCTTGAGCATCGACAGACTTTTGCCAGCAGCTTTTCCACGACTCGAAGGCTCTCTGGTAGGCAGATTCCGGAAGATCCTTAAGGGTAAGTGTGCAAGCTTCTTTGATGGCACGTAGGGTCCCATATTGGTGTCCTTTAAGGGAGGATTTCACTTTTGGGAATAGGAAAAAGTCTGCTGGGGCCAAGTCGGGACTATAAGAGGTTGGGGATTTGGCGAGACGTCGTTTTGCGTCGGGTAGTTGGCCACCTTGAGCATGTGTGGCAGGATGGAGTGTCATGATGCAATTTCCAATTTCTGGCGATGGCTGGCCTCACCCGGTTAACTGATGGTCTGAATTCAGCACTTCATGCACACATTGCAAGTTGTCGTTGGTTCTTGACGTCGATGGCCGTCCTGCACTGGGCTCGTCCTCCCCAACTTCTCGACCATCTTTGAAGAGCTTGTGCCACTTAAAAAGTGCAGTTTGTGACGTGCTTTCATCCTTGAACACTCTGTACCCGAATCATGCCCAACATCTCTGTACCCGATTTCCCCAGTCCAACACAAAATTTGATGGCATACTGCTGTTCAGTTGTTCACTTGGCATGTTTTGAAGCTCAGACCCCACACCACTGAACAAGCTCGATGCAAGCGCATTGTGAACTACATTTATATCAGGAAAAAAAAATTCCCGGTACTTTTTATACAAACCCTGTATGCGGTTTATTTGGTTTCTACCTTTATCCAGTCATCATAATTTATCATTGTACCCAGACTATATTACTCGTTGTCCTGCCAGTCGTTGTACGTATTTTATTCAATCAAATTACTCTGGGGCGTCTGGCCATTTTCTTCTTGTGGGGGAGGGGGTCCCCAAGCATCAGAATTAGATGGCAAGATGGTCAATTTTTGGGGAGGAGTGGTATGGCCATGTTGTATTGTAAAATCTCTACCAATTTCATTGATAGAAACAATACTAAGAACTCCTAATTTATTGACATTGAAACTAACTGCCGTGGAGCACATGGACTTGAGAATAAACCTTCAACAGTCTCGTCCAGGGAGATCTATGCATTTTAATTATGAGACTGTAGAATTGAAAATGCTTAATGGACTTGTTCATGTTCAAAATTCTAATTAAATTGAATTTTAGATTTTAGAGACCAATCCAAAGAAAAAAAGTGAACTAATTCAGCAACCGCAATTTGCCAAAGAGGTGATGCTTGCCCTGGTTCAGGCCCCTCAGTATGATACCACTGAATATTTTGATAATTTGCTTAAAGCATATTTCAGTATTGAAAGGTAAATAATTTTTTAAAGAATTTTATTAAAAATCTTAAATTTTTTATTTAATCCACATAAGGCATAAACATTACAGGTACGTGCAAGTGGATGATATCATATGTGCAGGGTCAACAGGTAAAAATTATTTCCTTGGAAAATTTTAATTTATTGCAATTTTTTATTGGCCATAAAATGTCATAATATTTGAAAAGTTACTTATAAAATATGATGTGACGTGACGTTGGATTCCAATATACAGGGGTTGGACAAAGTAATATGAACACTGAAGTAAATACAATATCGTATAGTCCCACCTCTACTTTTGAATGCCACCTAGGGGGCGAGAATGTACACACATCAGTCTATTGATAGCACTGATAGCGTGTGGTTGCTAAATATATTGCGGCATTGAAACTTGGTTATGGCTGACCTCTCGGAATTCGAAAGAGACATGATTGTTGAGGCCCGTCTTGCCAGAGTTTCAGTAACAAAAACGGCCACCTTTGCTGGAGTCGGGAGAAGTACTGTAACGACTGTTATGACAGCCTGTAAGAAACTGGGAAAGACATCATCTGCCATGCACAACAGTGACCAAAAGTCGAAGCTCACTGATAGAAATAGAAGGGTTTTGAAAGGATTGTGGCCAGAAAGTACAAGACAACAGTATCTGAGATGAACACACATCTACAGGAAGCTGTTCAACAAAAGTATCCTGCGTGAACTGCATGCAGCAAACATAGACAGCAGAGCAGCTATTCCAAGACCATTGGTGACACCTGCACAAAAGTGAAACAAAGAGAATGGTGTCGTGAGCATAGAAATTGGACACAACAACAATGGGAGAATGTCATGATGACATCTGGTCAGATGAATAGTCGTTCACATTATCCCACGCATAATGTTGACTGGCTCTTTCATGCTGGCAAGCATGGATGGGGATTAGTGATGCTCTGGGGGGGTGTGGGTGGGAGTTTTTGCCATGGTCTCTGCCTACTTGTTATCAGGATTAAATCGGTATTCTGCTGACCATCTTCATCCAATGCTGCAAACTGTATTCCCTGATGAACAACCTATGTTCCAAGATGATAATACTCTTATTCATACTGCTTGAATTGCCCAAGACTGGTTTAATGAACAATACAGAGGGTTGATTCAGATAAAATGAGACGACTTTGCAGTTCTGTTACAATGGTGTAATAACATGGCGCCACCATCGGTTGTGTTCGATGTGAGAGCCACGTTGTTGGACTATCGCTCGGCACCGTAATTTCCACTGAAGTAGGCTGAGTTTGAGGGACTCCATGGGAAGTTCGTTCCACACCTGCTGACACACTTTCCATAGCCCATCAACGGTTCTTGGTCGGCGACTTCTGAGCCGTCGTTTCAGGAGACCAAAACCACAGAAATCCATCGGTGATGCGTCAGGAGATTTTACAAGCACATGAGAGAAGGGAATAACTCGTATGCCCGTCTCCTGCTCCATCTTCCTGTAGTAAGCCATAGATGACTTGGCAGTGTTCAGTTGTGTTCAGTCACTCAGTTGTGTGACCGTGCGGTTTATGACGTCGCTCCAGCCCAAGATTGTCCTGAATTATTATGGAGACTGTTGACTGTGAAATACCTTTCCTTTGGGCTAGACTTCTCTGTGTGGGGGGATTTTCTTTCAGCACTTCAGACCGGATTTCTCGCACCACCTGAGCTGGGCGTGTTGGCTGGGGCTTGTTTCTGGTCTGCTTCTCTGCTCGTCCACGCTCATTAGATGGTCGCAATTTGTTCTTTTTGATTATTCTACCCACAGTACCTTTGGATGCCACAATACCATTTCGTTTGCATAATTCCACAGTGCACGAAAGACTGAAGTTAGCGTCGGAAAGGCCAAACATATACCCTTCCCAAAAAGCTGTGATTTTGGAAGTCATGTTTCAGCATGAAATGTCCCAAATAACAGCAACAAGTGTATACAAAGCTAATCTCCATGGATAATGGACGAGTCATGCAAATCACATTCCGTCAAGGTCATACGCGGCGTTTAAAGTCGTCTCATTTTATCTGAATCAACCCTCTGTATGATAAAGTATAACTTCTTGACTGGCCCCTCAGTCCTCTGATCTTAATATCTTAGAACCTTTGTGGGAGATTTTGGAGGCCAAGTTGCACAGTAGGTTTTTACCTCCAAAGGCACTTTCTGAATTAGTGACCTTTTTTTTGCAGGAGTGGCTATGTATCCCTGTTGACTGTTGTGCAAGTCTTGTATTTGTCCATCCAATGTCGGATTCAAGCTGTAATTAATATAAAAAGAGGGCCATTGCCCTATTAATAAATATTTTGTCTCATTTCACAGGTGTTTATACTATTTTGTCCGACCCTTGTATATATCGGACTGTCGAATTTAATGTGTGCTTTTAGGGGCCGGATTCAAAGGTCTTAGTTTAATTTCATTTTTAAGAATAGTCCCTGGTTTTAACAGTTCTTTGCAACACTAGTAACTGTCATGACTGAAGTAATCTTTCCAACTGGATTTGCCCTTTATCCCTGGCATTTTAGGGCAAATGAAGAGGTTTACTTGCTTCTTGTTGTAAGGCCTCATTAAATACTTTCATTTGAAATGGGACCTGTGTTGTCTTGTCTTTTTTTTGACAATTGCCACTTATTGTTGGAAGCCTATGCACGTTTCCCTGCCAGGTTTGTCCTGATATTTTAATTTAACAATATCAACTTGAGGAGCTTGACAAGTGAGCAGCAGTAGAGCATGTTGCGATGCAATCCAACCAAGCTGCTTTATTTGGTTCTCTTGTCAGTGGTGCATTGTACTAGTCTAAAACAGTTATAAAGTAATGTATCATATAATGTATAGAATCATGTATTAAATAGGATAGACAAGTTCTTAAACAATTAAACAAATTTTAAAGTTTATTAATGAGTCCTTGTTATTATATTATTTTAGAGGAACCTTATTATGTTTTAACTTCAAATGAGCAAAGAAGATTGGATTCCAATATGGTTTATTTTAAAATTTCCCAAATTAAAGGGCCACCTTCAGATTTTCCAGGGTATTTGGTTGACAACTTACATACTACAGTTTACCAAGTAAGTTTTAATCTTGGTTTACAGTAAGTGGACTTTTTATATTGTAGCTTTTGGTTATAGTTTAAATCTAGTGAATTTATGGGAACACAGGAAAAGTTGGAATTAATCTTCCAAGATTCATAGCTTGAGAGAAACAGTCAAAAAACAAAAAATTATTTCCGCAGGTCCGTTACAGATTCAGATTATTCCATGGTATTGGAAAGAGTAGGGTTCTTTCTAAATCACTATTAGTCAAGGAAGTTTTTGAACTCTAACGTGATTCTTGTTTAAAACTAATAAAATACGAAGATCAGAAGGATGAAGATGCCCCTTTATAGATGTTCCTTTCTATTTTACGAATTTCTTTAGAAAGGAAGTTTGCCTATTTTCTGACGAAAGAGGGCACCGCAGTAATAAATGTTTATAGTTTCAGTTTCACTGTATCGACATTTATTATTTTTCAACTATTTTTTATAAGAAGAGTTTCAAAAGAGTATGATCTGATCGTAGACAAGATACTACAATCTGTCTTAACAAAGATAACGATATGTATACATTGTGTGGCAATTAAATACCCGAACTGATACGAATACTCACAAACGGGAAGTCCAAATGAAAATCCCATTTAATATGATTCAAAGTAATTTCCACCAAACACAATACTCTTAAACGACTTTTAAAGTCCTCAGACAGAATCCTCTTGATTTCCGATGTTACATTTTTCTCAATTTGGAAATGTCTTGAAATCTGGTACTTTTCAAAGCGTTTTTCATCTTTGGGCCAAATCCGAAGAATATGGTGGATGGTTGAGGTTTGGCCAGAAATCGCTGCACACTTATGGCAGTTAAGAAGTGAGGTACAAATCTGTAACAAATTTTTCTTTTCCCCAAATCCTTTATCAGGATCTGAGGAATTGTCTCCTTGTTGCAGTCCAATTCATTCGCAAGCATACGAATTGTGCTTCGGTGGTCAGGAATCCGAAGCTTCACATGCTTTCGTAGTCAACACTGTCTCTGCCATCTGTCCTTCGAATTAATGAATAATTCAAATAAGGAGTTCTAAATTTGTTTTTGGTTATACATGTATTTCGATATAAGGATATGGGAATTCAAATAAAACAAAGAATCTTCATTCTTAAAAATAACATTTTTAATTTTTTAACTAATCCTTTTATCAGTTTTTTCCCCTATAAATCTTGATTTGTATCTCTGTATCCTTAGGCTGGTACAGTGTTTTCATTTGTTCCTCGAATGATGGATGTTTTTTTGTTAAGCAAGCCACTCCATCCTATATGGTATAATCCGACAACAGCCGGCATGGAGAAATACATAAAGGAGTTGCAAAATCTAATTAGCCCCTATATGAAATCGGTGTAAGTGTTTAAATATTAAACTCTTTTTTAACGAATTTCTCTTTTATTGTGATCTTAGTATGTAGTCAGTACAAATGAAATGTCCTGAAAATGAGCAACACATGTGACATAATAACTCCACATCCCTGGGGCTTCCTTTCCGTAGTAAGAAGTCTCTAATGCTCTATTGCTCCGGACATTTCATTCACACAGACACAATAATAACGATCTTTGATTGCATAAAGCGAATATATCCACATAAAATTTTATTGCTTTACATTGTCATGGATTACTCCCTCATGTTACACTGCATTAATATGGTTATATGAGACATACTATGGTTGCCATAAAGCAATTGTATTACTTGGTAAATTGGAATTGCTTTAAATTTTAACATGAACAATGAGCTAGAAAATACTTGTATGTCATAAAATCATTACAATCAACATGAAAGAACAATCGCTTCTAAAAATATGAGGTGCCACTGGGACACTGCATCCCTCGAGTGCTGGAGGATACAAAGTGGCGTTTAGTGCAGTACCGCTAACATGGTGCAGCCCATTGGAAAATTGGAAGTGCAAGGTACCTGAATTTGAAGGGGAACAACAACAAACAAATCCGTGAAGAGTTAATGACCGTTTATGGTGACAATGTCTCATCGTACGACACAGTCACCAAGTGGCATCGGCGTTTCAGTGTGGCCAGACAAGCGTGGAAGACGAACCATAGAGCAGACATCCCTTTATCTGTGATGAGCCACATATTGCAAAGGAAGGGCCAAACGATCACAGGAGCGTATTACCGGGACCTCCTGCAGAAGTTACGAGATGCCATCAAGTCAAAGTGGCAAGGCAAGGTAAACAAAGGGGTCAGGCTTCCGCACAACAATATAGCCAGCACATTCTCCACATGAGATCATACACGTTGCGGCAGATTGAGATTCGAAATACTATCTCTTCCGCCATATTCACTCGACCTGGCCCCAAGCGAAGTTTTCCTCTTCCCTAACCTGCTTCACGGATGTCATTTCCAAGATGATGATAAGGTAATCTTCAAGATGGAGCAATTCCTCAGCAGCCAAAAGGAAGACCTATAAAAATGGCATCCAGCAAGTCGTCCATAATTGGGGAAAATGTTTGGTACTGGGAGGCTGTATGTGGAAAAGGAGTGAATGTAATGACTTTAAGACTATCCCTCATATAATGAATTAGTTGTTTACTAGGAATGTTAGCTAAACTTAAATTCTCTAATTTAAAATTACTTCTGTGTCAAGCTAAAGCTTCTTCTTGGAAGGTTTGTTATATTGTATTTGGCGTTTTTTCTGTTTTCTGGGTAATTGTGATTTCTCAAAGCATTCCAGTGCCCAAAATTTGCAGTGGCACTATGTTCATGAGGTAGTGTTATCAGCGGAGTATTTTTTATTACTTTACAATAGAAAAATGCTTTGTTTAATTTTCAACAGTGGAGTTAATTTTTTACAAATGTATAAATCTTGTATGCCTCCAATGTTGCTTTCCAGTACATTAATTGTTGAAGCTACCTTGAAGGTTTGAGATACCCTTTCCTTATTAGAGTTTTAAATAACTCCCAGTTCTATCAACAAAATTGAAAAAATTGGATTTCTTTATTCATTTATTTCTTGTTTATTTCTCCTGTAGTTTGTCCGAGAGCAAGTTTTGCCGTGTTTTCTATTGGTTGGTCCTAATGGATGTGGAAAGCAAGCTCTTCTAAAGGCGATATGTCGCCGAGTTAATATACATTATCATGTAATTGAATGTCATGACCTCCTTGCGGAAACTTCTAGTGCAACTGAAACAAAGTTGAAGCAGGCGTTAATTGCAGGTGATATGCAGTTAAATATAATCTAACCTACAAAAAAAAATAAAACAGAAGTAGTAACGATGAGTTCTTTTGATGAATTGCATATGGTTGTTAGGGATCTACACACACCGGCCAATGAATTAGAAACCTTCATTCAATAGGGTATTGACCCTCCTTTCGCTGTAATTACAGAACATACACGGTTTGGCATGGACTCTACAAGGTGTTGCAATGCAGGTAAGATAATCGCAGACCATGCATTCGTCAGAGAGACCTTCAGGTCCTACAGAGTAGACGGAAGCGGATGCCTTCGACGAATGTCTCTTTCTAACATGTTCCAAACATTCTCGATTGGATTCAAATCCGGGCTTTGTGCTGGCCACGGCAAAAGTTGCAACTCGGTGTCATGTTCAGAAAACCACTCTTGAACAATTCTTGCTCGATGGACAGTAGCATTGTCGTCCACGAAGAACCTGTCACCATTTGGGTACAAATGCACCATTGCAGGATGGACTTGATCTACAATAATGTTCAGGTAGTTTTTGGCTTTCACCCGACTGTCAAGGAATATCAGGGGACCCTTGCTATACCAACAAAACATGGCCCATACCATGACACCTCCTCCCGCAGTGCCGCCAAATTCTCTGCCGGCCATCGGTGCAAAAGAATGTGTAAACGTGACTCATCCGACCACATCACCTTTTTCCAGTCTTCTACTGTCCAGTCACACCGTTCTTTATACCTCTGCAGGCGAACTTTCCTGTTTGTTGCTGATATCAGGGGCTTCCTCACTGGCATGCGACTTCCCATCCCTATTCGCTTCAACTCTCGGCGCATTGTTCTGGAGGAGATGGGTTGCGATGATCCTTCATTGAAGTCTGCCATCAGTTGCTCCACCTTCGACCTTCGGTTTTGCCACACAATCCGTCTCAGACGACATCGGTCCCTGTCTGTGTTGATTGTTTTTGATCCACAATTCTGCCGTTTCGACAACTCTTGTGGATTCTGTTTCCATGCATTGAACACCTTGAAGACCTGACCTTTTGAGATACCGGTCAGTTGTACTGTCCTGGAAATTGTAGCTCCAGCTAGACGGGCTCCCACAATAACTCCTTTTTGGAACTCAGACAGGTCTGCTGTTTTCCCCATTTTGCTCGACTTGAGCAGCTGCAGCTTGTTCCTACCCTGTACCTG
This sequence comes from Rhysida immarginata, assembly GCA_023313115.1. Classification (NCBI taxonomy): domain Eukaryota; kingdom Metazoa; phylum Arthropoda; class Chilopoda; order Scolopendromorpha; family Scolopendridae; genus Rhysida; species Rhysida immarginata. Next base: position 548,292 of record JAHWFO010072353.1, read on the forward strand.
CAACTTGGAATAAGCATGTACCTCACATGATTGCATTCATTTGCATATCACAATCGTTTCTGACCTGTGACCCCGCTTTACATATCATGGGTTTCTCATTCATTGGCCAGTGTTGTATGATAACAATTAGTATATTTAATATAGTGTGCACGTTCATTTCCCGTAAGCTCTGTTATATGAAATGTTGTTAGGACATGTATTAAAATGGTTAGTATTTGAACAGTGAACTACAAACATTGAGTCATACCACCAGAACTGTTTTCTTTTTGTCCTATTCTTTTTGACTAGCCCTGTATTTTAATGAAGGTTTTTTTCCGAAGACAAATAGAGGACCAGCAACAAATTGAGCAAAAAAAAAAAAGTTTCAGGGGGGGGGGGTGAGCTCTCCCTGTAAAATGCTTGAAATGCATTGTAGCTGCAGCATATGCTTATAAGGCTTCTTTTACTGAGAATAGCACATATATTCATTGAGATATAAAGGTTTCTTTAAAAAAAAAATAAAAATATCGAAATTATTTCTTAAGTTTTTGTTTTTTTTTGTTTTCAACCCAATGCAATGCCATTTTCAGGAAATTTGTCAAAGTACGGTAGAGACAACATCCTGTAATCAGAATATAAAAATATTAAATATTTGATGAAATATGAGCATTTTTACTAAATAAGGATTAACTGCGCATGTGCAAGCGTTACCAAAATAACTTATTAGCCAAATGTATAGAGCTACTCTTATAAAAAGCCCAAGAAATAACGAGAAAATTCAGGAAGATATCATCGATAGAATGAATTGAATTTCGGCTGCTCTCAAAAATAAACAAAATGATAAGGAGTTTTCTCTAAATTTCTATTTTTGGACCGGACACTTCATATCAGCATAAGAAGGAGTTGGGATATCCCAAGTATCCCAAACATTACTTATTTTGTTCAATTTGTTTCTGGTCCCCTATTTGCCTTCGAGACAAAACCTTCGCTGAAATATGAGATGTAACATGCTCTGCACCCCTGAAGTTTCAGGGTAATTCGTCAAGTATGTTTCTAGATATTCGACAAATTTTATAAAATCAAAGGTGTTCATATTATAAGGGTCGTACAAATGAAAACGAAAATTATTTATTTATTTTATCCAAAGCATATACAAGGAATTTAAAAATACTCTCCAAATGCGTTAAAGCGTTTATCCCACTGTGTAAAAGGCGTGTAATTCCTTTATAGAAGAAGTCTTTCGGTTGCGTGCAGAACCATTCCAAAACCTCTTCCTTCACTTCATCGTCCGACTGAAACTTGCGTCCTTTCAGATGTTTCTTGAGATCTCCAAACAAGTGAAACATGTCACATGGGGATAAGTCAGGGCTGTAAGGTGGATGCTGCAAAGCTTCCCAATTGAACTTTTTGATGAGGTCTACTGTTGCTTTCGAGCTGTGAGGACGTGCGTTGTCGTGGAGAAGAAGCACTCCTTCTGTAAGAAGTCCAGGACGCTTGCATTTAATGGCCACGCGCAGTGCCTTCAATGTTTCCCCATATCATGCTGCGTTAACTGTGGTGCCTTTTTCAAGAAAGTCCAGTAAAATCGGGCCTTTGCGATCAAAAAACACGGTCAACATCACCTTCCCCGTGCTGTTTGCGATTGCTTTTGATTTTTTCGGGGGTTTTGTTGTTTGGACGAAGCGATCACATGCAGTGCTTTGAAGCGCGAGCTATCGTTCTTTCTCACGTGATGCAACACTTGCAACCCATTGTTCAATTTTCACGTGGGATTTCGTAATTGTTGAAAACAAAAACTAACAATCCTACACATTGTCTTTTTTTTTTCCCACACAAAGTTTCGTTTTCATTTGTACGACCCTTATATTTTGTCCATCCCCTCTATTTTGCTGCTGTAGCACTAAAAGGAACTTGCTAGAATACAACTTTGATTTCTTCAAAATATTAAATATGTCTATTTTTCTTATTTTAAAGGGTCCCAGTTTGCTCCATGTGTTCTGACATTAAAGAACATCCACATTTTATGTAAGATGAGAGATACTTCTCGTGAAGGTAATAAAATTAATCTGTTTAGGGTAATGAAAGGGGGATTTAAGATGAAATAACATTTAAAATGTTTTATCAATAAAAATGAAATAACAAACAACATTACAGACTTGTGCAATGCAAAGCAGTGTGTATCGTGTCATGCATGTATTATCTTTCAAATTTTTTATGTAGTTGCTTTTATCTAACTTTTTGTAAACTATAAAATATTATTTTTCATAACATTATTTATTATCAAAAAATTCATTTACAACCTCCACCCTAGGGAACACATATTCCCACTCTTCCAATTCTTCTTGCTTATCAGTGATGTAAATTGGTTTTTGAATATGAATCTGTCATTTCAAAAACCGCATAAGTGACGTTTTTTTCGAACATACTTTTTTTGCTGCAAACGCTACCTTAAAGTTACACGCAGATTGTGGGTAAAAACCACGTAAGTCGGTTCATACTCTCCTCTCCAAATAATTCCGCCTACCGTAATTTTCGGCAGTAACGCCGCGGTGGCTGATATGCCGCAGCAGCAAAAATTTAACATAAATGTAAAATCTCCCCTACTAACCCCCCCCCCCCCCCCCCTTCATCACACACAAAATCGGTAATCTAAAAACAGTTTTCTTATATGCTTCAATAAAAGTAATACGCATTTGAGTGGGAAAAAATTTTTAATTTCGTACATATAATATATTTCTGCATACATTTCCTCCAGCGCCGAATACATTTTTCGTCGAGTCCTAACTGCCTCGCTGCTGCACGATTGCTCTTAGGCTTTTTCAATCTTGGCTGTTAGTTAAAAAGCTGCTGTATAGTTTGCACGTCACTTTGGCGAATTTGAAACATACTCCATCGTGCCCTTATAATAATAATAATAATAATAATAATAATAATAATAATAATAATAATAA